>CM075861.1:47624839-47844839 GCA_037975125.1 Latrodectus hesperus | reverse complement strand
TTTACTTGAACTAAGATTCTTCTTCGTATCAAAGAAAAATTATTTAATGATTCATAAAAAATATTCACAATATTTATTCAAAAAAAATTATATTATGGATTATATTTTATTTAAGAAAGATTTTCAAACTTTAGAAAAGAAGATCAAAATTTAATTTAAGTTAATAATTTTACTTTAAGCATTCGTGCGCAAGTCTTAAATAAATAGCTGATAATCAATAATTTCACTAAAAATCTACTAATATTAATAATTATTAAAATATAATAGAATGAATATAAATAGGAGTTTTTAGCTTAAGAAATATTAAGTTTCTATTCGTTTTATGAATAAATTTAAATTTTATTTGATCCCATTTTCTCTTTTAAAAGAAGTGAAGACAGAAAATGCTCACCAAGTCTGAGGGGCCGAAGAATCAGCAAACTGTTGAGCGAAAGCGGTAAGAATGCTAAAGCCTTTGGTCCCCCACTTTTATACATGGCCTTCATCAGCTGTATTTACCGCCCACGCAATTTCGATCGATCTAACCCGCTCGCGCATGCCCCGCACGCTCTATTGGCAACCGACTTGACATTTCGCATCATTTCACTCCGACCCCTTCCCCCACAACCTCCCACTTGTTTGTAATGCAACCCGAAATTGGACAGTATCATAGATACCAAAGTATACACACACCGAGCCTGTACTGCGTTTCCAAAGCATTAGTGTGTATCAGTTCCATCGCCAAGAACCAAAAATAAATTATCACAACATGTTGAATGAAAATTCTGACATTCATCCTGATGAAATTTGGTACAAATAATATTTTTTTGTTAGATTTATAATTTAAATCATGCTTTTTTTTAATAAAATGAATAAATATTTTGGTATACATTAAATGATGGAGAAATTAATGTAGCTTTTTGAATTTATATTAATTCGTCATTCAAAAACTTTTGTTTTTTTATATTAATTTATACGAAACGAAATTATAGAAAATGATTTCTTACAATCATATAATTACAGATGATTGAGTAATAAGTAACCAAGTTACGATTTGTAAGATAAATATAATTACAAATCTAGATATAATAATAAAATAGATATAACAGAAAATAGATATAGTAAAATAGATATAACGGAAATTTTGAATTAATGTCAAGTTCCAAACTTTGAATCATTTATATTATATTAGAAAAGTATTCATAAATAAATAAAGTAAAATATTTCTTTATAAATATTAAATGATCTCTTAACTAAATACATTATTTAAATCAACAAGTTTCATCCAAAAATAAAATTTGGATAATAAAGGAATTTAAAGATCCGATAAATTCAACGTTTGTTTCACTATAACTAATCTTGTGCAAACAAAAATTTGTAAATGTATATCAATAATAAACGTAAATGAATGATTTATAATATGATAATTCAGATTAATAATAGGAATAATTATTTCACATTAATTTAAACACAAATATGCATATTTTCTAATAAATATTGAAAAATATATACACGAACTTTAAATAAATCATGAATATTAGTATTAGTATATTAATGTTATTTCAAACTGTAAAGTTACATTCTATTTACGAAAAATATAGCAATATAAAATTAAATAATCAACATTAAAATTTTTCCCCAAAAACATATTGTTCAACGGTAGAATAAAATGTGTTTGATTTTATAATTAATACTTCTTGTTATAGTATTAAAGTGAATTTCACTTGAAAAATTATAAATGTTGTGTTTTAAAAAAATTTATTCATGTAATTGGCATTGTTTATTCTGAAAAAAGCAATCACCTTAATCTTAAAATGTTCTGAATTTTATTATTAATTAATATTTTTGTTTTTAAAATATATGATTGATATTAAAATATTTGAAATTAAATGATATTAAATTATTTGATATTAAAATTGATATTAAAATATTGATATTAAAATATTTGAAATCAAATGCAAGTGAAATCAATAAAGAAAAACTTAACTTACTTTTTGCTAAATAAGAATAAGGAATAAATAACCTCATAGAACTTGTATTAAAAATAAGGTTAAAATATGCTTCTGTTCATATTATAGGTTACAAAATTTTTAAAAATTCATTTTAACGCAAATAATGTTCTTTACTAAATATAACTACAGTTTAATTTTAATAACATCTTAAGTATTGGAATTTTAAAAATATATGAGAAAACCAAATGAAAAAATGAAATATTGATTCATTTATCGATAAATGATTTATCACTTTTTTGCAATAATATTAATTTATAAAGGTTTTTGTATAAAACTATAATTTCTTTTGAATATGTAAAACCGTTAAGGAAACGCCTTTAATGTTTTTTTTAAAATTATTTTTGTATATTTTTCCTCATTTTACGTACACAATCAAAAAAGCATTTATAACGTCTAAAAGTAAAAAAACAAAGAAAAATAAAAGTAACTATTTTTACCTCGTATGTAACTGAGACAGTAAAAGATTCTTTATAGTTCCCTGAATTTCATTTTCTACAAGTTTGACTCATATTTTGTGTCACTATAATATTATTCTCCAGATTTAACGTAAATGTCTAGAAACATATTCTAATGATAAATGTGGTAGTAACTCAAATTGCAGATTTTGTTAAAATGATATAAACAAAAGATAAACATTTTTCATGGCCATTTTTAGATAGAGAAAATGTTACATTGCTTAAAGAACGAATATTTTCTCTTCTAAGAATAAAAATACATATATACTTCGCAAAAAATAAAAAAACATACTAGAAACATAAAATTTGCAAGTAAAAGTGAGCTATAATAAAATCGGTTCTTCTCAACTGTGAAAAATATTTATGTATTCACATTATTTTCAAAGGAATGTCTCGAGATTTTAAGATAATTTTCAATTGGGAAATCAAAATGTTAAAATATTCAAATCTATAAACACATCATTGTTTGCGTGCAATTTTATTAAATAAAATAATAAGCACAGCTATCTCTCTCGACCCGTTTTACAAAATTATAATATGGTATTTGTTGCAGTATTTCCATCAGTACGGGCAAATTCTCTATCACATCTGTTACAGCAAAGAAATTTAATGTTGGATAAGTCGCATGCATAAAGTATAACTGCTAAAATACTTTCGTGTCGCACAAATTACTCTAGCATGCACGCCTGAACAAAAATTAAAAAATTACTTTTATTTAGATTATTTGAAAAAAATTACTTTTTTAGAACAGAAATGAAAAACATTTTTAATCATGTTCCGTTATAAGACGTCAATTGAGAATCTCAATATATATATTTTTTTAATATAAAAGAGATTTCTTGTCATATATGAAATAGTATTTGCTTTCTGTATGTAATTTACCTATCAGTTTCTGTTTTTCAATATTTTGCTTAATTTCCTCGTTTATAGAGCACATTTTAATTACGTATTTACATTTATTACTGAAGAATAACATCATATATAAAACATTGTTTGTAGTATGGATTCTAATTTATACAGATAAGATTTTTGTTTCTTTTTAGTTAAATTATAAACTGCATTTACAGTTCAGTTATAAGCATATTTTGAGAGTTATGTAAAAGGGCCGCAAAGACCTAGTTGGATAGGGGGTCGTTCTCACTACCGGAGGATAATGAATTCGAATCTCGGCTTAAGAAAGATCCACCGAGTGCACTAAAGGCACATGGGGCACGTAAAATAAGGTCGTAGTCACAATGTCCTTCAAGGAAAATAAGATCTGTGGGGATGACAGGTTAAGTAATAGGGGGTCTTCTGACTAGTCTCTGCTTCTAAATTACGAAGGTACCACTCAACTGTTTCTACCTAATTGGTAGAACTCAACCCTAAGCTAGGTACAGGGAATTATGCTGATGCAACAACAACTTGCGTATAAATCATGTCAAATAAATTACATTAAATATAAATTAAACTTTATAGAAAAAGTTACAATTTATTATATAATGCTGTATGAATACTATTTTTCACAATAAGCAAATGAATCGTTCATATTTTTGCAAAATAAACTCCTTAATTAATTCTCATATTGCTACTCATGTTGAACGAAATTTAATATTTTATAATTTATCCGTCTCTCTCTACTTATAATTAAAGTAGATACAAGAAGTATGTATCCAAATTTACATTTTAATTATAATATATAGAAAACGCTATAATTATAATACTGTTCAGACAATATTATACAAGATAATATTGTAATAGAATATTGTTCAAACTATAAAATAAAAAAAATGTGTCAAATAACTGAGTTGTTTGCCTATTAAGTTAACTAGTAGATAACTACATAGTGGCAAATTATAGTTAATATAAAGTGAAAGTAATTCATTTGAGATAGAAATTTTATTCTTTAACTTCTTAGAGATTAAATTTCTGATACTTATTAATTGTTATTTTATAAATCTTTAACCTTTTTACTACATGTATATGTGACATTACATATAAATTCATATTCCACTTATATTAAGTTGCATCTTTTATCATATCCTCTTTTGATTATTTAATTTAATATTTTTTCCTTATTATCTCTCTCTGATACGTGCATTCTACAAATATAATTTATCATATATTTAAACGTATGTTAATAAAAGTAATCAAGTATGAACTAGTAAGGATCAAATACATATTCAAATCCATTTGAATTATTCAATATGACATACTTTTGGAGTAATGCAAAGTATTTACTACAAAATTATTAATTATAATTCCGAGAATGTCATCCGAAATGCGCAGTACCTAGGAGACGTAAATGATTATGATTTCTCTAGATAGAGTTATCTTCAGAATTTCATCTTAATAACATTCCTGGAACATCTTGAGAAAATCAGAGACTTATCCACCCATGATAGAAATACCGACATATCTCATAGCATTATTTTTGTTGAAAATAATTGCAGATTTATCACAAAGAATTTGGCGAAACATTAGTCCAAATAAATATAATTCCTACATATACCCCGACAAGAAAATAATATTAAAACTGATATTTTGATTCGTGCATGAATGGATGTGTACAATTCATTCATAATATTGTGCCTGTTTAGACTTAGACAAACTTTCTTTTCATTAAGAAAATAGAGGAATTCATTGCTGAAAAAGATTGCATTTTCATTCATACTACCAACACTATCAAACCTTGAGACTTTGAATAAAGTGTGTGAATAATCAATAAAATATTCACAACTATGCATTCGACGTGAATTTTTATTTCATTAAAACACTTTCTAGAGAAGATACAGTTGATATCTTTATGGTTAGAACTCTCTTTTGATTAAGCTTACAGTAAGAAAGGCTTTGTAAATTTTAATTTACTTAATCAGTGGTCTCCAATCTTTTGCAACAATTGCGTTTGCGTATTGTTGGTGACAGTAAAACATTTGAACTTGAAAATGAAATCTTATAAAATTGTTGGCCATAAAAACTGTAACACCAAGAAATATTGGTCTGACGAATATCAAAATCACAGGAAAAGAAGAATTGGTTAAAATATGCAAGTGATTGGGATTTCAGCGCATTTGGATGACGCAAGAGAAACAAACGACATTTGAAGCTCTGAACTAAAGTTGGGCCGTGGATTTCTAATACATAAATTGCTTTGTAAGATCAGAGTTTTCTCAGAATATTGTATTATGCCTTGAATAAGTAGGAAAGATGTTTAAAAGTAATTATCAAAATTCGATAAAGACAAGATCGTTGCTTATAGAAAGTCTAAATTATCATTCTGTGATACTGCTTCACACAAATTGAAATCAATCAGTGCCATGCGTATATGGAAACGATGTTTGTTGGTGAAAATTATACTGAACAGCATGCAGGATCACGACACCCTCAACTGATTGATACCCGTGAGAATATATATGAGGTTATGAGATCAGTCTTGCAAATTCATGCAACCACATCACAGGTCATTAATCAGGAAATGTGCTTATTTGCAATATTTTCAGTATCCGCTTGTAAAGTGCAACATCACACCGACATCATAGGTGGACAGAATTCTTGAAAAGAGAGTGTAAGAAGTTAAATGCTATCAGCCTAAGTGCAACGACATTTTGACATCATGTAATGGCTAGCCTAACGGCCTTGGGCTGATGTGAGGCATCGCTTAATGCTCATAGCCTAAATTGTGTTCCAAGGATTTTAAATCGATAGTGGGCCATTTTCACAAATCGCAGAAGAGGAATTTTGTAAAAATATCAAGCATCCATCCTTACTGACATGTTCGTTAAGGCATGTCTATCGGCAGAAGAGTAACATTCATCTTCGTTATTCAACAGTGGTTAGAATCAAACTTGAGACACTTTCATCTGCAGAGCGTTGTTCTACCAGTAGGTCACCGTGAGCCTAATGCGACGACGTTTGGAACAGCATGGACACTCAGCCTGACAAACATTACTTTAGTATCCCTTGATAATGCAGCATAGAGGAAAACTGCGATTCTGGTGTGCCTAACTTTAAAGTTGGAAGCAAGAATGGTACAACATCGTCATTTTAGACGAATTTTGGTTCTGCATGCAAAATTCCAATGTTCGTACACTTGTTCGGTGGCCCCCAAAGAATGCTCGTGGTTTGAGTGCATTCAATATTATCATTGAGGCCCTATTTTCGAATGATGGTATGAGCAGCCATTGAATGTACTACACACACATCTCCAATGCGGACAGATAGTAATTTGAATTTCAATCGATGCTGTCTGACATCGTAAGGCCAATGGTTGCTCCTTGACCTTTGAGGCGAGAGAAATGCACACTTTCAATAAGATAACGCAATAGCACATGTTCCATGCCGTGTTTTGACTTTTCTCGATACAGAAATATTCAATTTTTGTCTTAGTTATTCAAAACTTCTGGTCATGAGTTGCTGAAGGACAGATACGTTAACCCTCTCCTGCTAATGACTTTGATGAAATATAGAATAGATTTAAAGCTATGGAATGAATTTCCCGTTTTCGTCATCTAAGAGCAGTTCTTCCTTGCCTTACCGAGAAAGAAGCGTTATAGATATCAAGGGAGCTAAGTATATTTACTAATTTTGTATTCCTATAAGCGTTCAAATTACTTGTACTAATTTAATCTTTTTGCCTTCTTTCCATATTATTTACGTACAATAAATATCTTTTTTTTTTTTTTTTCTTTTTGCAATTCTTTTATCCCACAGTCCAATAACATTTTTATATTAAGTAATACAATGAAGTAAAAAATAATCTTGAGTGGATTACTGGTGGCGGTAGAAATCAATTTGGCTCTAATCGCTAGTGCTAAGGCAAATCTATGTATCATTTCCATTTATCTTTCATTGAATTTATCTTACCTATATGTCAACAAACATAACCAATAAAGAACCAATAAATAATCACATTATCTACAATTACCTTTCAGTTTATTAATGATTTACTAGAATATTTAATATTAAGCTTCTTAATTATTCTCTCCTTTGAATCTATACTAAAGGATTATACTGACTCAAATCATTTTGGTGGTATGTCCACACTCTTTTAGTAGAAAATACTTAGCTTGATTCAAGTCATTATTTTTGCACTTCTGTTCCCTACATGTACATGTTTCCATTGGATACTTAATATTTATCCAAGTTTCCACCTTTGCTATATATAAATGTAGCCCATACTCGATAAAATCGTCCAAGCAGAAAACAAAACGTAAATGTTATAAAAAAAAGCTAGATCATCCATCATGAGGGATGTCAAAACTGCTTACAATTGTCATACCAGTGAGGATGAAATCTTGCATTTAGTAGTGATTTTTATCTCAAATTTCTAGTCTTCATGTAATAACGTAATTTGTCTTACAAATTATTATTATAGGATTATAATCAAGCCTTATTTTAAGAAGGCTGGGATTCCTTCTTAAAAATTCTATCATTTGATTATTAGCTTGTTTGTTGCTCTATCATCACTTTTGCATTCACTTAGATTAGGGTGTTCGAAATCCAGGTTTTCGAAATAGACACCAGACTACTATAAATATCTCCGTCCAAGGTAGTATCGAGTTCACAAACCACATTTCAATGAAGCCTATAGTGTTAACCATTCAAACAAGTTTCTACCAAATCTTAGCTTATATTTCAGCAGCTTAAAAATTACTTATAAATATAATTAAAAATTTCTTTTAATTATAAATAAAAGATAGCTTTAATTTGCCGGATACTTATGAATTATTTAATATTTTACTCTTATCTTAAATAGTATTTTCTTTAACTATAAATTCTCCTTAGAAACTAATTGTAAAGTAGGTAAATTATAATTAGTGATCTTTTTAGAAAACGTAAATAAATAAAGTAAACCTAAAAGGTTTAGGAAATATACAAGCATGTTTGCTTTTGTTAAAAATAAAACCTTTAAAATGAAAAGCTTTGAATAAAGTTGAGATGTTAGAAAAATATCAAAATAATAATTATTGTGTTAGTGTATGCATATAGAAACAATACAAGATTGTAATGGACTATAGATAATAATTATTTTACGGTTTATAATAAGCTAATATATTTAAAATGGTAACTGACCAAAGTCTGAAATCATCAAATAATATAATTCCAGTACAAAATTAAAATTAAAAAGTCTAAATAAATAATTTAAAACAGCTCTAAATCGTAATTCAGAATTTATTGAAGATAATGATTTTTGGGTGTAAATTTCAATAATTAAAATATTAAAAAAAATTTCTTAACATTTACATGTGTGTGCAATTTAATTAAATTAAGTCCTACACAATAAATAAAATAATAGTGTAATAAAAATATTTTCTTATTACATAATTAATATAGAGTTAATATTAAAAAATAATGAGATATTAATAATAAAAAGAAAGAATGGAAATAAATTATATCAGCAAATGCTGAATAGTTTAACAACTTTTAATATAAAGGAATAATATTTTATTCTGAAACTATTATTTTAAAAATTAAAGGATATCTAAATTGATAATATTAATAATTAATGTTTTAACTAAAATATACGTTCTTTTCTTTCTTTCTAAATTGGAACTTTTTGAATCCTTTAATAAAATGGTTAGAAAAATAAACTAATTAACAATTTTCTTTAATGATGAATGTTAATTCATTGTCACCTTTGTAGGACAATTAACTAACAACTAATGAATTATTAAAACATTAATATTTTTACAGTAAAAAAAGCAAAAATTTCTAATGATGTTTTGAAGTGATAAATTACTAAATCCTCGGAAAATGATATTATGATTGGCTGCTAGCATAACACTTCGCTTAACAATATAATTACTTTACAGTTGACGTCATTTGTAGCCAGGAGTGCATTTCGCAAGGCTATACGACCCATAAAAAGGATTCCTTTTTTATTTTGCTTGCTTTTGCACTGATACTTTGACGAAGTTGATACTCTAAGTGCAAGTCTAGATGGATTAATTATCTATTTTGCCTATTCCATATCCATTATAATTTATTTATTATAGCTATTTATCCCACTCATACACCTGTTAATGTGCTTAGAATTTCATGCGCGTGTATGATTTCTTGCAATAAAACTTTTTAATAGTTCTCCATAAATTTTTTAAATAGTGCTCTACTTCTCAACCAAAAAACTAATGTCTTTGTAGAGATAAAATTTTCTTGAATATTCAGTATTTAATATAATTGTATTCGTTTAATTCATAATAAAACAATTTAATAGTTAACTTCTTCTCAACAAAAAAGACTACGTCATTGTAATTTTCTGGAATTTTCGGTATTTAATAAATTACACTGTTTTACGTATAAATAAAATTCTTTAATAACCAGCTTTACATCTCAGTTTAAAAAAAAACATTAATTCATACCTAAGATAAAGTTTTCTGGAATTTTTGGTATTTAAATAAAATACTAGTTTAATATATTTACATAATACATGAATCAATAGTTAATAGCTAAATATAAGAGCACTTGATTTAATAAGTTTTACTTCTTTACGTATTCAAAAATATAAGTATTCGATTCACTTTTTAACTTTTATCGCTCTAATTAAATCATTCTGATACATTTTGAAAACAGAAATTCGAATAGTATGTAAACTGGAAATTATATAAACTATGTAATTTCCCTATTTGAAAAATACAAAATCAGAAATATATCAAATATATAATTGGGCATATGAAATAAAAGTAATAAAAAGAATAGTTTATATATTATTTTTTATAAGCTACAATATGCATTGATAATGAAAACACAATAAAGTAGACACAATTGAAATGAAATAATATATTTTTGCTTATCCAAAATCTAATTATTATTAAATATATAAAAAATAAAAAGAGGTAAAAAGAGTTACAATGCATTTCAGAGGTTTATTCAAAAACAGTTATATCAGATTTATACATTGTTATATTTTTATAAAAAAAATATCTAATGTGTGTCACAATAAGATAATTTTGCTTATGCGCAAAAAAGCTGAATAAAAAGAAAAGTTCAAACAAAAGCATGTATGTTGTAAAATGAAGAAAATATTCTAAAGAGAATTTGTGCATTTGAAACTAGTACTTTTGAAATTGAATAAAAAAAAGCAAAGTGAAAACGTAACAAAAATGTGTACATAAAATATAGTTCTCTCTAAGCATTTTAAGTTGTGCGAAATAAAACTAAATGCACATAAAAATATTTTGAGAGAATACCTCTGTGAAAAAATGTTTCAAACAACATTCCACATAACAGATATTTCTCCTTTTATAAAAAAAAATTATTATGTATGTGTGCAAAAGAAAAGGAAATATTTCCCCATAATATTTTTTTATTCTGGCCAAATCTTTCTTGTTTATTTCTTAATTGGATTAATTTGTACAAAATTTACGGCTTCAGCTGAAATTAGAATATTAAAAACAAACGATAATAGCAAAATAGTGAAATTAATTTTTAAAATTTAAGTTTATTATTAATTATTTTGTCAAAACTTCAGGTCTATTTTTTTACATAATTTTTACATTTTAAAAAATTATTACATAATGTAATGCTGTTAATAAGTTTCAAAAATAAAAATTTGATAGAATCTGTGGTAAAATTAATTGCATTGTTAATAAACTTTAAAAAGAAATAATTGCATATTAAATACAGAATCTAATTGATTACTTAAATTTTTTATAAGCTTTACTTATAAAAAGTAATAAATTTTATATAAGAATTTTAATGTAAAACAAAACACATTCATCATGAACAACATTTTATGCCAATCATAAAATAGGAATATCCTTTTATTTATATTGGTGAATTGACAACAATAGATTGGTGCGGAAAGGTGTCACTCTTGTGGCCAGGAGGCTATGGGTTTAATACCTAACCCAGCCGAAGATAATCGTTTCTAAAAGTGCCTATGAACGCGAAAACATCAGTAAATTCCAATGTTACTATGCTGATATGTCACGGCATTGAAGGGCTGGACAGTGATACAAAATTACAATGTGGTTGGTTGTATTTACTTGCTTTATTTTTTAAGAAAAAAATCAGCCAAACATGCATCGCAACTATCTTTCGGAGGGTTTGAGAAATAAATGAATAAATTTATAACACACTAGATTTTTTTAAACACAACATAGTATGTAATAACACACTATGAAATGAAGTACGGGATTCTTTTATTGCTTTCTTAAAGTCTGCTAAAATTATCCCTTGTTTTTCAGATTATTGGAAAAAGTTTTTCAGTCATGCATTTTTGCACTGAATTGCATTTTTTCCTGTTTGCGAAAAAGTTGATTGATGCAGTTTTTTCCTTAATGAGAAACATCAAACTATTTTCTGAATAGAATTTGAAATTAATTGAATGTTCATTTATAACAGCCAATACTTTGTTGTACAGAACATCATCACTGTTTTGCAATTAAAACAAATAAATCTCTCTACTAATACAAATATATTAATCCACATAAATTTTAAAATTACTAACAAAACTGGAATACATCATTACGAAATAAAACAAAAGTCGCAACAATACTATAAACCTATTAATAAATATAAAGATAACTAGGTTACTATTTTTTCACTATACAATACAAAATCAAGTATTTCTTTTATTGAGATCAATCAATAAATTCAAGGTATCATGATTCACCTTGTTCTAGATCTGAATTTAGTTGAAAATTAGGTTGGACTTTTGCGATCTATGTTGAAGAATTATTTATTATGACGAGACATTTCAATATTTTTAATAATTGCTCAAATCAATTTAAAGTCTTAAAATTAATTAGTCTAGTTCTTAAAATTAATTAGAATAATAATTTTTAAAAATCCTTTTGTTTGTTTTTAACAGTGTAAAATATTATTTACTCAAATAAATAGGCCACATTTTAACATAAAAAAATTACCGATGTTTTTTCCCTTAATTTAAATGTACATGCATAAATTTTTTTCAAATAAATTCCTTGCAACTACAATCAGAAAATACACAGCAGTATAATACTCAAGTGCTTTTCATCTCTGTTCGACGGGACTTTCTGATCTAAAAATAATATACGGTTGGTCTTCTTTGACACTTTAAGCAAGAAACAAAATGTTAAAATGATTTAAAGTAGCATATGTGTGTTATTCACACACACACACACACACACACACACTATATATATATATATATATATATATATATATATATATATATATATATATATATATATATA
This sequence comes from Latrodectus hesperus, assembly GCA_037975125.1. NCBI lineage: Eukaryota > Metazoa > Arthropoda > Arachnida > Araneae > Theridiidae > Latrodectus > Latrodectus hesperus. Next base: position 47,832,239 of record CM075861.1, on the reverse strand, counting down.
TATATATATATATATATATATATATATATATATATATATATATATATATATATATATATATATAGTACAATGAGTTGGGCGACTGAAAAAAGGCATGGTGAGAAAAAGAGTTCCTTGAATATTCATATGGTAGCAATATTTCGATCAGACCCAATTGAAGATTTTTGTGCTGACAGGTACTGTTGCACCAGAATACTACCCTATACCTAACTGTCAGAGCCTAGATTTGGCCTCTACCAGTTAGTGGAAGCAGCTTTGTGGAAGCGTTCGCAATTTAGAAACAGAGATGAAAAAGAAGATCCCTAATACTAGATTTGCTATGTCCAGAGTTATCCTTTCACTTGGAGGACATTGTAATCACAACCTATTGTAATCACATACCCCAGCCATCTTTAATGAACAGGGCGGATCTTCGGTTAAGTCGGGACTCGAACTCACTACCTTCTGACAATGAGAAGAATGCCCTAACCAACCAGACTAACGGGGCCTTTGTGAGATACTGTACACACTTTGAAGGTTCCGAAGGATTCAATGTTCTTCCGCTGATATATACAAATTCGACATGGAATGTGACAGCTTAGATGTCGACCTCGTCACGTGACCGTGACTCTAAATTATGAGGAAGTTGACAATTTTTAGTTAATTCAATTGGATCATTAAATAAAAGTTGTTAAATCCCTAACAATAAGTATGAACTCTTATGAAAGAGAGAGAAAAACGAGAAGTATAGAATCAAATTTACACAACTTTCCTAATATTGGTGAGCATTATTTGGAATTTGATAAGGTGTTTAAATATCATGCAAAAAAAAAACTTTGAAAAAGCATGTAAAAAAGAAATAAAAAATTTTCCAGTTCTGAATTTTTATTTGTCTTTGAGGACAGAGAAATATATCTTCGAGATGCCATCAAAATTTCTCATATGTTTATCAAAATTGCTGCAACTGCAATTAAACTTCGAGTGTCTTCAAAGGATTTCGAAAGGATTACTTACTATTAGTTTTCTCATAATTTTTAATGAAAGTTAACTGATCTACCCGTACTATAATCAGGAGTAGGATTAATATTGGTATTATGATTTTTGTCATATAGTGTTTTATTTAACAATAGTAAACTCATCAGAGTAATAATTCGACTAATAAGTACACATATTTTTTAGAATAAATAAGCGAAAAGATATCTGATTATTTCTCCATTTCAGGTATGGATAATTAATCAGCTTGTCAATTTTCAAAAGCATATTTTCTTTACAATATTTTTATATTCTCTTTCAACTAGATAATTCAAATTGTTATGCTTATAACCTCTTTTTGAAGAGCGATCATTTGTTACTTAGCAACTGCATTTTACAATGATGTTGAATTTTCAACTTTGTAAAATAACGCCAAAAATTTGTTAATTATGAGCTCTCGTCCTCGTTTGAATTTTCTTCATTGTAATACAAGCATATTTATCAATGACCATGGTGCATTGAATACCGTCAAAATTGCTTTTATTAAATACAAATTCCTTCTTTAGGTAAGGCTAGAATAAGGTATTTCTTTTTCAAATTTTTTGCAAGAAAAAAATCCTTTTCATTTTCCTTTTTTCTTGAATTACAATATCCTGCATAATTACAAATTGTGTATACATATTTTTTTTTTTTTTGGAATTATTTATCATAAAGCCGGATTATTAATAAAATCTCTCAACAACTGAACTTGATAATGGATTAATAGTTTAAAGAAACTACGTTAAATACAATAGTGGACAAACGGATAAAAACAGCTGTACTGATAAGAATACATCATGCAATAAGAAAAATTGGCCAATAATGGTTCATCTTCTGAGTTTCGAAATTTTGCGATAACAGCGTTTTTAAATTATTTAAAATCTAATTGACGCTGATTTTTAACACTCGATAAAGTTGCTATGTGATTCAGTTAATTAAAACGATGTAACATTCAACTCTTTTTTTTTTTTTTTTTGCGATTTGTGCGTTACAGCTGTGAGTAGAGAAACAATATTTGCGGCGTCGGAGATCTTTCTTTCTACGTCCTCGCATTGCTTTTTAAAAAAATAACGATTACCATATATTTTTTTTTATTTTTGAAAAAGTATTCCTTTTGTCTTCTTCAGCGAATGCGTTTTCCTTTTTTCCAATACGTCACCGCTCGAAAATACATTATAACGTGAATGAAGAGATTTAATAACTGAAAGGAATTTTCAAGCACTCTACTAGTCATTTGACTTATTATTTATTTTCAGCTACCTATTTAATCTAATCTATATATCAGACTTATATTTAGCTAATCTATGTCTGATTTTATTTCATGGTGCAAAATTTCATTTAACGACGCAATAATCAATATTTATATTAATGTGCACACTTTCATGTGTAAAGCAATAGATCTTACTGTTTACAAGTTTAAATCAAAAATTTAGTCAGTAATTTTTTTCAATTCTTTGGATTTTTGTATAATTTAGTATACCATTGTAACATAACGCGGCGTGGTTCTCGTTATGTTTTCGAGCTGCAACTTTGTACCATGAACATGTCGCCTTCAGGATATTTCACTGACACAAAACACCTTTACTTTTGATAATAGATTAATTTGATATTAACATAGACAAACATTAATTACTAATACAAACATAAATTATAGATACATATATTACTCATCGTCCGGGAGTGCGAGTTTCGCAACCCCTCCTCATACCAATTCACTGTTCCTCTTCACCCACGCATTCACTTGTGTGACTGACTGGCGCGCCCTCATAACCATAAAGAAAAAAAGATTTAATGCAAGCTACTTCTTCAATAAAAGTAAGGGACAGAAACTTTAAAATCTGAGTGCATATTTTTCCGCGGTAAAATCTTAAGTGGTAAGTCAAGTGTCAACTACAAATTCATTGAATTAGATATGAAATGGGTAAAATCCTATTTTAACCCACCGCTTGGTGAAAGCGGAGAAAACGGTGACAACATTTTCTAGTCAAATGAAATAAGCGATTTTGAGTATTGCGATTTCGAATATTAACATATTATAGCTATGCTTGAAAATAAAGTGCTAGAATTCTTGTTTTACTCTACTTATGAGAATATATGTTATATAAAAAAAGTAAAACGTGACAAAATAATATTGTTTATATTTTCCAGGTATTCAAATATATATGACTGTTTTTTACAATATTTATTTTCAATTTATCGAGCAATGTAGTTAAATCAAAGTAAATAATATCATTTTTTTAATTCAATTTTAAAATATATTGTTTTCTATAACACTCGCAACATACTTTAATAACAACAATATTCTTAATTTTCCAACTCATATTCAAATTCAGAATTAATAATTTGAACAAAAAAGCACTTACTCATTCCATATTTGAATCCATTTATGGAATCCTTTGCACTCGAACTGATACTTTTAGTAAGAAAATAATTGTTCTTATATTCTTTAAAAGAACTTATAAAATTAAGTTAAAGCATTGCATTGATTTTTATTCTATAAGTAATCGCTAAGAATAAAAATTGTTTATTTTTTTATTTGCTTAAAAAGAAAAAAATTTATTCGACTTCATAATTCTAATTGAATTATTTTTACAATATTTGGACCACATAAAGGCAATATCATTTCTTATTTAAAATTTCAAAAATTATTTAATTTTCAGATTAAAATTTTTTTCTAAAAATATCATTTAAATTTATTTTGCCAAAAAAAATTTTTTTTTCATCTGCCTACTCATTTTAAAAATTTTTCGTGGTTAAGGTTGTCATAGCAATTTTGAAATTCGTTGTATTAAGGACTCTAGTTTGGCGTTGTAATCTGATTTGACTCCGCATTTCCCTCTTGGCGATGTCATGGGCTCAAATACAGTTCAAACTGTGAAATGATATAAATGGAACGTAACGAAGCGGTATATTTAGTTAATAACACATTGTTGCTTAAAGTATAATCAAATATAAATCAAGCTCAATATGATTGTCTTTTACTTTTAACCAATTTGAAACATTTTTCCAGCCAATAAATATTGTATAATAGACGAGATCATTAACATAAATAACTAACATTTGATAATGAATTTGTCAGGATTGTAACCTTCCAAATAAAATAACCTATATTGGTTGCGGTCTTCTTATTATCTCTAACAGAAATCAAATTATATATATATATATATATATATATATATATATATATATATATATATATATATATATATATATATATATATATATGTATACAAAAAATGATTGTTGTTAATTAATAAAGTTGAAAATTTCAGCATCCAAATAATAAAATCAGTATATAATCAATTGGTTAAACCTGTTTTAGATGATGAGGTGTATATATATATAGATCAGCAATATAAAACCGGTGGAAAGATATATATATATATATATATATATATATATATATATATATATATATATATATATATATATATATATATATATATATATATATATATATTCTCATCATCGAACAAGTGAAATAACGCGGTATATCACATCATAATCTGCTATCCAGAAACATGAGGCAACTTCATTACTTACTAACATATGCTTGCTCTGTATTGTCTCTTTAGAAAACATTTGGGTAAAGCAATGTCTATTACACGTAATGATCTATCAACCAACGGAGATTTTCAACCGCAGTAAAATATTTGGAGCATATTTCAGCAGTTGAGTCACTTCAAAATGTTAGTGTGTCAACAAGAGTTTTGCAGTATGTCCTTTCTTAAAATGAAGTGCTGTAGAATAAATTACACACAGATTGTATCTCTCAATATTCGAAAACCCGTACACATTATTCAGACTACGAGAATTTAACATATTTAGCAACACTGTAATAATACATGTGTTCCTTCAAACTCAAGATTCATCTTTTGGAGCAGAAATTGTTGAGGAAATTACGATTTTTAATCTTTCATTTATTCATCCTTATATTTTAATAAATACAAACTAGCTCAAATAGAATTTTCAAAGTAAAAGAATTCTTTAATGATTTAAGACATATTTAAATAAAAACCATGTGTTAATATATATAAGTTACCTTTATATACAAGCTATTTATAACAGCATAAATCTCATTTTTCATAACTATGTCTAAATTAAATAATCCTACTTGTATTAACTACACTACACTATTCAAGATTAAAGTTTTTAAAGTAATTATACATCAGGATTTCCTATTTGTGCTTCGAGTATTCATACATTTTAATATTATATCCATTTAAAATGTTATTTACCTAAATATAATTTTGAAAAAAACCTCAGCTTTATCTAAATTTTGGGGAAATGGCCAACGAGATCATCGAAATCATAATAGTGAGGTGTTGTGATTCCCTAATATTTGGCTCAGAATTGAGTATATTATCAATGCACTATAAGCACTTCCTTTTAATGATATGCAACATCTTTCAGTCATTAAAAAAAATAAACCAACAGGATGTGTGGATGTTATTGACTGTACATTAACAAAAATGAGAATGATCAATGTCAATATTGAGGGAGTACATCCTCAAGTGGTGCCATCTACCGGAGTACTTAAAGCAAAGTCTTCTTCTTCCTCTTAGAATTGGGTTTGTATGTCATTGGGCACCTCTGCTTTTATTAGCATTTTGTACCATTAACTCCAAACCCAATGTTTCCTAGTTCCAGTTGCTCGGGTCACCCACTCTATTAATAAAGTCCGATAACCCTTTAATGGAGTCTAGGTGTAACTCTCTAGCATGGATGATGCCTAAAGAAGTTAATCTAGGGAGGGCAAGAGCCTCACATTTGTAAATGATATGCTCTGCCGTTTCCTCTTGCGTATGACATTTCCAGCAGATAGGGTCTTGCTGAAACAATCCCATCTGGTCAGAAAGTCAGTCATGCTAGGGATAACTTCCTGACTTTTACCAGAAGAAGATGGTTTGGAGGTCATTTCTACCTCAAGTGAAGGATTCATTGCTGCCCCTTCACAAGATTGCCTCTGAGTTCCCTTGTCTTTTTCAGCAAGGTCTACTTCAGAGGCTTCACCTGCAAATGCAGAAAAGTTTGTTACTTTTTGTGTCTTTTCAGCCACAAGATAACAATTAAAAAGCTCAGGTAATATAAGTCCACCCAGCATTGCCTGAGTTACTGGGCAAGGCAAATTACTCTAGAAGTTCGCCAGGCAACTAGAGGCTCCGTTAAGACACCAATACCGTGGTGCCAATTAGCCCTAGGCACGGATCGCATAACACCAGGGTTTACGGGAGCCAGTTCGCGGCCTCTGATTCTATATTCAAGGCTATCCTGTCATTCCTACAGGACATTCGGCGATCCACCACCTGCCGACGCGCCTGGTGGCTGAAGCAAAGTTGTACTTTCACCTTCGTGGTGCTCTGGTTAATACGAAAGACTACCGACTTAAAATTCGCATAGCCTACTGCATAGCAAGCTTGGAACGTCCAAGTGTCATAAGTAACAACAAAAAAAATATTTATATCAGTTTACGATGGCAAGAACTATATATATTATGGTGTACGATGAAAGGGAGAGAAGTTTTGGAGAAAGATCATGCAGTTAAGTTTAAATGAGTCACGTGATACAAATTAAAGAAGAAAAAGGAGACTAATTATAAAGAATAGATATAATCGATTGATGTAAAAATGTAGGGATGTGTTAGACGAAAATTATCTTTATGTAAATAAAGACGTTTTAAAGATGAACAATAGGCTAATCTCGAGAAGAAAGTTGACACAGCAGCTTCTCTTCGACTATGAATCGACATTTCGACGGGATAAGCACTCGAACTCAGCATTCCCGACAATTGAAGGAGGAACATGTGTTTTACCATCATCGTGCGAACTGAATATTTCCCTGCTTAGATGATAACGGCAGCAGTAGGACAGTTCACAACTCAGATTAAATTTCCTCAGCACATGGATGATAGGCTTGCATCGATGTCAACCATTTTGAATAGAACGTATAGAAAAGGATCATACAGATAAATCAGAACATATTAGACGGAAGGCGAATACCATTTACCTAATGGCAAAATTTTCATGATTCAGATCTTTTTTTTCACATTTTTTTCATAAGAAATATTATTTCCAACTTCTTTCAGGGTGAGTACACTGCGAAACCAATAATAAAGAAACAGTTATCTTGGAATCCATTAATCAAATGGCGAAAAGCGGGGAAATCCCTAACAAAGAGGAAAAAAATCACTGCAAAGCGCAGTAAACTCCAAAAGGCTAGAATGTAGCACAAGACACTACAAACCAGCTTTGAAAACCAAGTGTTGGCAAGAGTAAAATAGAAAGGCTTATGTGATGCAACATCACATGTTGCCAAAAGACTTATTTCCTAATTTCTCATACATTAAAAGGTAGACAAACACTGTAACCTTTATTTCACGCTTGACGCATAACATGTAATAAATTGCAAAATATATGATTTTCCATCAAGTTAAAGAGAGAGAGAATTATTGATTAAATACTTGTACAGATGACTAAAAACATGGTATAGTAAGCAAATAATATTTTCATAGAATTACAAAAGCAGTAACACAACTATAAAACAGTGCTTCTTTCATTCCCAAAACATGTCATTTAGAAATTATGTTTGAAGATACCATAAAATAAGTTTTTAGCCAGCAATGAATATAATAAATTTTATTTATATTTTAATCTCAAACTAAATTACTCACAAGCCATCTGTATCGCAATTTGTACTTGCATGTCACACAAATCTTTTGCACTTCTTTCAGTAGTAATATACTTCATTAAAAATAATGAATACATTATTTCAAACATGAGTTAGATTCAAAAATTATATATCATATAAGAAACTATTAATATACTCAGATTCATCAAAAAATTTTATTATCTTTTTCAGTCCTTAGAACTATTGTTTGAGAAAATTTACAAATGAGCTAAAAAAAAATTAGATGTGTGTAATCTAAAATATCTTTCAGTCTTATCACTGGAGTTAGATTTCACAGTCAAAAAAATATTTTAGCACAAAGTCTTTGAGTCTAAATTAATATTATCAATTGTTCTTCAAAAGTTACATATTTTATTATACTGCCAAAAGATCATGATCACATAAAATAAACAATAAGTGTTTTTCCTTTAAAATTAACCTATAAACATTCAAAAATGTCTGTATTTCTAATTCCCTAAGAAAAATTATTTATTAATAATGCAAAGCTCGCATAAATTTTAATGATGAAACGTGCCTTGTATAAAAAGACAAATATTTCTAAAATATACAAAACATTTTATTGGGTTCTTTTTTAATGAAGTTTTTTGTTAGAAGCATAGTTGATCAAAAATTAATTTTCCAACCTAGAAACTTAAATGGTATGTTAAACAATGAATGTTATTAATGAATAGAAATAGATAAATCTTTCCGAGTGAATGAAAAATATATATTAACATAACTATATGTATAACAGCGTAATATACAATTATGTTAATACAAATTTTAATTTATAAATATAAATCACAAATATGTTTTAAAGATTAGAAAGTAGGACACTGTTTATTTGTTATTCTATGTCTTATCTTAGAGTGAATTATAACTTTGCAGTATTAAAATGAAGGTAAATAAATGCATATGATGTTTTACATATTTTTGTTTGCAGATGTAATTACAAGATTTTTTTCATCTTAGAATATTGAAAATTATAAATAACTAATGTCTGATAACTTTTAAAAGCAAAAATTATTTAAGGTTTAATATTGAAATAATTCTAAGCATTATTACAATGTTAGCAATTAGTATATATATATATATACTAATTGCTAACATTGTAATAATATATAAAATCATGTCTGAAATTATAGCATATTTCTAAAATAAGAGACATTTCCATAAGGAAAGATTTTTGTGTTGTACATATTATAAATTAAAATGAATATTTTGACATTCAACTTGAAAAAGTTTCTTTAGTAATTGTCTTTAACTTACTTTATCATAAAATTTCTTTAAAAAATATTGTTTAAATAAAATTACGAATGAAAAATTATAAGCTATTATTTATTTCCTTGAAATTATACATTTCTTTCCTTCTTTCTTAATTGCTTTTTCCATCAGCTTAATTAATGATTGTTTGTATCTTTTTCTAAGTATATATATAATACCTCAAAAATCAATCTTCCCATAGAAAAAAAGATCTAAAAAAATTATTGAAAATTCTTAAATTCAGCTTATTTTGTGTAATTTACCTACATGTATTCATATTCACACAATGTAAATCTTGGACTTTTTAAAGGGTGACTTACAATATAAGTATACATTTAGTTTCTTTATGAAACATGAAATTGCTTTATTAATACCAAAATCTACTATTTATAATTTATTATCTTATATTGATAATTATGAGAAAAAATTGCCATACACATTTTACCCCAAGGTTTATCATCTGAATAAATCTAGTCCTGGAAAAATAAGGAAAATCTTCAGCAGCTTAATATTTGATAAATTATATTTTTTAGCTGTATAGTCTCACTGATGCATAAAGACTTATGAATAAATATAATATACTTATCAATGAAGATAAATAGTGAATTATTTTTAATATTGCATACTTAAAAAACCTGCAACAAAAAACTCAATTTCAAAAAGCTTGTAAGTATACATAATGTAAGAATTTATGATTATTAATGAATTATATTTAATAATATATATATTAATAATGTACATAGTAAAATTAGGGTACTACTTTTTTAACACTGGGTAATATCTATAATATTTTCGTATAACTATTATTCAGTTTTTATTTGTGCTTTGAAAAAGCATAAGTTAATATCATAGAAGATTTTTTCATCGTGGACTATTATTTTGCATCATATCAAAATAATATTTATCAAATGTCAGCAACTTTTTATCAAAATTTTACATTTCACAAAATTTGTATTTTCATAAAAATTATACAAAGGAATTCAACAAAAATATCAAGGCATAAAATAAAGATTTTTTTTATTGCTCTTCAATATTTTCTCTTATATTTATAATAATTTTTGAAATTAAAATTATCATAAAATTTAAATTCCATGATATATAAAATAATTGGTTGCTTTTGTCATTCCCCTGGAAATTAGATTCCATAAGATTCAATACATATTTCAAATGACATTTTTTTGGTTGGGAAATAGTCCGGTGAATATCATTTACTTGGTAAATCATAATCCTGTCAAGAATAGGGATATAATAAATAGTAATGAACACTGCAATCATAATGAAAAAAGAATTTTAAAAAACTCTATTTTATTGTAATTTAACACACTACAAGAGTAAAATATAAAAAGTTCATATAAACTATAGTATACAATAACATGATAAACACATTAATTTGGGAAAACAATCTTATGGGCTCCATTTTTTTATCAGATCATTTAGAATACAATTTCTTGATTATTTACACAGCACTAATTGGTTTCATAAACATATTAAATTGTCACCATTAAATATCAAATAGATAATTGGTGTACAAATATGTATATACAAGTTTAAAATTTCAGGAAATGGTTAAACTAAATCAAAATTTATATATAAATAACAATAACTCATGAATGTGATTAATTAAAATTATGATTTCTAAAGTCCCATACAGCAGAAAAATATTGTTTCTTTTGGAAAAGATATAAGATAAAAAAACACCATTTGATTTAATTCCATAGTCAAAAAAAGATATTTTATTTAAATCATTTAAAATTATTAAAATGTGAAATAAAATCCTTAGAATGTACAATAAAATATTTAGAAAAAAATATTCAATTTTTAATCGCATATTACAAAATGTAAAATGCAATTAAGTATTAATTTTTTTTCTAAAGATTTTAAGTGAATATAAAAAGAGATATGAACTGAAAGGATCAACTCAGGGGCCCCTTACATTTGAATCTGAAAAGAAATTCTAATGAATTTAATTAAGTAATAAAAATAAAGAGTTGGTTACAATTGAGAAATTATATTATGAAAGTATTTCCACAAGATAAAGATATGTCTCAATATCCTTTAGATATTAAAAATAAATGGTCATAATGCCACAATTTTTTCAACTTTCAATTCAAAATAAAATCAGCGAAGGAGAAATCATAATACCCTTAGTCAAACAATTTAATATCTTTTTCAAAAATTTTCACTGAGAAAATATTGAGATATTTATAAACACAAACTTCACTTCATAATAAAAATCAAGTACACACTTGTCCACAATATAATGCTAATAAATAATTTGCTCCTCGCTTAATCTTCTAAAACAAGGAAAGAATTTGGCTCAAATTCTAGAAGATGGAAGTAGATTATTTTCTCTACATCAAATTCCATTTTAAATTGCTTAAATTGAATTTTGAAATGTCTAAACAAAACAAAAAAACATGTTTCTATAACTTTGTATTTTCCTGGAATTGACTTATCACAAAGACATAGTTGGGATATTTCCCATGATTTAAATAAAATAAGAAACATGTTTTCTTTCTATTTACACATTCAATAAATATTTTTCATGGATAGTTTTTAGAAAATACTTCAGCACAACTGCAGAGTGTAAAATTCTAAAGACAGTTAAAATTAAAAATTTTATACAAATTAATTTTTATAAATTCATAAATAACGTTAACTGTGACTATGGTCATAAGTTGTTGATTAATATAACAAAAAAATATCCCATATTCATTCTCACCTCTATAAAAAAAATATTTCTAAAGTTATTTAACTTTAAAAAATCTTTAAAATATTAATTTAAATGTTAATGAAAATTGTGAAAACTGAAATATTAGTCAGCCCAACTTACTTATAACATTTTTTTTCTTTTTGAAAAGTTTGTTGGTTAAAATAGAACATTTTTAAATTGTTTTATTCCTATACAAAGATTTTCTTATATTATGATCAAATCAGGTAAATTTAGATAAGGTCATTCCAAATAAGAATTTTGTTTTAAAGAAGTCATTTGACTCTAAATCACAAAATAAAAATGAAAAAAGAATGTAACATTTCAAATACAAAAATGAACATTATTCTGACTAGCATCAAAAATATATCTCAAAATTCTAACAATGACTGTTGAAAAATTAGAAAATAATAGATATATATGCTTTTAAAATAAGAAACGTGATGATTTCTTGCCTGGAATCATGATGTACATTGATAGTAAACTACATAATAAGTCTGAATAAGTAATGCGTAATTAAATATAAACACGTTTTTTAAACAGAATACATTACTATTTTCAACCAGTTGTGACACACTAGATATTTTCTTATTAAAAAGAAAATTTTATATAAATATTTAGAGAAATAAATTTTATTAAATTTCAAACTTTTACCTAGTAAAAAATAAAAATTAAATTTTCATAGAATAATACTATCCTAGATAATTCTAGAATACTACATTGATTTTTAACAAATCATTGATTAATTGAATTATTAAAAATTGATTCTGTTATATGAAAATTTTATAATACACTTCTTAAAATATGTCTAACTTTATTATCATCAGAAAACAGAAATTGAACAACTTGCTGCAATGTTCCAGTTAATTTGGATTTTTATTAACTGTTTTGAAAATTTTTAATTATATAGTGTTTCCAATTAAATCTTTAGTAATTAAAACATGTATAAAATATGTTCAATAAAACAATTTTTAATATTTATTATAACATAATATTTAAAGCTGTAATAAAAAAGAAACTAATTTTCTTTCATGATAATAAACCACTTTCTCACCCTTATGAAAACTTTCTATATATAAAGGAAAATTATGAAGATTATTTTTTTCTTAAAATCATAATACATTTGCAAGATTATCTCTTAACATCTAGGACATTCAAATTATCCACATCATGAATCCATTAACCAATCTTATGAAATTCAAAATATTTATTCAAAAGAATTGTTTTAAAAAAACAAATTTACTTTTTACTTTAAAAAATAAAAAAATGTTTCGTAAAATAAAACTGTTAGATTATTAGAGTAACAACTGTCAGAACACATTTCAAAATATGATGGAATGTAATCAAATGAGAAATTGCTTAAGGATATTAAGATATTAAATGAAGCTTAATTAGATCATATTTTAACACAAACAATTGGAATTTTCATAAAATTGCATTTTCTTACATGCAAAGATATATTTAGCAAAAAGTTTGGAAGTAAATAATACATCCTTTATATGTTTAAAATGAGACTTCTTTTATCATTAAATCATAGCACAAATGATAAAGTAACATTATTTACACTGCCTTATTTACTAATAGCATTAAATTCTTTATCCTTATTTAAGAATAATTAATTAATCTTAATTTTGATTCATCAGTTTAAAAGCAATATAATTCAAACAGTAAATCTTACTTTTTTCTAACATTTATTTCAAAATTGCTGAGCTTTTACCAAAATTGTTGATAAGTGCTAATAATTAATTTTTTTTTCCTCTTTCATAATGAAAATAATAAAGGTAAAGGATATGTACTTATTAACATAGTTTGCATAAATTTTTTTACTGTAAAAAACTCAAACTTTTTTTACTTCATATACTAATAATTTTTAACCCCTTCTGAAAATTGATTTTAATTATGCCTTAATCTAAAATTAATGATTTTCATAACACTGCTTTTGCCAAATCTTTCTCAAACATTTATAGACAAAACTCAATACCTATTGCTTTTATGAATGCAAAATATAAATCAAAACATTAATTTGTTTTTAAAAATGTAAATTATCATAAAAACAAGTATATAAGCACACATTTTGAAAGATGTGATTATAGCAAAAAAAGATTTTGATATAAACATAATTTGTTTATTCTATTCATGAGCAGCTTGAAAACATTTTTTGTTCATCTTCAAAAATCTAGAACATATTTCTCTTTTCTGGAAGACCATAAAAATTAACATTTTCTTAGAAAATTTTCAGAAGGTTTAAAATTTTAATCATCATATTATTAGTATTTTAATATATTTTGCAAAATAATAATTAGTAATAAGAATTTTAAAAGCATTTAGATGTTTCAAACTATTATATAGATTGATAATTTGATCATATGATAAAAAATTATAGCATTACAAAAGGTTTATAGTTTATATAATTTTCCTAGTAATTTGGACCACATTTACAGCTAGTTAACAAAACAGTAAACATAATTTATAATTGTAAACTGGCAGTCCATATAAATGTACATATACAACCATATTGATATATTTATTTTACAGCTTAATACCATATCACACTAGACAATCACAAATAAACTTTAACTGCTATTCTATTTTTCAAGATGTACAGGTATTAGGACAGGGAGATTGAAAAACTCCTTTTTGGTAGCTCGCTAGAAATAAAAAAAATATCACAAAATAAATATACTATTTTTATGTATCAATAATTAAAAAACTTTTATCCTTAAAAGAATATTAACATTTTCAGAGTAAAAGAATGTTACATTCTTATCTAATAAACAATTATTAAAAAAAATTTCTTAAATTTTATTTATAATGCCATAACTATTTTGTCAAAGCATAAGAAAAACATAATAAATAATTAATGTAATAAATAACTATGGCTTAATAAACAATATAAGCCTAATTAAATTTAAATAATGAACTCATATTAATAATATCTGCATAAAAACAAAATAGTTTTAATTTTTACCCCTTTAACTAGTAATTTTTACCTCTAATCTAACACAGAAGTTCACAGTTGATATCTATACACAAAAACATCAAATTGTTCGAAGTAATCTAAGTTTTCTAAATAAATAAAAAGGAAATAATAAAATTGTGATTATAAGTAATTATATTATGTTACTTATCTTTCTGTGTAAATTCTTTCCTACAAATTTTCTAAATATTATGATCTCTTTTCACAACTCATGAAATTATTCATAGTTGAGCATTTGAAGACTTAAGTAACAAATATAAGGATATTAAAGTAAATTTAGTTCTCTTATTTTTTAAAAAAATATGTATTTGAGATTCTTAGTTATTTCTTTATCATGTAAAAATGCTAAGTTAACAGTTATTAAAACTACACAAGAATGATATAATGAAAAAGCATCACTTTTAATTTATAATTCTGGCGCTTTACATTACTTTTAATAATGTTTAACTATTTTCAATTAAATCTTTAAAAGTCAAAATATTTTGAAATAAAAAGCCTTATTTTTAAAAATGACATTAATGTTCACTGAAAGGTAAAAAAAATTAGAATTATGACATGCATAATGATGATATATTTAAAAAATTTATTGTTGTTAAACAGAAATTAAGTTTCATTAACAAAAAGCTTACAGCCTGTAACATGTGCATCTTTGAAATATATTATAAATTGAATTTGGCATGTGAAAGAGTTGCTTATAGTAGATAATGATAAAAACAAAACATTTAAGTAAAAATACCAAAAACTAATAAAAATTTTAATTTACAAACATGTCTTGCTCGTGAGCACATAATACTGTTTTCCAAACTTAAAAATTGAAAAAAACTTACAATTATTTCAAAAAGTGAAAAATTTAGTAATATATTGATAAGAACTGCAAAATTGTAATCAAAAGATATATCTGAACAAAATAATTAGAAATAACTCTACTGCTCCCATATATATATATATATATATATATATATATATATATATATATATATATATATATATATATATATATTAAACACCTCCAATCACGTTGACAGAGAATTAAACAAAGAATTTAGATATGGATTTGCATGCAAATATTTTTAATGTAGTTCAATAATCCATTTTTAAGTGATGTATTAATTTACAAATTGATTCATTTAATTAAGAATGAATAAAAAGAATATGCAACCAACAAATATATAATAACTATTATTAAATATTATATATTACCAGGAACAATCACATGTTGAGGAAGAGGAGTGTGGCGCCATTCATCACTACCATCACAGCAGTCACAGACACCATCATTAACTTTATAAGATATGATGAATTTGGGACTATGTATGGATTGTGAAGAACAATAAAATCTGAAAATAAGATTAAAAAATTTAATAAATTCACTTCATAAAAAGAACTAGCAAACTACAAAGTATATTAAAACTACTATGAAATATAAAAAGAAGAAACCACAATTTTTGTAATAAATGCTTAATATATTCCATAAGCGGTTGGAAAAAAAGATATATAAATAATGAATATAATAAAAAGATTGAAATAATTATAATCAATTAAATGTTTTAATTATTTTGACCATTTCAAAAGCATACATTGACATATTCTTCATAATATAAATATTTAAAAATGTCTTCCATCATTCACCAATCATACAAGATAATAAAGGTAATAATGCTTGAACTTAATTGATTTGATACACCTCTCCTAGTTAATTTAAACTCAGACAAATGAATAGCAAAGCAGATGTGCTGTTGACAAAGATATATCAAATATGATGTTTCAAATATTTTCCTTCAGTTTTTCTAAAGTAGATATTTTCTTTCAGTTATCTATACTAAATAATTTGACTGAAAAATCTTTAATCTTATTATTAAAAATTCCTTATATTTTATTTTAAAAATATTACTTTATTATAAAATTAAGGAACATCATGAATTCATATTTCACCTTCCATCTGTCTTGAGCTTAATTCAATGTTGAAGTTGTTTCGTTTTGATTTATCATTCTTAAGTCATTTTTCATTACATGCAAAGCAAATACATATAGTGATTACTGTAATTACCAATAAAAAAGAGTAACCCTAAACTGTAAATGAACGGATTCTAAAAAATTTTATGTCCAAGATAAGATTTTAGCATGAAATGTTAAAATGAAAATTATATAAAATGGGATAATATAAAAAGAAAGAAATTAATTCCAAAGCACAAAGAGTACTAATTTAAATCAAAACTTAAAAAATGTAGCACCTAATTTGACTATTAGTATTTATAAAATTTTTATTCATGCAAATTTTAGAGAAATATTAAAAAAAACTGAGATTAACAAAAAAAATCTACATAAAAATCAATTAAATCCTTTACTTTTACTAAAGATATTTTTAAAGCAAAAGAGAGTATTAAAAATTAAAATGCTGAAATACATTAATTTTATAATCAAATTTTAAGTCTGTATAAGATTTTATGCTTTGTATACTGAAGAAAAGTTTTATTAAATAATCTTAAAAATCGTCTATAGGTATTCAAAAATAAAACAATTAAAGTTTAAAAAGAAAATTAGACAAATTGTAACATTTTAAATGCTAAATAATCTAAACTAATAATAACAAGATGATTAACAAATAATTAAATTTATCACACAATATGAAAAATCTAATTATATAAAGTTTATATATAAAAACATTGATGATCCTTTCATTTTGGTTTTTACACACATATTTTAAATTAGAATTAATATAAAAACTAATTGGTTCCTAAAAAAATAGAAATTTTAAATACCAATACATTCAATTCATATTTCTTAGAATATTTTCAGTAATTTTACACAAAAAGAAAATACATTTTTAATGACTCATTCATATCTTTATTTTACATATTTACTTTTTTTTTAATTTTACTTCTCTGAATTCATTTTATGATACTATTTAGTCAATGATGTACCAAGAATATTCTTAAATAAAATAATTGATTTTTCATATATATATATACAATTAGTTGTTTATTTAATACAGAAATATATACATATATTTATATAAACTGCTTTTAATAATTACTTATGCATGTGAAAACTTATGACCTAAAGGGATGAAAAAATTTAACATTAACACAAAGTTTATATATACTTGTATATATATATATATATATATATATATATATATATATATATATATATATATATATATATATATATATATATATATATATATATAAACAGAGAGAGAGATTTACATAAATAAAATTCTTCTTACTCGGTTTGATCATGTAATTTTTTAGGACTGATTTGAGAAAAGCTGAACAGATTGGAGTGAATCATTGTGTTGGTTTTGGTTAATTTATTGGCTATATTGATTTCAATTCACATAGGCTATATTTTATATTATTTTTGGCTGTATTTTTTTCACTTTTTTGATTAAGGTATTTTTAATTAAATTATATAATTAACACTGATTTGGAATCCTTATGAGGCTGCACATGCTGTGTTATAATCTATTTACATGAGATAACATTCCAAAACAGAACTCTTCTTGTTTTATGAAGGGAAATGTGTGATTATTTTTCCAAATTTTAAAAGTCGTCATTGAATAACCACTGAGACAGATACCCTTTTTCATTGTCACATAATTTTTTTCAAAAAAATCATTTTTTTGATTTTCTAAATATTGTTTTTACCTATCACTGTATGTGCTTACACTTTGCATTACACATCACAAATTGAAAACTCAATGAAGAGTGGATAAATAGAATTCTGAATTTTATAACTAAAGGAAATTTTCAGTCATACAATACCTCATTTGATTTTATTTTAGTTTACTCATAAGTGAGACACTATTTTGTGTGCAAAACAGCATTATGAACAAACTAATTATGAGACTCTGGAAAATTAAACAAAATATGATGAAACATATAAACTTAGTTTATATGTGGATCGCAAAATTTTCTTTTTTTTACCAAATAAATATGTAAAGAAACGTTCACTAAACTTATGAATGTGATGTGTATACAAAAACAATAACTATGAAAGGCTGAAATATGTGCATTAGTGATTCACCCAAGCTGTCAATTGAAAAAGGTGAAAAATGATAACATGAAAATTAATTAATTTATGGAAATTAGACTTTTGGATTATTACTGGAAAATAAAATCAGAAAGAAAAGAAACGAAATAAAAAAAATATTCAAAAAATACAACTTGGACAAAAAAAGCAGTTAAAAATAATAAAGAATTCAGAAGTAACATAAAATAAGGAGCAAAAATAAGGAGAGGAAAACATTGAAAATATGAAATAGAAATCACAGTAATATGACAGAAGAATTAGAAGATAGTAGCAAAAACCAAAGAATTACAGAAGTTTAATGATATTCTGAGAAGACTTGACATGTAAATACTTATAAATGCATGTAATATCATGTAAATCATTATTATTGTACTGATCCATCAAATCAACTTGGCATCTTTGTCAAAGAACTTAAAAAAATTTCAGTTTAATGTTGCAATATAGAATATTTTCTCTCAAATAATTAATATTAGCAATTAGTGCTCTTTTTATATTTATAAGAAACAACTTTTCTTTATTCTTATCCAGCTAATTTTATCAAAATGATCATTTCATTTAAAATGGTTACATCAACAGAAGCATGCTCTAAAAACACATTGGTTAGGTAATATGATAAATTTTTGTTTTTTCTTCTGACAAATATCTGGCATATATTTTCTTCTTTTGCATATTAACAGTTTAATCTCAAAAGAAATTGTCACTGTTTTTATATCTTTCTTTCAACTCATTTTCAAGTTAGAGATGTAGACCATGAGAGATTATACAAATGCCCTTTTTCTCTTTCAACATGTCCATAACAATTTTGTTCTTCAAACATAGTTTTTAAAGTATCAATTCATGATTTATAAGAAAATAATTATTTGAACAACATGCATGGACTACAAGGCTTCTGCTTTTGTAACTTCAAGTTCCAAAAGAATTAAATTATTGAAGGTTCCACAAAATAAGCAATTTGATTTGAGGTAGATGAATACTATCTTCTAACTGGCACACTACCCTCACAAATCCTATTCTGTAACCTCAAAGTGGTGTGAGGGTGTAAACAGGTAGCACAGGTGATGTACGTCTGGAACCTAAACTCAGTTTAGGTTCCTGGTAGGGTCACCCATGGCAAGAAGGCTGTTCTAATACACCTGGCTAATACAGAAAGGTAACCCAATCCAAGGTGTTAGGCTCCATGCTGATGGATGAATGGCACCAGGGTTATGGTGTCACTAACGGGCCCCTCGAGGAACCAGGCAAAACCTCGTTGTATGTTTGCCTTCCACCTGTACAGGGAGGCCATGCAGGTGGTGACCATATATTTTCCTCCCAGTTCCTTGATCTGTTATGGATGACAAAAATATAAAAAAGTGAAAATGATAAAAAAGGATTGGATACATCTTCTGGTGTTATCCAATCAGCCGGCAAAACGGTTCCTAAGGAACAGAATCCCGGCAAAAAGGAGAACACTGGCAAACTATCTGCTGGAGGATGAGGAGTTGCCGCAAGGCAGCACAGTTGGAGAACCAGGAGGTCTCAGAAAATCACAAAGACGCAATCTAAGGCGTCGTAACAAAGCAAAGGAGCAGGTTGAGACTGTTCAGAAGGTGGGTGGCACCAAAAGACTTAGGTCCGAGGTTTCAACCCCTTCTCCCATCAACACTGCCTCCAAAAAGCCCAGGGATGATCATCAACCTGGGACTTTTGCTCAGGCTGTTAAAAGCCATAAAGCAGCTATTGTGAAGGATGGTTTCCCAACCATCAAACTTAACAAGGAGGATATTGACCCCATACAGCTGGAGATTCTCACCAGGACAGATGAGGTCCCCATAGGAAATCATCTGCCTAGGATTCGAGGCTTAAGCTTAGTGTCTGGGGCACTAATTCTCCAATGTGATGACCTTGAAACTGTGGAATGGATTAAAAAATCCTTCCATGGTAACAAGAGTCTGTTTGGTGGTGAGGGGCTCAGTGTTCTGGATCCCAGTGATCTACCTAAACTGGTAAAGGTGGCCTTTAAGACAAGGGACACTCATACCAAAGATCCTGCCATATTTCTGAAACGGCTAAATAGACTCAACCCGGAGTTGAAGTCTTTAGAATGGCGTACTCTGCAGAAATCTGTAGAGACACATTCTATTAGATGGATCTTCGAGGTTGATAAGGAAGCCTCAGAAGCCATTAAAAAGGCAAATTATGGTGCCTATACTGGTTTGGATTGGGGAACTTTCAAAATTCTCCGGAACCCAAACCAGAAAGATATACAGAGCATTGAAGAGATGGAAGTTGAACAAGAAGGTGCAACTTCCTCTCAAGTAAGTAAATCCTCTCCTACTTCTAGTAAGGAAAGCGAATTACCCAACCTTGAAGAACTAGATTTACATTCTGGTTCTGATATAACCCTGCAAACCAGCTCTCCTCTATCTGAGAGTGAGATACAAAAGGTTTTGCAGGAAACTCAAGTAAGTACGTCCCCTACTTATGGAGACTTGGGAGGCAGTACTTCTTCTTAGCTTCTTTGGGTGCCACAATGGTAAGTATCATCAAAGTAGCACAGATCAACCTTCATCATAGTCGATCAGCTTCAGCTATTCTTAGCAAGAAGATGACTAGGGGGGAGGTTGATATTGTTTTAATTCAAGAGCCATGGACTTCCAATGGTTCTGTGTTGGGCCTACATGTTCAGGGTTTTAACATATTTTATGATAAATGTTGTTTGAGACCAAGAGCATGTATTGCTATTAGCAACAAATTAAATGCCCTCATTCTGGTGAATTACCTAAATGGGGATAATGTTGCTGTAAAAGTATCCTGTTTATTGCAAGGAATCAAAGATGAAATTATCTTTATGTCTTCATATCTTCCCTTTGAAGATAAAGACACATTCAATGTGCAAATTGTTAGTCTTTTAGATTATAACAATTTGAGTAAGAAACTCATCATAGGATGTGATGCAAATGCTCACCATACTATGTGGGGAAGTAGTGATTGCAACAAACGTGGTGAGGATCTTTTAGAATTTATTTTGTATTATAATCTATTTATTCTTAATAGAGGTAATAAACCCATCTTTATTACTATAAATAGAAGAGAAGTCATTGACATCACTTTATGTAATAGTAAGTGTGCTGACTTTATTAAAGATTGAAAACTGTCTGATGAAACAAGCTTATCTCACCACCTTTGATAAGGTACCCATTGAAACCATTTTACAATCTCTTGCTAGAAAGGAAGTTAATGACACAATCTGTTCTTGGATAGAAAATCTGCTCAATAACAGATTTGTCAGTGCCTCATTTTAGGTGAAAACATGATGATCCAAGCCAAAGCTGGTTGTCCACATGGAGGGGTTCTTTCACCCATCTTATGGTGTTATGTTGTAGACTCCCTTTTAGAAATGTTAAAAAAACCAGGCATAACCACCATTGGATATGCAGATGATTTAGTTATAATCGTCAGGGGTAAGGTGAAACAATCTCCAGCATCATGTCCAGCACCCTCAAACAAGTTGAGACTTGGTGTAAAAAAAAGAAGGCCTTTCTGTAAATCCTCAAAAAACCACTATGGTAGCCTTCACAAAGAAAAAGAATCTTAATCTGAAAAAGATCACTTTTTTTGGTCAAGAATTAACTTGCTCCAAAGAAGTTAAATTCTTAGGAGTATTTTTTGACATGAACTTAAGTTGGAACAAGCACTTCAACTTTTGTATTGAAAGAGCAAAAAAAGCTTTCTGGTCTTGTAGAAATGCATTTGGAAGAACTTGGGGCCTAAATCCCAAAGTTATTCATTGGATTTACACTATGATTATTTGTCCCATCATTACCTATGGTTCAGTGGTCTGGTGGTTTAAAATCAGAAACGAAACTGCTAAAGCAGAATTAACAAAATTTCAAAGGATGCTTTGTGTAGCTATCTCTGGGTGTATTCGTACAACTCCCACATCTACACTGGAGCTTCTGCTTGGTATGCATCCTCTTTATATGCGTATTGAAGCAGAAGCAGTACTTAGCATGAAGAGGCTTAAAAATACAGGTCAGTGGAAGGAATACTCTAGATTTTTATCCTGGGGAAACCTCAATGCTGACGTAACTAGTCATCCTTTTATAAGTATGCCTACTGATTACACGATTGTTAAGTATGCTTTTGATAAGCCTTATACAATCAAATTTCCCTTGAGAGAAGACTGGAATAATGTTGCTATCAGTGAAAGCTGTATTTACTGGTATACTGATGGCTCAAAAATGAATTCCAATACTGGGGCTGGTATTTGTTGTCCAGCTGATGGCACATAAGTTATCATTCCCTTTGGGTAAATATACAACTGTATTTCAAGCAGAAGTCTTTGCCATTCTTATGTGCAGTAGAATATGCTTGGACAGAAACTATTCTCGTAAAAGAATAATCATCTGCTCTGACAGTCAAGCTGCATTACTAGCTCTACAGAAGTCTACTATAACTTCTGTTCTTGTCTGGGAATGTTATATCACTCTGTGTAAATTAGCTAATAATAACCCCACCACTTTAATGTGGGTGCCTGGGCACTCTGGTGTTCCTGGCAATGAATTAGCTGATGAGCTAGCAAGGACTGGATCAACAACTGACTTTTTTGGTCCTGAACCAGTGCTAGGTATTTCAAAAGAATTGATCAGAAAGAATGTCTTTGATCTCTTCAGAAAACAACAGTTTATGAACTGGTACAATGCCAATGATCAAAGACAAGCAAGGCTATTAAATAGCATGTGCCCTAGCAAAAGGCAAAAAGAATTATTAAAGCTCAATAGAGACAGTCTAAGGAAAGCAGTGGGACTACTTACAGGACACTGCCACCTTAAAAGACATCTCACCATAATGGGAGTTTCAGATGATCCCACTTGTAGAGGTTGTCATTATATGGAAGAAACTTCAATACACATCTTATGTGAATGTGA
Organism: Latrodectus hesperus; assembly: GCA_037975125.1. Taxonomy (NCBI): domain Eukaryota; kingdom Metazoa; phylum Arthropoda; class Arachnida; order Araneae; family Theridiidae; genus Latrodectus; species Latrodectus hesperus. Next base: position 47,808,688 of record CM075861.1, on the reverse strand, counting down.
AACCTTTTCTGCACATAGATTTGAACACCTGGGTCAGCACTTGATTGAACCTAGGATGTTACAGGAAATTCCTGTAAAATGTCTGCTGAACTTTCCTTCAGCCACTGGTCTCTTCAAATAGGGCTTTCTGAGGGGTATAGTACAATAGACCTATGGTCGCAGTGCTAGGTTCTTTTGGACCACCCTAATTTTAAATCTAAATCTAACTGGCACACTATTAATTTTTTAGAAACCCATGATGGTGACAATTTGGATTAATCCTCCAGGCATTTCTTTAAAAACTTCAAATAAATAAAAAAATATTAAGTAATTCTTGTTATTAAATTAAAATATAAAGTAAGCTGAAATTTTATCATTTAAAGAAATTTTAAATTGTGCACTACATTATTGAATTTTTATTTCACAATAACTTTTATCTCACTTTCGTACATCAATAGACAATGATCTGCTTTGCACATGTGCCAAATAGTTCGAAAACATATTGTCCAATCCAGGCTGAACAATCCAGTCTTCTACCAAACCTAGTCTAGCATAAACTGTCAGAATTGGTAGAATTTTGTGGTCACATGATCATTTGAAGAGTGTTTTATTTAACCACACTCAAAACTAATATGATGCCAATTGTTACCAGTTTTATGACTGTAAAAAAACTAAAGCTTGGGAGTGGAATATGCAGAAACTTGATAGAGGGCGATTTTTTCTAAAGTGTCATTGGAAAATTCATTTTTATAGGAAACATTTCCTTTTTGTAAGAATTTTAAAGAATTCAAAGAAAATGAAGAAAGATAAAGAATTTAAGTTCTATGTTCCTTGTAAAATAGATGGGTGCTTATAATCCTTTGCATGCATACTTTAACATCAGATTGTAGAATATAAACTTAGATATTAATAAAGGAGTAATTTTAACTTATGTCTCCATCATATTACTTCTTAAATACCTGAATATTTTTGTTATATGTACTTGGGTCAATGAATATTAATTAATAACATAAAATGATAACTGTAAATGCACATATATAATTAATTTGAATTCTAGTGAAACTATATTCTTCATGGCAAATACTATGAGCATCTAGAATTAAAAAAATGTAAAATCAGAATTTTTATCTTTTAATCTTTTCACATCATAATAATTATTCATGATAAATATTTTTATAAAACAGCCTTTTGCCAATTTTGAGTTACTTCCAGAGTTATCTTGAGTTATTATAAAAAACAAACATTTATAAAATAATAATTGAATAGTAGTTCAAAAAGAGATATAAAACATGTACACACAGAAAAAAGGTTCATTCATATTGTCATATAAATTTGTGGTTATATATGTAATAAAAAAAAAAAAGAAATATCATTCAGTTATTTAATTATCTTTAACTATTTACAAAAATTTAATTATTTTTAACTGTTTACTTACTGTCCTAAATTGCAAGCTGATGTGCTTGGTTCATCACTAAAATCTGTACAATCACAAAAATCATCATTGACCAAAGAAAAGCTTATTTCTTCTCCACTATTCAAACACACAAAAGTATTTCTACTAGATGGCAAGTAAAACTTCCAGTTACTAGGATGGACTCCGGCCACAGCTGTTTCTGGTCTTTCAACATGGATAGGGCCTTCAGCTTTTTGATAGTTCCTTGGACTCCTTCTCCTGGACAGTTCTTTTCCCAACTGCTTAACAGATAAAAGCTGATGCATGAGGAAAATTAAAATTACTACTCCCGAAAGAATGAGGTAACGTCTTGAACGAAAAAAACAGCGACATTGATTACCATACATGAGACTCTAAGGAAAAAAAATAGGCAGAGAATAAAATTTAAGAGTCAGTTACAAAATATATAATATCAAATTCACATTGAAGTATCCACTATTATTCATTATGCCTTTTTTTATAGAATACTATATTTATTATTATATTTTATTTTTTTATATTTTTTAATAAATTCTGTTTATAATTTATTTATAATACATTTTGAATTATATGTTTTATAAATTCTGATTGATAAATAATAAAAAAATATATATTTATAAAAAATGTGTTTTAAATATTATTTTTTCATAAATTTTAGTCTGAATTTTTCAATGTTTTATAAATTTTGTTTTAAACTAAATATATATGAATGTTAACTCTTCCAAAAAGAAAGATTAAAAATTAAAATTAAAAATATTAATGAACAAAAAAATGGTTTTCATAAAAGATATAGTAGTTCTCAAAATTGTCAATCTTCAAATTAGTTTTCATCCATCATTAAATAATTAAGAGAAACAATATGAAAGTATTTTAATCCAACTGTAATAAAATCTCATATATTCATAAGCTAATGTACACAAATAATCAACATAATTAATTTTCTTAAAGAATTTAAATCATTAAAATGGTATTGTTGAAACAAAAATACAAATTGTAAACAGCAAAATTAAACTTAGGAACAAGAGTAATTAATGCTAAAAAAGAGATTGAGTGAAAAATATTAAGTAAATCATTTTTTATTTATATTTTTCCTTTTTATCATTAATTATATAATTTTCTTTAATTCTCTTTGTATCACTTTTATGTTTATTTAAAATAATAATTTATAAGCTATCTATGGAAATACTATATTTTTTTGGCAATTGAATATTTTTTAGAGTATTATAAAATAAACCATATAGCCAAATATTTTACAATATTCTAAACTTAAACTAAACCTGTGGGCCGACAGCCCAAGTGGGCAAAGGCCTACAGTACCCATATATGTTTTCCACATTGAATACCCTGGGGTACGCAAAATATGTGTCCCAGTTAAATGGTCAACCAAATCCAAAATTCTCAGTGTTTAGTTCCAAAGCATTCTTGGGACTCATACTTATATACAAACTAAAGAAATGAAAGCCTGAGATGATCTTGCTCAGCCCAATGATCGTACGTCACACCTGAGCCTTCGAAGTGCAAAGAGCTACTACTAAGCTACTAAGCTTCAAATTTCTAAAAGTAAGATTGTAGTTTTCGAAATTCAGTCATCATTTTAGACAATTTTTAGAAGCTGTAAAATATTAACAATGCATTAAATTTTAAATAAAAGTCAACAATTTTTATTTACTCTACAATGTAATACTTATTTACACATCAAAATTCAGTGATTAAATACTGAAAATATATCATTTGTAAAAAATATTAGACAGTTTAAAATTATGCAAGTTAGAGATTATAAATATGGGTACAAATATAAAATTTGAATCATTCACTTATATTTTGCATAAAATATGTAAGTTAACCAAAATGAAACAAAAATAAAATTACAAAATTATTAGACATATTTTATAGTTCACATTTATTGTAGAACACTTAATATACATGGTGAATGGAATAAAACATATTATTTTTCCACTTGTAAAAATTTAGTGAGAACATACAACAGTTAAAGATATTATGAAAGATAAATTGATATATTTATATGCAAAATATTGCTAAGTTACATTTTTCTATAGGCAATATTAAGTTGTTTATGACTTTCCTCGTTACTAGGTAGTTTATTTTACATTTCAGTAAATCAATTAAATCTATATAATGGTCATGATGTTTACAGTTGCATATATATATTGAGTGACAAGAAAAATTTTCATTAAAAAAACTGATCACAATTAATAAATTAATTATATACTGAACAAATTAAGCTTATCAGTACAATTTTGACAAGTTTACTGAAATAATTGCATCAAACAATTTTCACAATAATAAAATTTAGAAAATACATACTAAAAATTCAAAACTTACAGCCTAAGACTCATACCTGACTTAAAAATTAGATCATAATCTTAAAAAATTCTAATTCTAAATATGATTTAATTTTCCTACATTTGTATACAATTTAAAAAACAGAAATGTCCAAAACGTTGAAATATTTTGTTCTCATACTAATAAACTTTCCAGCAAATCATAATAATTAAATAAATTAAACAGACACTTTTATTGGCTTTAATCTTCCAGTTTGTGAATAAAGACTAATCCACAGAAAAATGTTTCAGGGTGCCTCTTAGTGAAAATTGGATTAGAAACATGTCATAATTTCATAGAACAAAAGAATAGAAACATCTCATTCATTTCATAATCCTTTTGATTAGTATAAATATTCATTTAAGATCTAAAAAAAATTCCCTTCATCAATTTTTATTTCTCAGTACTGTAAGGTAATAGAGAAAATCAAACTATTTTTAGTATATTCTTTATTAGCAACCTTACTACCTACATCACAAAAAAGCACTTAAAAATCTTTAGTGCAATCATTGCATATATTTAATGTGTGTGGCAAGAGTAATTCCAAATACTAATTTTTTAAACTTTTGAGTCAATATTCTTCAGGTTCCACTGTTTGTCCTTATTTTGGTTTATTTATTTATTTTTAATTTCGCCTCTTGCGTTCTACATTTTTTTTTAATAATTATGCTTTTTAGCTTTTTAAATAATTTCTTATAATGAATTTCCGTTTAATAATATAAATTCGATTTAAATATTATAATAACTGTCAGGAAATACTTTTATTAAAATAACAATCAGAAATTTTGATTTATTATTTAATTTTGTGATGACATTCACTTGTATTCTTGTTCTTATTTTTATATTAATATTTCTTGTTATTATTTTTTTATCATTAATAAGAGCAAATTCACTTAAAATAATCATTTACACTAATAAGTATTTAATAAATAAAATTACAAGGCACAATTTTTTTCTATTCTACAACAATTTCCCATTTTTACTTTAAGAAAAACATAATATAATTTGATAACATTAAGTTACATAAGTGTATCTTCTCATACCGTAATTTACACTTATCCACTTCTAAAAACATCACCAGGGGGAATAAAGATGTATTAACAGCCGATTTATACGCAAAAACTTTTATGAAAAATATTAGTAACTTGTATACAAGATAAAAAAAAGAGGAAATGAAATATAAATCGTGTATTAATAAATGTTTCTTTAAGAAAATTTGTAATCAAAATAATTAAAGATGTTTCATGCTTCTTCTGTTTACATTTGCTTTCACGCACATTTATGTGGTGAGTGTAGTATAAATTTACTTATGCTATGCTTTTGCCAACTATAAAATTTATTAGTTTAGAGGAAAATATTTTTTAAAAAAATGTAATTTAACAGTAGTCCAAACCCAGATATGCAAATTGAAAATATTTTTGTAAGAAAAACTAGGCATTATTAATTACAACAATTAATTAAAAGAATATATGATGATTATAGAAATATTATTATGATTTAAATTAGAAACATTATTTATGTATTGATGTAAAGCAAATATAATTTATGTATATTAATATACATAAATAATATATGCTTTTATTAAATTAATTTATGTATTAACATTAGGATATTGGATTTCTAGAACATTTATTTTTGTAAAAGAATATTGGGCATGGCATTTACTTTTAAATGTGAGAGTTGGAATCTATATGTGTATTTATACTAATTAGTATTAACATGCCAGAAAGTTCGAATTTCATCTTCGAAAATAAAAACATTTAACTCCTACAAATTTTTGATTAATTTTACAGCAGAGAGTTTTTCTTAATAAAACTAAGGAATGTTTTTAGAATATCGTGAAAAAGAGGTCATAGATAATTAGTTATCTAGAGAAGCCATTTATAAGTGTTACGATTTTTCATGGCCTTGGTAGCCTAGCAGTTAACCTAGCGGAAGAGCGGGGTTAGAGTCCCAATGCCGCCAAAGACCCACTGAGTACTTGCGCGACATAGTGCTTGTTAAATCTGTGGAATCGAAAGTCCAATGGTCGGTCGTTGAGCAATTACCATGGATGCAATGCTCTGGAGAAAATTTCTTCCTCCTTCAGATCAATGCCAAAATTGAGAGAATGGGTCTTCTGGTGGTGCCATCTATCGGAGGATTTTAAGAGCAAAGTCGTACTTTCACCATCGTGGTGCTCTAATTAAACGAAAGACGCACCCTATTGACTTAAATTAGCATAGCCAGGGCACTGCGATCTTGGCTTGTCTAAGTGTCATTAATAACAACAACACGATTTTTCAACTAGTTCTGAGAAATTAGTTGTTAAAAACATTGTTCAGAGTGAAATCAGTCATAAAATATAAAAATTAAAGCTTAAATTTTTTAATAATAAAAATTGTCTTTATTTATGCATAATTTACGAAGAAATAGATCATTGTTACTTAATTAGTGTATAAATATTTTTATTAGCTTTAAAAAATGGAGTTAGATAAAGAATGAAAAATTAATTTCAAAAATAGAATTAAATCAACCAACAATTCATTTTATTAAAAATAAATACTTCCATTATAAGTGAAAATTTTTTACTGTGAGTCTATTTATAATTGTTTTCATTTAATTTCCATTCAATTAAATTATTTAATATATTAGAATTTATTTTATGCTTATTTAACTATTTATTTGGATTATGTCAAAATCTATAACTATTTTCTGTAGTAACTAAATGAATATTTCTACACATTTGTGAGAAAAGCAAATTCTTTTCATAAAATTTGCTTTAAAGCTCGTGTGTCATAATTACACGCATTTTAAAACTATTTTATTCACTTAAAAAAAGACTTATATAAATTATAATTTTTCAGTTTATTAGGCAAAAACCAAAGTAGAAGTACTTCAAGCAATTTAATAAATTATATATCAGATTTTATAGATTCATATAAGAAGTTACTGCTAAATACTTTCACTTATTTTATTAAAGGTATGTATCAGAACACTTTTTTATTTAATTATTTTATATTTTTATTTTTTTAATTTGAAGTGAGGAGTTAGAGAACTGTGTGCCACATGGCTCCCAAAAAATTTTCTTCCCACCCTCCAAACATAATAATCCGCGTTAAGACGAGATTTCTTCCCGATAAACGCCGAGCTGGCAGCCGAATGGTTAGCGCTCTTGCCTTCGGTTCAACAGTTCGTGGGTTCGAATCCCACCTTGGGAATGGATGTTTGTAGTGGTTCGGAATCCACTTTAAACCGTAAGTCCCGGTCTAATTAGCCCTCGTGTGCAAAAAATGACCGTTGAGCGACAAACAAACCAAACCAATCTTTCCGATAAACAATCTTATTAGTAATTTCCAAACTATAGTTAAAAAAGTTTGATAGGTCACATTTGCCTAATTAAACTTATTCTAAAATTAAGTTTAGTTGCATGATATGGAAGATTTTTATATATAAATTAGTAAATTAAAGATTTATAAATTAGTATAATAAATAAGTTGAGTGAAACTACCACTGTTTAATTTTGTCACGAACTAAGGATTTTGTAAGCCAATTTTGTGTTCATCCCGTAATTGTCTACCGGCAGGATGTTTTATAGACAGTGAGCTTTATTCACATGTCACAAGGAAGGAAACCCGGAAAACTCCCAAGCATCCACTCAGTATGGATTGCTTCCAGATGGCAGAAGCGCAACCTCTATCTTTCCTTGTTCTTAGATGTTTAATTTAACTTATATTGATTTTTATGGTACAATTTATACCTTTTCCGAAATGAAAAATTAACTAATGAATTCAATTTTTTAAAAAGGAATGGCCCTGCTGTACCTTCTGTTTACATAATGTAGCCTTCGAGAGCAAATATAGTTGTCCTCCCTGGTTCAGCTAATCTTGAGAAGTTAGAGTATATATATATTAGGCTGGGGAATAAGTTCGTAGCATTTTTATCAAAGATTTTATTTAAACAACAATTAATCAATTATATAATCGCCATTAATAGTCTCCTCCCACCTCTTGGCCAAATTGTCGATGTTGTTCCGTCAAAAATCACCCGTTCTGGAATCGAAGAAGTTGTTGATCCAATTTTTAAGGTCCTCTTCATTGTCGAAAGTAAAGTCACTCTTACGATTCGACAGGGAGCTGAAAAGATGGTAATCCTTCGTTGCAGGGTTCGGACAATACAGCGGATACTAAAGGACCTCCCATTTGAACTCTTATAGTGTGGCCTTGAGGATATGTGCAACACATAGCTTAGCGTTTTTGTGAAGAAGTATGTGTCGATGGCCTTGTCGATGGTGTCTTTCCAGTGGAACAGACTGAGTATAATTCCTTGTTGATCATGGCATTTCTTTCAAATATTTGCCAGAACAACGTGCCCTTCCAGTCCCATCAAACGTCATTTTTTTACCTTTTTCCATTTTGAACTTTGCAAATCATTTTCAAACTGCAGATTTGCCAATGGCACCTTCCCCATTTATGTTGTAAGTCTTTTTTGCCAAGATAAAAAGCGAAGAAAAGCAAGTGTTATTTTTTACCACCTTGACATTCCATTTCTAAGAGCTAAAAATAATTTTAAAATATTAAATAACTCAAAAAACGATTAGAACATTTTTATAGAGCAGAAAAGGCTCTATTGAATGAATACTATATACTTTTTCATACAGCAAAAAAAAATATAAAAATGCTACGTGATCTTATCCCCCAAACTAATATTAATATATATATATATATATATATATATATATATATATATATATATATATATATATATATATATATATATATATATATATATATATATATATATATATATATATATATATATATATATATATATATATATATATATATATATAAACCATGTATTCGCCAAGTACAAACAATTTAATTTTTAAGATCATCAATATTTGGAAACTATTTTTCCAACCTCGGTTAAGACAGTTTAGATTCGAATCTAGGTAACATTATTTTTATTTATGTCATTAAAAAGATTTAATATTTAAAAATGAAGCTTAAACATACATATGCCTAATATTGGGGTTCTTAACTTGTAACTAATGTGTGTAAGTTAAAAAAGTAAAATAATAGTTATTAAATTAAGTAAAAAGAACTTATTGCTTAAATAAATGTGTTATATAATTAAAAAATAAAAAAATCATAAGACAGTGTATATTACATGGAAGTAATTACGTTATGGTGGTTTACAACCAATTAATTTCAGTAAATCAGGAAATTATCGGCTGTGAGTATCCTTTGGTAAGTGAAAAACTAAGATGCAAGCAGATATGTTAGAAAAGAAAAAATATTCATATTTAAAACATGGCATTTCGTTAGCAAAGCTCATAAACTCCTCAAAATCAACAAATTTTTCATCGATAAAATTTCAAAAAATTGATAATTTAATAAAAGAGAAGTTTTATAAAAATAATCTAATTGCAAATGTCAATATATTTTGGTAAGATATTTTTGGAAACAAAATATCTTAACTAACAACTTATGCAAAAATATGAGAATATTTTTTGTGAATGTGTTTAGTTATGTAACTATACCGTGGTAAAATAATATAATAAGTAGTAGTTTAATAAATGGACTAAGGTATTTTTCAATTCAAGAGGGCCAAAATTTATACTTTTGTATGATGAATAAAAAAAATTAAACATTTTAAAAGAAAAATATTTTTATGTCTAGATTTTATTTTCAATGAGTTATAGAGTCTAATGAACAGTTCATTTTTAATTTTTGAAATGTTGCTTACAGAATGACCTTGGTGGCCTGGTTGGTTAAGAACTTCTTTAATGGAAGGGAGTGGATTCGAATTCCTATCCTATCGAATAATATTTTCGCTAATGGCGTATAGGGCACATCAAACATGTCGTGATCGCAATGTCATAAGTGTGAAATGATACCTCAGGGGGGGGGTGGTAGGCCAAATTTGGAGTCTTTTGCTTGCTCTCTGCTTCTAAATTACGAAGACTCACTATTGAGACTAGGACAGCACATCCGCTGGGCGTCATCACTTCCTTAACTTGTAATGCTGAAACGTGAAATTCCCAGTAGCTGGGATATACTTAATAAACAAATGCAATCAGTATTTCGTGAGTTAAAGAAATATTTTAAAAATTAATTTTCCGTAACTGCATTTTCTCGGATATTTAATAAAGTTTTAATGAATATTTCTTTAGTAATTGATAATTCGGTATTATTCAATGTATATGTTGAAAATTCGAACAAATTCATTTTGATCAAATACTCTGAAAGATATTCTTCTGGGCAACAAGCAGAATGACTTCATTTCAAACAATATTTAAAAAAAATTAAAAAGAATGCGGTTTTATATAATTTACATATAAATATTTTACATTTAGTTTTAAAAGTTATTTAATCAGCAAATAACATATATAATAAAAGAAATTTTGTCAATTAAGGCCATTAAGTTATAAGTTATTTAAGTACTATGTAATTAACATAAAATTAAATTTTGTTATCTTTTTTGAAAACATATGGTTTCATTTTCTTGAAAGAATAAATTTTACGGTTAATGAAAATAGAAAATATTTTTAACGCATAATTTTTATGTGTTAAAAGTTTTCACAGAACAATTATATGCTGAATTAAATGTATACATATATACTTAACAATCATTAGTTAAGTTATATATTTTAATTATAATAAATTTAATATTATAATCATTGTATGAAAATTGTTGATAGAACTGAAATCTTATAAATGAAGATTGAATGAAAATATATTATTAAAAATGCGCACGTTTTTGCATGAAAATTTAAAATCAATCGAATGTTTTCAAAAAAATCTTATTTAATGCCTTACAATATAATTGATAACATATATTAGTATTAACATACTACTTATAATTACAACTAATAATACAATACTAACAAAATTGCATTTAATTGATGGCCAGTAAAATAAACATAGCTCTTATCACTTGCAAAGTTATCTCAAATGAAAGTATTAAAGGAAAAACTTCTTAATACATTGACGTTTTGGCACAAGTACCGTATAATCCAGGATGCCTAATTTAGAGATTGGTGATATTTTGGCGGATTTTCTTATGTATCTGGCAACCTCGTTTTTATTACGTCATACATATTGAAACTTATAAGAATTATGCAGAAAATTCGATTTCAGTAACCCTAGTATTTACGTCATCGCGCACGTCACAATACATCATCTTGGCGACATTTCTTTACAGTCAAAAAAACTCAGAATTTAGCATCGTGGATTATACGGCATCTATGCCCTGAGAACACCATTTTATTATGATTATTATTAATTTATAATATTCATGACGTCAGTTAACGTTTCATCTACGTCACATCGTGTTGAGACGCTGTCATAAATCCAACTTGTCGACGAATTTGCTGTCTTCAAATCACATTCTTCGTGCGGCACCAAACTAGGCAGAGTTTGTTATCAAATATCTGAGAGTATTGCCGGAGTTCATTTTGTAAATAAAATGATTTCTTATATAAGGATCAAAGCATCGGTTTGAGAAGGCCGTTTTCCATTGATTCAAGCCATTAACACATGGACAATAGAACAACATAAATGACAAAATGAAAAATACGAATATGAATTTTGCCTTGTTCAAGCCAACATTAAAAATTTTATTTTCTTTTAATTCTGTATACTTAATCTAATATAAATTTAAAATTGTTTTCTTTAATTTTAAACCTCCTGAACTATTTAGATTACGGCACAGGTGCCGTATATTCCAGGATGCCAAATTCAGAGATTGCAGATTTTTTGGCGGATTTTCTATGTCTCTGGCAACCTCGTTTTTACTACGTCATACATATGGAGACCTATAAGAATTATGCAGAAAATTCTATTTTGGTAACCCTAGTAGGTAATTACGTATTATCGTCACCACAGCTAATTTTGTTACAAAACTTAAGTAAAAGTAGCGCGATACCTATAATTTGAACATTTTTTTCTAATTATGAAAAATTGACTTATAATTCTGAAAAGAAATTTTTTAATTATAGGGAAAAATTTATTAAATTTGTTCGGCTTAAAAAGCTGCGGTGACGTTAATATGTAAGTACCCCCTAGTATTTACGTCACCGCGCATGTCACGATACGTCATCTTGGCCACATTTCTTCATCGCCAAAAAAATTCATAATTTGGAATCATGGATTATATGGCACCAGTGCCGAATTGTTCTTAAATTGTTATTGAAATTAACATGTTAATGAGCTCATTCTGTTACAAATATCAAATAAGTACCCAATAAAAATAAATCTAAATTTATTTTACAAAAATAAAAATATCATTCAATAATTGTTATTACATTTTTTTAAAAAACCTCTAAAACGGTGCAGTCAGTTGTCGATGGATATTAAGAGTATTCAGTTAATTGTTGTCACTTGCCAGGATGATATGGTCAGTCATTTTTGGTCAATCTCTCAGTTGTTGCTAGTCATCATCTAACACATGCAATCCATTAATGTTTGTCATTATAAAAATAGAGTCAGTTGTTGTTAGCCTTAGAAAGATGCAGTCAATTATTATTGGTCACTAAAAAGCGATACGACTCTGAAAGAGAACGTTTGTGAATCATATTATCTGCACAAAAATATGGCAGCCGGACACCACACAGAAAGATGTCCACCAATCCTTCCAGTGATTTGAAGCACAAGGTAAAGGGCAACAAGAAAATGTACCAGAAGGCACACAGGAGAGCCAGTTCAAAGGAAATCAGCACCAGCAGGAATGTCCAGAAAATGGACCATAAGACTCCTTTTACTCTTTGATCCATTAACTTATCGCAAAAGAGCAGGTGTAAAAGCGATAACCAACAACTTGCTAAGGCACTTAACTAGATAAAAAGAAAAATCAAATTATTAATAAAGGATAAAAACAACAAATCAAAACGCAGAATCAAATAATTACAAAAAATGTTTTTTAAGCAACAATAAATTGAATTTCTAATTATAATTAATAATTCTATTTTAAATAACTTAACTGAAATTCTATCATTATATATATATATAGTATATATATATATATATATATATATATATATATATATATATATATATATATATATATATATATATATATATACACCGAAACTCTAGTTTCATACCAATTAAAATAATAATTAGTTTATTTATTATTAACTGAAATTTTATCATATATATATGATAAAATTTCAGTTAAGTTATTGTTATTGTTTATATTAATCGAACAAGAATTGCGACATTTAATTTTAAATATTTTTTTACTCAAATTTCGAGTGAAATCTAATAGTTTAATTTTGTAAAATCTAAAATAGATTTCTATAAATATAATGTAAAATCTTGTACGACATATAAGTTTATTGAAATTCAATAAAATTAATCATATGCAATATTGCAAAATATAAGTTCTTGTTGGTGTAAATTTTCATTGTGATAAATTTTCGTTTAACTATTTTACGTGAAGTTTTTAAAATGGTACTTATATATATTATCCCACTGAGCATTAAAACTAACGCATGTTTTAGCCAGAAAAATCTGCTTCTAATAACAAAAATATTCTTATATTTAGGAGTGTACAAATGTAAAAACTTATATGAGAATATTAAGATACGATTGATAGCAGACGTGTTACTATTTAAATATTTATAGAGTATAAATTTTTTAATCAATTTTATAAGTGTTGGATATTTTTACTTTCACAGTCCTTAATAAGTAATTTTTGTTCAGAAAACAATTATTTGAACTACCTTCTAAGCTATTACCAAATATTCCTATTTCCTTCAAATGAAAAAAATTTCACAATAAAAATACGAAAGATGCAGGGATTTATATTACGAGGAGAGTAACATGACAAAATGAAAACCATTTACTTTTAGAAGTAATATTTTCCTTAAAGCACCTTCTCTGTTTTGTTTAATTATTTCGATATCTAAAATTTACGGGTAAATTTATAACGACTAAGGATTTTAATTCGTGTTTAAGCGTTTTAAATCTAATTTTCATCTAAGTAATATCTATCCTCTATTTTGTATGTGATTCCTTTTTTTAATTTACTAACGTTACAGATTAATATTAATAAGAAACAATAAATAATTTACTAAACACAAAATAAAACAGTTATAATGTAAAAGTGTGTTTTTGTTGTTTATAAATTACATTAAGAAAGTAAATTTAAGAGCTATTTTTAGTTTAGTGGTACACTTTATAACTATTCATCTTTAATTAAAACAATGTAAATATGTATATAAAAATGATGGAAATTAAAACAAATCTCTAACAACCGTTGAAATTTATAATAATATTTCCTAAACATACCTAAATAATATGAAAATTAATAATAAAGATTTTTTTCTAATGCTAATGTAATAATTACAATTAAATTAACATAAATTTTGAATGCTAGACACTAATTTCCTTTTTTACATATTCAACGCAACAGAAAAGCAACATAGCTACATTTGACATTACATCCTTCGCTCTAAAGTTAGTTCCTTACTTTTCTTATTACATAACATTCACAATCGGTCATTTTTGTTCCTAGCAATTTTTGTTTGATTGTTCTTCGAAAAATATACCAATAAAAGTTTATCAAGTCATATTTAACAAATTTAAATTATTTAATATGTTAAATATGACATTACAAATTAAATATTCAGGCGCTATCATTACAGATTTCTGTATTTAAAAATACGTCACACTTCAATAATAGAGATTTTTCCTTCATAAAAAAACTACGATATTACTAAATTCGCTTTGCTTTCTTGAAATTGTACCTAAGTAATTGCTGAATAAGTTGAATTGTCCTATGTAATGGGAATTTATATAAATTTTATTTTTATTTATAATCAATTTTTTATTACTCAAGAAAATTTTATCGTTATAAAATGTACTTAACAATATAATCGTCTACATTTATTTATAATAGTAAGTATTAGCACTTATATAAAATATTTTTGCTTCACTTACATATATATGAGTTCATATAAGACTGCTATAAATAATGATTGTAAAAGTATTTCATCATTTAGAATTTTAAATACACATATAGAAGGTAATAACACCAAAATGGAGATTAAAATATAAGTAAACATATAAAAAAATGAACGTTTATTTAATAATAAATAAAAATAACTACATATTAATTAAAGGACTTTTATGAACTAGATTCTAAAATTTTTTAAATTTTATTTCCATGTATTTTACTGCTTCATTTTATAACACAAAACTATATAAAATACTTGAATATATATAATTGTGTTGATTTTTATCTAAGTAATAAACAAATTACTTATTGTATTCCTGCAAGAATTATTTAATTAAGAAATAAAAAACAATATTGAGTGGATAAGTTTATGAAAATTTCAGTAGTATTTTCTCTGTCTTAATATTGAAAAATACGTATGCAAAAATTTTAAAATGTTTTATTTCTAATAATATTCAGCAGGAAAAAGATAGTTCTTAAAGAAGCAAAGATTTTTATAATATATTTATATCTAAAAAACTTGTTTTTTACTTCAGAAAATCTTGAAGTACAACAAAGTCAAAAACTTACTATTTTCGAATATAATTATTTAGCAAATTATATCAGTTGCTGAAACATAGCATAAATTTAATCGAAAGCCATCGGAATATTTAATGAGTAAAATTTATTGTGAAAAGTATCAAATGTTATGGATTATATAAGAGAGAATGATTTATATCGAAAATCAAATATATTGGGATATATGAGAGAGATCTATTTTCAGAACTTATTAAAAATGCAGCGAAGAAATTAAATCGAAAAAGGTTTCATGTTTTTGGAGAAAGATTTATCGTATGATTTATAAAAATATCTCGCCATACATCAAAAGTATTGAATGAAAGACACCGAATAAATTTTGCTTAAGATTTATTTCGAAATTTTATAATATAATAGAAAAAATAGTCAGAAAGTGTTTATGACGCAACAAGGAATTAAATATAAAAAATTACATTTTGGAGAAAATTTTAAAAATTAAAAAAGCTATTTATAATTTATAACTTTTTACTGGTGTACGCTTTCAGTTCTAGAAATTTATAAACTTACAAAACTTCATTTTCTTTTCTCGTGAAAAATATTTTTAGAAGTACCCGTTAACATTAAAATTGCTTTTCAATTTTATGTAAATAGTTTTTGGGAAAACTGCTATAACTAAATTTTTACAAATTAAATTATATCCTTGATTATTAATCAGTACTGTAAAGAATATTTCACTTAACGAATTTTATTATCTCTTTAAGGTTTAGAGAGAATTACGTTTATATTTATACACATTTTTTACGATAAGAGATTTTTTTTATTGATTTTTTTCAATTAAAGTATATTATTTGTTATCATTAAATAATATGAAGATTATTTTATTTGAAAATTGAAAATCTCTTTCTCTTAAAAAGAAAGTATATTTTGATATTTATTTCACTCCTTTTTAGGAGTGAAATAAATATCAAAATAAGCATCAGCGAGAACGTACGCTTTTGCTTCGCAATATGAACAAGATTATCAACATGACCACATCCATTAAAATAGAGATCACTTCATAATAAATGTTTCTCCAAATAAACGTAAATGGTAGATCATATCAGTAATGTTAAAATCACGAAATGAAAGCTAAACATAAAACAGTAAAGTACTTTTGAATAAAATTTTAGATATAAAATATACGTACTTCCTACAAATAATACTCTCTGGAGTCTTAAATATTTTTCACTTTACGAAGTTCTACATTTCAGGAGAAATTTAGGATATTTGTTGTATTCGTAATTAAAAACTTTTTTGCTCCATTTTTCTATGGTCTTCCTACTGAGCAACCACTCACACCTGAACAGACAACAGTGAAGTCAAATTGTCGAATCTTTCCTGCACTGAAGCGTATGCAGCTGTATTTCTGTTTGCACATCTGCCAGTATGATTTATATGACATTCTTTCCCTTTCGTTCACTTTTTAACACGCGGTTAAGGAACATTTCACTTTTTTTTCAGGGAATATATTTTTTTTCCGAAGCAGCATAACTCTTACAGAAAGTGTAAGAATTTAGCTGCTTTTTTTCCCCGACTCATTAAAGCTTCATATTAGTAAAGAGTCGAAGAAAAAATTTCCGGATAGCTTGCATTGGTTAGAAAAATACTTATATACACAATAGTTTTTTTTTTTTTTTAATTTTCAAACCCAGATGGTAGCTTAGTGTTTTAGTATTCGGTACAATAGTTCGTGGATTCGATCCCCATAAAGAAAATGGATGTACAAAAAGATTAGAAATTTTCTTTAGACCGTGGATCTGATTCGCACATTTATGTGCCAAAGTAAGCGTAAAATGATTAATTGAATTTAAAACATGAGCTTGCGATCTATTGCTGGATAAATTTTATAGCCGAAAATGCTTCACTATGTATAGTAACTCTTCATGCTGGACACATCTCAATCAATATCCATCTTTATCTTCAACATGATAATAGAAATTTTTCTCACACACCAGTTTAAAAAAAATGAAAACCGATTCCTCTGCAGAATTCAGTGTGTCATAGAATGACAGTTAAATCTTTTAATAGCTCCTTTCTATCTATTAAATCTAACAGAAAAATATGAATATTGATTGGTATTGCATTTGTATCTATCAAATTAAAAAATCTTTTTTTTGTTAATTACATCAAAATCATCTACTACATTTGTAGCGATCGAATCAAGAATTTCTTAAGAGCCGTAGTAGCATAGTGGTTAGGGCATTGACCACCATTCCGTTTGGAAGGGCGAGGTTCGACTCCCAATGCCCCCTAAGACCCAACGAGTAAATGCGATATACGTGCTCGTTAAATCTGCGGAATCAAAAGTCATGTGGTCGGTCATTGATCAGTTACCATGGGCACAATGGTCTGGATAAAATTTCCTCCCCCTTCAGATCAATGTCAAAATTGAGGGAGTGGATTCTATGATGGTGCCATCTATCGGAGGAGTTTAGAGCAAAGTTGTACTTTCACGTTCGTGGTGCTCTGATTAAACGAAAGACGCTCCCTATTGACTTAAATTCGCATAGCCAAGGCATAGCGTGCTTGGCTTGTCCAAGTGTCAGTAACAACAACAACAGTTGATTATAATTTTTTTATACTAAACAATAACTCTCATATATACAAAATTGATGTTATGAAGGATCTTCTTCGGAGCAGAGAATTTCGTAAGATGGACATATTAACCAGATTTGACTTGATTCCTATGAAAAATGTCTGAAACTCTTGTCAGTTAGATTAAAAGTAGCCAACCACCTTTCACGCACTGAGGGAGTCATAGACGGAACTCTAGAAAGAATGAATTATTTTAACCTAAGATGTTCGAATATAATGCGTCTCATTCTGTCCTACACAGGAAGCGTCATAAATAATGAATATTTGGAGAGATCTAAACGAATAATTTTTTCCATGTATATAACTTTTCCCAGTCTCCCGTATTTTTTTTTTTTCAAAAGAATATTGTAGTATATTTAAAATAATATTATGGAGTATTTACAACGCAGCTATTCCATTAATAAAATAAATCTAAGTCAAACGTACGATAGCAAATAATTTAATCGATATTATTTAATCGTACGATAGCAAATAATCAATCAAACATTTTTATGGTTTTAACTCGGTAATATACAACTTTGCAGCTAACTAAACAAAGTCTAAAAATTTAATGCATTTAATTGTGTAAATTATTTCATGAGAAACAATCTAACTTGTCTAGTGGTCACCGTGCCTGACTGCGGATAGGGATGTCCTGCGTTCGAATTCCGGTTTGGGCATGGATGTACTTTCTCTCTATCCTGTCTTTGTCCTTTCCTTGTATGAATGGCTGTGCCTACCCTATAAACGGGTATCTATGGCATGTGTGTACTGAGGAAGTCGGACTTCACACCTAAATATGGTTCAGTTGGAAAATTGGAGCAGCGCACCCCAAAAATGCCAGCCTAGCTGGCACATGACAACAACATTTCATTAAAATAAACTTTATTTTTATAAGCTTATCTTTTAATTTATTTATTCCAATTATTATTGTTAAAGTTACTTCCATGATATTTTCTTCAATCGGTTAAAAAAAATGATTTTTAGAATAATGTTATGTGAATAATGATTTTGAGAAGCAATGAGATTGTGTTCGACCATACAAGAAAAATGTATATAATTTCATCATGTAAATACTGCCATCGACAAAACAAGGTTTACCAGAATGTTAAGTTACTGCAAAGCTGCGATTTCCGGAATTTGTTCTATTTTAAATTTCGCTAAATGTAAAGATTGGATAACATTCTTTAATACTTCGCTAGGTGTATAGTTGAAACTATATGCTCAAAGAAGTTTGACCAGATAAAAATTTAGTTTCTTAAACTGTTTTTCGAATATATTGCATGAAATCAAGTTTGATATTATGATTACTTTGGGGGAAAAATGCCATTTGAATTTTTTATTTTATTATTGTAAGTTTTTTATATATTTTTCTTCTTAGATCCTAAGATCAATTTTTTTCTTTTTATGTAATATAATAGAAAAGGAACAGATTCGAACTAACTTTATATTTTCTATATGTTGTTTCTGCAACATGGTACAGATCTTACTATAAAAATATAAAATAATTTTGTAATTAAATTTTTCATTGCTCTTATACTCATTTAAATCTTACATCGGATTACATATTATTCTTACATCAATCCTTGCATCGTTTTACAGAAGATTATTTACAAATTTTGTTATAATTTTCCAACTGATATTACTTTACAAAGGCATATTTTATAAGACTTATTTTCTAAGAAGTATAAAAGGAGTTTATTTTATTTAGCATTTGTATCTTAACCCCATACAATTTCCATAATGAATTACAGGTGAAAATCAGGGTGAAATGCTGAGACAACAATCAGAAACGAATTTTAAATTTATTTAAGGACCGAAAGCAAAGTATAGCATTAAAACTATACTGCCTATTGAACGGTGGTTATATGTAAAAAGATTAAAATAGAGAGGATTCATATAAACAGACTGCATAATATGAAATTCCTAGCCAATTTTTTACAATAATAAGTAAAATAAAATAAAGAGTAAATATTGTAAAGAAAGAGTAAAGAAAAATATAGAATAAGCAATTAAGAGTAAGAAATAAAATCTTTTTTTTTTTTGTGCAAACAAAAAATGTAAAACATTTTTGCATTTAAATACATGTTAAAGTATATTTTGCTTCCTCACTAAATTTCCAAATAATAAATCATTTTTCAATAAAATCCTTCACACTTTTTATAGGATTTACGTTCATGTTTTTTTGCTTTTATTAATGCGGTAATCTCAAGGGATATTACACTGGTATGGAGAAAAGAAAACCGCCCCACCCGAAGGTATACGGTAAAATTACCGATTGTGGAAGCAATCCCGCCAGTGGGTACATATGCGGCCATTACGCCCAGCTACCACACCATAGTCACATACAACGAATGAAAGATGGCAGGTGCCAACCACCAGACAAACCCAGGCACTGCCCAGGCATCACCCGCAGAACGGCATCAAGTGCAATCCAAACTGAAGACAAAGGGGCACTGGGCTTTATTAAATAACAAAGTAAGAGACAAACCATGTCTTAGAAAAGAAAATACAATGAAACGTCGTACAAATTAGCACTATTGCCACAGATTACAAAGTGGGGTTTGTACAAGACAACAATGCTAAATTTAATTAATTAATGTATTAAAGTACAAAATATTTACAAAGCTTATAACTAACATATTTAAAAACATGTATTAATCATCTGATATAATGTTTTGTAGTATTGTTTGCATAATTTCTATTACAGCTTTTCGAAACCCTATGTAGTTTAGTAATTTAGATATAAATAAATCTTTATGATTGTTTGGGTATAGTTCAATTCTTATAGTAGTGAAGTGCTTACAATTATATAAATCAGATGTTCCACGTCCTGAGTTTTCCCATAAAACTGACACCTATCATCTTTTCCAAAGAATCTGTTTTGGTATACTCCAAAAGCTCCTTGGCCCGTTTTGATTTGATTTAGATAAAAGTCTGCAGCCAATCTAGTTTTGTTAACTTATGGGTATAGCTCATACAATCTTCTTGTCTTGGTGGAATGGGACCTTCTTATCTGTCATTTTTGTGTTATAAATTTTTGGATTTGTGTTTTAATCTGAATTTTACTATATGGTACTATATATGTAATTTTATCTAATTCTGTGGCCTTTTTGGCCTCTACATCTGCCAATTCGTTCAATTCTATACCAGAATGAGCTTTGACCCAGTGAAATGTAAAACAATTACAATGTTCTCCGTATATTTTGATAATGTCTTGTATTTTATTCGTTATTTTATAGTTCTTTATAGCCTCTAATGCTGATTAGAATCTGAATGTATATGACATAAGTTATACTTATTTTTGATTGAAAATTGCATGGTGTCAAGCATTCCTTTTGTTTCCGCTTCAAATACGGTAGCTTCATTTAATCTTGTTCTTATAATATTTATCTCCTATTTTTGGTATGCTATAATAGCCACAGACCCTAATTTTCCATTCTATTTTGAACCGTCAATAAACGCATAGTGGTCTTCCATATTAATTATCGATTCAATTTTGATTCTCTTTCTACTCCATTGTGGGTCCGTAATAAATCTTCTTGTATTAACATTGTCCTGATTTAGGACCAGTTCTCCTAATTTAATATCTTTCTTTTGATTAAATAATAAATATTTCTTTTGTAAAACCTGTGCGATGATATCTATCAGCGGACAATCCACTAAAACTTGAATGGCGTCTGTTAAAACCTGCTATATACTTTGATGAGTTTAGTTAGTGGAGTTCTTTGTGTATTTGAAGCAATTTATTATTGATTTTAACTGTATTCTTATACCATGCTGAGCTGGCGTAAAGTATAATTTTTTATAGCAACATTATAGATTAATTTAACTGTTTTCGGCTTAAGTCCTCAAATAACTATAGTTATCCAATCAATTTGTAAAAATAAAGACTTTTTCTTGAATATTGTTTAAGTGTTCTAGTCAGTTTAATCTTGAATGCAATGTTATACCTAGATACTTTATATTTGCCTTATAATTAATATTCTGTCCTTGAATTTGTATTGTCGGCCTTCTGCTTATGTCTTTCTTAATCGTAAAAAGAAGTATAAGTACACTTATTTGTGCTTAATCTTAATTTGTATTTATCAATTCATTCTTCAATGATTTAAATAGGTTTTATCACCTGTCTTGTGAATTTATAATAGGCTTTAGCAGTAAATAGCAAAACTATGTCATCAGCATAAGCTTGAGAATAGGCTTCAGTGCCAAAGTCTTGTATTAATAGTTCATTTACTATAACATTCCACTGAATTGGCCCTAAAGAAGAGCCCTGTGTGATTGCGATATCGTACCTTTTCTTGTTGTCCTCATAATCTATACATGTTCTATTTTCCAAGAATGAAATTAGGCCATATATATTTCTTAAGTTTATATTCATTTAAAATTTAAATTATATCTTTCCATCTGATGGAATTAAATGCATTCTTTATGTCCAACGAAATAAGACATGTATGTAGTTTTTTTTTTTTTTTTTTTCATAATTTGAGAGGTAGCAGCGTAAATTATGCCCTCTGTGCTCCTGTTTTTTATAAATCTAAATTGCTTGCTACTTATTATATGGTTCTTTTCTAAGTGATTTGTAAATCTATTCATCAATATTTTATCCAATAATTTACCGCTAGTCGGAAGCAGGCAAATTGGTCTGTATGAATCTCTTAAAGATAGATCTTTACCTTTTTTAGGGATTAAAACAACTTTACATTTTTTCCAAATCTTGGGGAATGTTCCTTGTAAGAATCATTTATTCATCAACTTTCTGAACCATTCTTTATTAGTCAAAAATAACTCATGATATATGTCCACCTCAATGTTGTTAAAATCAGGTGCTTTGTCACTTTTTGTTAATTTAAATATTTCTTCTAATTCAACATTGGTGATTTCAGAATCATCTTCATTTAAATAAACTTTTTCTATCTGTATTATGTTTTCCTAAAATGGAAAATTGTAATCTAAGATTTCATTTGTTGCTTGGCTGATGGTCTCAGTTTTACTTCCATCTTCTAACTTAATCATACTTATTTCAGTATTAACTTTCTGGTTCTTCAATTTTCGGTAATAATCACCAAAACCATTAGCATTTGTATTTGTTACCAAGTATTCTTTAAAAGCGATATTTTTTGTTAATAATATATTTTCTCTTTAATTTGAGACTGCCTTTTCAAATTCCAGTTGGTAGATTTCTCTAATTTCTTGTCTTTGTTCTTTCTGATATCTTCTCCTTATGGTTCTGGCTTTACTTCTTTCCATGGTTAACTTCTGTGGTCCACCAATAATTACTTCTTTTCCTATTGCTTTTGTTATCAGATTTACATTCTTTACAAATTTGTGTCAGTTTATCTTCTACAGTATCTATTATTATGTCCACATTATTGAATTCGTCAATTATTATACCTTCAGTCAACTCCATCAGTTTGACTTTCAATTTAGTCTAGTTTAGTCTTTCTATTCAAACGTTCATTGTGTCTTTTTAAAACTTTAGAATTTGATGTATTGCACAACATAATGTTGTGATCACTGGCTGTAAAAATAAATAGTCCAATTTATAATCTTTTCTGTAGTAAGATTATGTGTTAGTAATAAATCGATCCAGAGGCATCCAAGTGAACTGGAAAATGCAGGGGGACTATAGGCATCATTTACTATGACCAATTCATGTGTTGAAACAAAATTAATTAAAATTTGGCCTTTACTGTCAATATTTCTGGGACTCCAAACAGAAGACTTCGCATTGAAGTTCCCGAAGATTACCCAAGTGTCTGAATAGTACCTTAATAGTACTGCTTCCAATGCTATGAAAGTGACGCTGAGATCTTGTGATGGTGGAGCATAGTATGTTGATCACACAAGATCAGTTTGTGATCATTAAACTCTATTCTGAGAATTATCATTTTTTTTCCTGTATTTCTATTTTAGTTATTTTATGTTTTGTTAATTATGATTGCCGCTTTGGCATATGGGACATACAATTGGTATTTTTCTGGTATGTCTGTAATCTTACCATTATAAGTATAAAGATAGTTCAATGACGCAATGTCAATTTCTCTGTTTAAAAGGTCTTGAGACAATAGAATGTTGGCCGCATGGCAATGATTCAAATTAATATGTAGACAATTTAAATTATTCTGTTCCTGGAAACAGGGGCTACGTGTACTTTCCTGGGGCTTGAGCAGCCACCAGGCGTGTCGGCAGGTGGTGGATCACCGAATGTCCTATAGGAATGACAGGATAGTCTTGAATATAAAATCAGAGGCTGCGAACTAGCTCCCGTAAACGCTGGTGTTATGCGATCCATGCCTAGGGCTAATTGGCACCGCGGTATTGGTGTCTTAACGGAGCCTCTAGTTGCCTGGCGAACTTCTAGAGTAATTTGCCTTGCCCAGTAACTCAGACAATGCTGGGTGGACTTATATTACCTGAGCTTTTTAATTGTTATCTTGTGGCTGAAAAGACAAAAGAAATAACAAACCTTTCTGCATTTGCAAGTGAAGGCACTGAAGTAGACCTTGCTGAAAAAGACAAGGGAACTCAGGGCAATCTTGTGAAGGGGCAGCAATGAATCCTTCACTTGAGGTAGAAATGACCTCCAAACCATCTTCTTCTGGTGAAAGTCAGGAAGCTATCCCTAGCATGACTGACTTTCTGACCAGATGGGACTGTTTCAGCAAGACCCTATCTGCTGGAAATGTCATACGCAAGAGGAAACGGCAGAGCATATCATTTACGAATGTGAGGCTCTTGCCCTCCCTAGATTAACTTCTTTAGGCATCATCCATACTAGAGAGTTACACCTAGACTCCATTAAAGGGTTATCGGACTTTATTAATAAAATGGGTGACCCGAGCAACTGGAACTAGGAAACATTGGGTTTGGAGTTAATGGTACAAAATGCTGATAAAAGCAGAGGTGCCCAATGACATACAAACCCAATTCTAAGAAGAAAGAGAAATTATTCTGTTTATACTTAGATTCCATAATCTATTTTTGACATTAGGTTATTCAATTATTTTTCATATATTTGATATTTCTTATCTATTGCGTCATGATTTACATTAAATTTAGTTTTATATTTATTATTATGTTCGGTACAATTTCCACAATTGATTTCATTTGTAGCTATTTTGGGCGTGTTCTAAACCATACCTATAACATCTAATTGTATTCTTGCAGTTCCTAGCAAAATGTCCAAACCGATAACATTTATAACACTGCGTCACTTTCAAGAATTCTCTATAACGGACCGAGGTCCAACCAATATATAGTTTTCTTTTATCTAATAAGATACAAAATTTTTTCCATCTATTGTCATTACTCAATTATTGCCATACTTTCCTTTAAAGTTATACAATTCTTCTAGTTGGATATCTTCTTTATTTTGAAGTTTCAGTTTCTCAGTTATTTCATCTTTATTTACGTCTTTATCGATTTCATAATTTTTGGTTCTTTGGCTTGGGGTTTAATGAATTTAAATTGTTTATTTTCTCCATCAAGCTTTTAAAATTCTTCCTTAATTTTATCAATAATAATGCCCCTATTACGTATTGAACGGGTTTTGTTTATATTAATACCCACGGTTATGAGATCCATGCATT
Organism: Latrodectus hesperus; assembly: GCA_037975125.1. Taxonomy (NCBI): domain Eukaryota; kingdom Metazoa; phylum Arthropoda; class Arachnida; order Araneae; family Theridiidae; genus Latrodectus; species Latrodectus hesperus. Next base: position 47,783,269 of record CM075861.1, on the reverse strand, counting down.
GCTTTATGATAGATTTAATTTGTTCATATGATATGTCATCATCTGTGGGGTATACTGCAACAACATTACTTTGCCTCTGTCTTGATCTATCTCTTGTTTTAATTTTAACACTTCTTCCATCTCTGGCAATTCCTGGGATACCACTCTGCACTACGACAGCGTACATTTTTGTCAATTTGATTTGGCCTTTGAGAAAAGCAATTTCTTGTATTTGGTTCATTACAATCTTCATCAATTCAATGACACCGTCTCTCATTTTGGCTTGAGCCGGTAACGTTAACTTACTTGTGGTGATTATCGCTTGAAATTCTTTCTCAATACCTAGGATTTTGTCTAGTTTCTCATCCATTATTTGATTCGCAATTTAATATAATAGTTATCTTCTATCTTGGAGATTGTAATCTTCTATCTTGGTCAGCACACTTGATCAATTTCACAAAATAAAACGAAATAAATAAGGTTAAGCACATTCGGCTATCAATGTATACGACAAATGGTATAGCAGTTTAACTCTATGCACAGCTCCTCCGCCAGCGTTTACCACCAGGAATTTACTGGTGTTACCGGGGACCACTATGAGGAGGTGCTGAATGGATTGAATGTAATCAGTGATCAAATAAATGGAAAGTAGCACAAGGCTAAATTAACACACGCGACCAAAAATATAGTTACCCCCAAAAAGTAAGCTAATTACAATCACTTTATCCCCGAATAATCACTGGAAGTTTGTTCGGGGATGACACCTGCAAAATACTAAACTGTGATCACTGTGGGGTGCCCCCCCCCTACGGCCTCGGTAGCGCAGTATGCAGCGGGTCAGTCTCATATTACAATGGTATGCAAAACTTAAGCAACAACGTAAATTTTAACCAGAAAGTCATGAAATTCCAGAAAAGGGGCTCTTACGATCAGTAAAATGAACTCGCAAATTAGTGGAAATTATGCACATGCAAATGTCAGGAACATAACGCCATAGTAGAGATGAGCGGATACAAAACGCGTGCAGCTCAGGACTATAATAATAGGAATGACAGAGACGCAATTAAAAACATTCTTTTCAAATGCAAGTCAGTTCTTCAATGAAATATTGCTCGAAGAAATCACCAGGACGGATTCACTCGAGGAAGAATGATCGGAAAGCAGAAGAAGGGTGGTAGTGTGACCAGTGTAAGTGAAGAGTTCGGAATCAACAAAAGTGACGTTTCGCCAGCTTATAAAAATCTCCTAACCATAGGAACGAACAGCTATTAGAAAGGTTGGAGTTGGCTGCCTCAAAACAATAGAAGTGAATGATCGATATATCGCCCTGCAGGAGAAAAGAACCCGAAAGCAGTCAGCAAGCGATATTGCTCTGCAACTGTTTACAGAAAAGCGGGGTAATAAATATCACGGTTGTGTTAAGTTGCCTTTACAAAGGTCGCTATTAGCCCACTGTCCTGAAAGCTGCATCACTCTGAAAGTTGGCCGTTAACAATCATTTAATGTGGCCTAAAGAAGACAAACTGAACAACTCATCTCTGGAGTTATGCCCTCTTTACAGGTGAGTTGCTTCAGGCCAAAAATGGTTCTTAAAGCCCATTGATTTCGATAGAAGTTGGGACATATAAAATTTTCCTAATAACTCTATTATTGCTTATCATGTTTATCAAATCATCTTAATAATAACAAATCAAATTCTCTAAATAAGCTTACCTTGAGCAGGTTTTTAATTTCTTTATTAAACACAGGACATACCTAAACAAGACAAAACATAGAACAAAAAACCATCTCCATCGCTCGGCGCAGTCTTATTGTGATGTAAACAAATATATTCGCATAGTGCGCTATCTATAGACTTATAATTGCAACAGGACATGGTTTCGTCCAAGTAACAACATGGAAACAGAGTGGTCCTAGAATTGTCTCGGGTGGCATTATGATGAATGGGTGGACCGAGCTCAACGTTTTCGGCAGAGGTTGTATAACCGGACTTCGCTCTTGTAGATAGGTGATACTTTTTTATGTGCATCTCTTCCAGGATGTCAGTGGAGAAGATTTCGTTTTTATGAATGACACTGTACAGTCATACCGGGCTCCTGCAGCAAAGCAGCTACTGGAAGGAGTAGATATCACTCTAATATTTTCTTCAGCTTACTACTCTGATTTAAATTCCATAGAACAAAAGTGGGAGACACAGGAGGGATGCCTCGCGGCATTATTACATTCTCGAGGGAACACCCAACAATTGAAACATATGCTTATCGGGGAATGGGCACTCTTAGCTCAAGAACTATTGGACAATCTAGTACTGAGTATGTAAAGACGATGCTAAGCAACCATTTCAGCAAGCGAAGAGCATATCCCGTAGTAAAGAACATCTATTTATGGTCCTTCTTCTTGGACAGACATAAATGTGTAATGATACTATAAATTCAATAAAATATTTTATTTGATTCTATGCTGTATGCATTACATTCGTTTTTGCACGGCATCGTTTAAGTTTAAAATTCTGTCTCTCTCCCATCTGAATTACATATCTGCGATAATTTATCGTTCAGTTATGGCACAAAGAACACGCATTTTGCTTAAATTTTGCACATCAATTTATAACTTATTTCAGTAATGCAAATTGGAGGCAAGCTGTCATTTCAACCAGTTTGTCATTTTAAATGAGCTGAACTCATGTGATGAATTAAACATTAAATAAAAGTTCTGTAAGGTTCAATGTCCTTTCTTTTTATATGACTTGCAGAAGAGTGTTCCATCTCAGGTGTTATCATCGCGTAACGGTGGTTCAAAATAACTAGGTGGTTGACTATATTTAGCAGTTTCAGTAGGTAGAAATAGACTCGCCGAAATGTACTGTAATAACCTACCCTGATCTACACACTTTCTTTCCAGTCCATTATGTCAATATCTATTAATTTTGAAACTCGCTTACATTTTCAGTCTCCAAGAATTGTAGATTCAAATGTATAATTCCAATAACTCTTAGCCATAATTTTATTTATATTTAACTCGTTATTCAGATTGCTGAACAAATTTTTTTTTTCTATGGTACTAGTGGCAAGGACTTAGGAACCCAAACGAAAAACGGATAAACCTCGTTAAGAAATTTTCTGTCATTCTTAGTATTCATGACTGAAAGGTTGTAAGTTTGAAAGTTGGGAAGATAAAGATAGCTACATTCACTAATTGCGGTTGGGGAGAGTAAAATATGTGAATGATGCTTGAGGATGCTGAGCATGTCTTGATGATCCTCTGCTTAGTTAGATTTTAAATTATGTGAGAGTTCATCTTAGGAGTAACAATGGTATACTTATTGGGTTTTTCTTATCAAATTGCCATTAGCTCCGTTCCTTATAATGTTAAAAGGTTTAAATGGACTGAGAAAACTGCAGGCTACTAGCAATTAACTTTATCCTCGTCAAAGATTTACATGCTGAGGATGATGTACTATTTCTTTTGTTAAAGTGATGCGAAGATGTACCTGCTCGATTGTGAATTTCGTCACATGAAGTGCATTTCTATACGGTTGTTGATTGTATTTAGTTACCTTCAATTAGTAGAAATGGACAATCAGAAGCCTAATGCAATAATTATGCAAAATCAACATAAGACTTTGTATTTTTTATGGTTATATAACAGCATTAGAGATTAGTTGTTCTTAACTTGCATGGAACGTGCAATAAATAATAATGTGAACACTACTGAAATTTAGATATAACGTTGCGATATTTTATGAATGTCTGGATGTTAACATTAATTATTATGTAGAATAATTCCTCTTTATTAAAGGCGAGAGCAAAAATAGCTGGCATAGAAATGGAAAATGCTTCTTAAAATTGAAATTTTTCAATACTCGTATTGTAATTTTGAAAGTTTCCTTGCATATTTTTACTACAAAAAGAATATCACTTCTACGATAGAAAAATCATTATTCATTAACTCTACTTGACGAGAGAGCTTTTTAAAGATAATTAAATCTTTAATTATTCTGAAATTTCACAAGACGAAAGGAAACCATTTGCTTAAGTGCGCCCAACGTTTTTTTTGCTGAAAGGTTTAAATGATTTACCAACTTTCACTGACAGTCAGAAATTTAAGCTTTGAAACAAATTCTTTATAGAACAAAAGCATTCTAAAATTTTTAGCTCTGGGTGAAAGCAAAATGTTTCTCTCCGTTCTCTAAATTAGGTTTTTTACAGGGTAATATCTTTTAAATTTGAAATTTTTGCATCCTTGAAACTCGTCCAATCTACCGTATAATTTGGTATATAATAAAACAATATAGCATGCTTCCATTTGTATATTTTCATGATCATCTACAGCGATTAAAATTCAAAATTTTCATTTAATTTTTAAACAATTTATGGAACTAACTTTAATAAGTCAGCTCTCTCTCTCTGATAGTATTCATTTATTTCAAATGATTCTAAAAAATAATTAACTTATGGAGATTCATTGTTTTTGAAATTTTTCTTTAAAAATGAAAGAAAAACAGTTCACTTTTATAGTTATCACAAATACAATCCACCAATATACAATTAAAAGAGGGGGGAATGAACAAAATTACCAATTTCAATAGCAGCGTTATAAACTTGCTTATTTTGGCTTAAACATTGACTACTCAATGCAATATTTAATAAAAAATATTTTTTTCTTATTCTACTTCCATTTTAAAAGAACATACATTGGAATGCCGCAAATTCGTCGATTATCGTATGCAAAGTGTCATTATCCAACACACTAAGTGTCGAGCACGAAACTCATCCTATGTAATGACGTCATCAATATCTTCGTAACGTAGGAGAATGGTTGATGCGCACGATAGTTCTGGATTCCCGAATATCTGGCAACGTTCCGCGCAACTGCGTTGATTTGAGTTTCCGCTTTACGGTGAAATTTCTTTTTAAATTGCTGTACCTCGAGCTTGGGGAATTCATTTAATTTCAGGATTTCATTTATAGAGATTTAGGAAGAATTCAACAAATACCGTACGATAATCAACGTAATAGGAAAGGAAAAAAATCTCAATTACTCGTACTGCTATTAATATTTGCATCGTGCATTGTTTAAAAAGATATAAATTTTTGGACACTACTAAAAAATAGTATAAATATTTTATAAACTGAATAATTATCTTTTATTGACAGAACTTACTTAAACACCTAAGTTCATTTCTGATGGCAAAACTGCTAAGCAATCGTTTCGATCATCGATTGACGGGGTATAATGAAATAGAACCGAACTTTATTAATGAATATTTATAGGGGTAATTTTATAATTTTTTATAAAATATAGTTATTTGTAATTTAAATTTTTGCGCTTCTTAATTATCAAATAGTTTTATTTAATTTATAGAGATCACCCATACATTTGGGACCCTAAAGATATTAAATCATTAAGTTACGAAAGCATTCAACAATATTAGTTATAAAGATATAATTTGGGACATTGTGAGTATGTATGGGAAAACTTCAAATTCTTTTAGAATGTTTTAAAAGATGAATAAATATTTAAGTATCTTTAATTTGATTTACAGAACAAACCTGAATTTAAAATATTATACATAACATTTAAAATATTATAACCGTATAAATATTTTTCAATCTCTAATACCGATGCGTGCACAAGCCATCTATTCAGAGCAAAATGTTTGCAAATGAATAAAACTAATGAAAAATGATTTCTAATATGTTCAGCATTAAATGTTTATGTGTGTGTGTATACATACATATATATATATATATATATATATATATATATATATATATATATATATGAAAGTTAAATCTTACTTTTGTCAGTTGCACATAAATATTTATTATCATAATTCTCTGATGGCTTATTTTCATATTTTCTTACAATGTTTACGTATACTGCAATGACTCTTCGTAAAATTGTTATACAGTTCCCAATTTACTTTGATAAAGTGTGAAATTTACGAACACACAAATTAAAATGTTTTTATTCTCAGAAAATATTTCCAAACCATATTCCAAAGTTTACATATACTTGACACAATATAAGTCGTAATAATTTAGGAGTTGATTATAATTTAGCAAGTAAAAAGTCGAAAACTGAACCAGAGTATAAGCTAATTCTCATTGGTTTAAAACATAAATAGCATCAGATAACGTTTCATATATGTAACAAATAACTGGTTACGACATCATAGTAAAATCTGGAATGTCCGGAGACAATATCGTACATGCTATTTGTCGAAGAATTTGTTGCGTGCCATGGCCATGAATGAATGTATATCATTTCTTGACGTTCGCAAATTTGGAGACTTCAACTCAACAGCGAGTAATGTAACATTTGCTACCTAGCTGTTGAACGTCGATTTTAAAATTTTTTTTTACATGTTGCTTTTTCAAAATAATAAAATCTTTTGATAAAATCAATGAAAACAAAATAACAAAAAGGTTTTGGAAAATTTTCCTATTTTTTGTTACATCAAAAGCATGCATAGAAAGAATTACTAATCAATAAAATGGAGTACCTTTCTTTATATACTGCACCAAGTTAATAAAATTTTATTGAGCAAAAATTGTGGTCTTCTAATTTCCATGTATTCAGATCACAGTATTTTTTTCATTGATAATTTGCATATATAGCTTGAAAGAATAGAATGCCTGATATTAAAAAGCCATATACTCAAGCTTGAAAAATTAAAAATTTATTAAACTGCAGCCTATCTTTTGTTGCTTTGAATCAACTTTTAATTTTTTGACATTTTAAAAGGGGGGTACTCAAAAATAACAATGCAACTTTTTAATTGCATTTTATAATTCAGATGGGAAACATTTTGTGCATATATATCTCCTATTTTTCAATTTAATGAATTGTTTTATTTTCCTTTGTTTGAAAACAAAAACTTGCAGTACAACAGTCCTAAAATACTAAAAACTACAACAAAGCTATGTTGTCTACATCTTTTCAGTAAATGAGTAATATTTGCAGCTAATTTATAAATTTAAAATTTTTTATCGCCATAATTATAATAAAAAATATGCAATAACACTATCAAGTATTTTGATTGTAAAAAATTAGAATACATTTACAAATATAAAAAAATGCAAGTAATTTTAGATTACTATTGCAGTTATTTGCTTGTAATTAATGTTTGATTCCAGCACGAATAAAAAAATTTCTTCATACATCCATTAGTAGCCAAATTACTTGATGTATTTAGTATGAATATTTCATCTGCATCTATCTATACATATATATATTAAGCAAATTAAATGTCAACACATTTTCCCTTAAATATGGCAACAGTTTATGCCTCAACACAAGTGATGTAGTGATTAAAAGAATTGAATCAACGAATTTGAATTTTCTCTTTTCAATACGAGCATCTATTTTGCAAATATGCGAGTAAAAACTAATTTGGTACATACACACTTTATTTAATATGTATAATTTGATTGCAGTGATTAGCTATATAGTTCTAATTTAAAATAATTTATCAGATCTTTGCTACTTGTATTGGGGAATATAGTCAAAAAGTTTTTTTTTAAACTAACTTTCAGGAGTTTTGTAGGAATCACGTTTTTCCATGAAATACAGACATTCATATATTACCCACATTGGTAATCGTGAATATTGTTTTTAATAACAAAATCATTTAATTTAAAATTAAGTAGAACAGGGCAACAGCTACAATATAAACAATATCATTAATGTTAAAAAAATTTTATATTGATTTAAATTTTTTCCAGCTTTTAAATATGTTTAACCCAATTCTTCAAATTATTTATACTGAAATATTCAACGAAATTGAGACAAAAAGAAAATAACTGCTACTATTAACCTTCACATAACTTTATGTAAGAGAAATTTTCTCCTTTAAGTTTATTATTTAATGTATTTTCTTTCCATTTACTTTTTCATTTATATGTTAATTATATCTCCAGCAGTATAAATTATTTCTCTAGATTAACTTTTATGTTTTTAAAAGTAGATTTTTTAAGCTAAATTAGATTTTTATAGTAATAAAAACAAACTTGGAAAGTTAACAGGCTGTTCTAAACAACTTTTTGACATCAAGATAAGGTTCAACACCTTAACCTGGTACCAACAGCAAAAACACCACTTTGCCAGTTATTAATATGGACACCAGTGTTTCAGATGAGAAATGTTTAATCATGATAAATTCAATTTTAGAAACTTTTTAATAATTCATTGTTTACAAAATCTATGAACTAAATTTAGAGAAAATTTGATTTAATAGTAAATTAAAATAAGAATCAAATTTAGCTTTAATAAGGTTGAAATAATCATTAATAAAATCGGAAAATCAGACGTTTCCAATGAACGATTTAAAATTTTCTTATACAGTTCCTTTAAAACAGGTTAAGGAACCTAGTTTTTTACAAAACTTTGTAAAATGGTTTGTTCATATTTAAATCAGTTTGAGGATCTAAACATGAAATGTTCTGCAACATAAGAAATAGCAATGAATAATTTATTAACCTTATCATTAATATTAAAAATAATTACAATTTAAAATGTGTGTATATGTTGTTTCTTGTAAAAGCATTGCTTAGTTTTTCCAACTGGTGGGAACAATCAAAAACAAATGTTTTAATTCTTTTTGACTCACTAGAAATCCTAGAAAAATAAAAATGCAAAAAACTGACACGTATTAAAATTTTTTGAAATTTTTAGGATTTATGATTTTTTAGAAGTAAAGTTAAAATTCAATGAGTTTATAAGAACTGTATGAATCATTATAATTTTAACATATATTTATGATAAATACATATTATGAGTAAGATACTGTGAATATCACATTTTACCAAGTTTACAACAAAATCTTATGCTAGAGAACTTTAAACTTGTAGAATAAAAATACATGCTTTGATCATTAATTAATGTCAGAAAAATTTAATTATATTAAGACATAGTTTATATATGTAATTTTATTTCTACACTGAATATCAAACAAACTTCACAGGAAAGGGATATCATTGAACTTTTAATGAGTACAGTTTGTTGAACACAATCCAAATAAATGTCAATAACATTAAATGCAGAAGTTCTAAGTACTACTATTAGTAGAGCTGATCAAAAGCATATGATAGTAATAAAAATAGGTTTCGATCAACTGAGGTATCAAAAATATTGGAAGTTTAAATCCTCTTTAAATGGTAAAAAGCTGCTAAATTTAGTTTTGTGATAAAAGTCTGGAAAATTTTTACCATTCTCAAGTAGTTTTCAAGTTTTATACTTGAATATTTCATTACAAGGTTCAATGAAGCCACTCATCAGAACATTTTTATAAGATTGAAAGCCCACAATTGTACTTATTTTAAGAAATGTAAATTGTTTTTACTCTTTCTATGGAAATTAATCTTAGTTTAACCATACCATTCTAATACAGACTACTTGCTTTCCTTTAAAATATAGCTTTATTGTAACATTTAAATAAATTTAAAAATTTATATATTTAGACTACTTTTAGATTATGCAATATATATCAGAAAAAAGAAGTTTATTATGAAAGCATATTTAAGACTGTCACAATATAAGTAATTTTATTCAGAATTTAAGCCTTATTATAGGAAAATATTAAAGAGAAATTTTACACTAACAGAGGCAAATGTTTTATCCAGCTAAGAGGTTAATTTGCTTTAATCGATCTTGTCTTCAATATTTTGTATAACTATACTACATAGAAAGCGAATATAAGTAAGCACTGTGTAGAGATGCAAAACATTATAAGGAACACATTGACAACAAAGTACCGATCACTTTGACACTTTATTGTTCACCTACATGAAAAAATTATTTTGACAAGTAATTCTGAAATTTTTTTATGTTAATTTACCATAAAAATGGACAGCTAAGATGTTGCACAGGAGATTCTTCACTCTTTCAAAATGGATATTTAGCAACAAAATAAACACTTCAGAGCCCCAATTCAAGTATTGTGCGTGGCTATCTATACTTGTGCAGATATAATTGCTAATACTCTACAGAAATTTCCACAATCCCAGCTAAAATGCACAGTCCTGAATTGGATTGCAACCTTGTGTGCTGAAAATGAAGTATCTTTTTTCCCTGGTCCCCTCTTTGAAGTTGTTTTATGGAACATGCAGGCCTTTGCTCATTGGAAATTTTGAAAATCTCATATAAGGTGGCATTAATATGCTGCTAATGACACTTTGATGTTAATGCATAAATGGAACAGCTGCTCACCTATCACTGAATAGCATAAATATTTTGTTTTAAAACAATATCAGAAGTTTGGCTGTCTTAGGCTCCTATTCATAAAGTTCACACTTATGCTAAATTCCTAAATCAAAGCATAAGGCTGAATTAAGATGGAAAAAATGACAGTACTCAAAATGATAGCCTTTTAAAAATTCTAATTTTTTAAAATTACTGAAAAATACAAAAATGTGTTTTTACTAAACAAATAATTTATTAAGATTAAAAATTACAATGTTAAACCTATAAGCAATATTTAATAAAACTAATGAATATCATTGTTTAAAAGTGAATCATTAAATCAGATGATAAAATAGTAAAAAAAATTGTAACTTAAGACATAAAAAAACTGTTAAATGTCAACAACTGTATTAAAAGCTTAAAACATTTGATAAACTGTCTAATGAATTTTGAAATTTAGTTTTCATAGAAGGTATAGAATACACACTATCTGAAATATAACTATTATATTCTCTGGAAGCTCTTGAACTCTATATCATTTAAAAACAAATTGTTGCTTTAATTAATGATAGCATTATTTCAAGATTCAAAACAAAAATAAAAGAAAAATTTTTTCACAAGAAATTAAAAATTATGACAGGAGATACATTTTTACTGAAACTTTGCAAATTGCTTGGCAACAGTAAATATAACTTTATATCTGGATATTGAAATAAGATAAAATTGAGAACAGTTGTGACATTTAGGTTTTCGATAACTGATTTGTAATATTTCAGAAAATTTGGCCATTTAAAAGATGAATATACTTTGGACTTTAATAAATCAAAGTATGTTTATTTACTTTGATACGAAAACAGTTCATGATATCACATAAAAAGTTACAATTTTTTTTCTGGGTTAAAATCTTCCCAGATAAAAATGAAGTTTGATTTTGAACTGAAAATAAATATAGCATATTATATTCAACAGAAACAATTTCTCACATTAGGCTTCATTTACAATGCAATTGAATATATTTATACAAATAGTTTTGTTTGACAAATTTCAATAAAATAGTGCTGATTGGAAATGCTAGAGAAAAATGAAGTTTACAAACTTCATTTTTCAACTTAGTTTGAGAAATACAGCCTCACTTCAGACACTGGACATAAATGTATGCATTTCACAGTAATAAGTACATAAGCTACAGTTGTTTTTTTAAATACTCAGTGCTAGCACAAAGAATATACCTTTAGCAATAGTACAAAATTCTACACATACTTGGGGAAAAAGATATTCTATCCAAACATAGTGAACTAGTATTCATTCACATTCTTTGAAGTTTCAGATATTAGATACAAGGAAAAAAATTCCACTGACAATTATGTAAAGCAAAAAATTAAATAGCCACAATTACACAAGCAGAGAAAACAGGCACAAAGAAGATATCATACTATATCTTAGATTGATGTAGTAGATTCATACATTTTCAATCTTTGTGTTAAAGAATTTAATTACTAATTCACCATTGGCAATATGCATACAAGAGTTTATAAAACATACAAAAGCAAAAAGCACATTTTCTTCATCTTTTTATAGCTAATAAAGAAATAAAATTTCAAAAATAGGTAATCATGATAAAATAATTAATACACATTATACATCAGGAAGGGAAAAATCATCTGATTAAATTATGAGACAGGAGATTAATACAGTCTAAACACACTATGTAAGAATTCTAAAATATAAATCTGAAGAAAAACGAGTAAGCCATATATTTGAAAAGAATTTAACAACTAAACAAACCTAAGAGAAGGCAGGAATTAAACGATTTCTTTCAACACCAAAGCTTCATTTTGCAAACACTGTTTTAATAAATGTGAAGCTCCCAGTGTCTCCTTGATAAAAGTTTCAGACGTCAGGTGTTACTGAATGGCTACATATAAATTCATTTAAATTTTCTTGATTTTCTCTCCCACAACTAAAGGATTGTTTTTACGGATTTCTTGAGCACCAAGCTGTTTGTAGTCAAATGTACAATTATGTTCGTTTGAATATCTATGAACGCTGCAGAAGAGGCCTTCACACCGACATGGGAAACCTAAAAAAAAATTATTATAGCTTTGTTAAACTGAGATACAATAATTTTTTTATTCGTACAATAAGTTGAGTTCCAAACATAACATACACCATTAATTTAACAATAAAAATGCAGGCACTTGAAAAATTCATTTGAACAGCTTACATTAAATACAATTTAACATGTAAAATTAATATATTTTATGTTCTGCTACAAATTATTTAGCACCATTGTTAAATTTTCCAGTTAATATAAATGACTATATATAATAATAAATTTACACTATTTAATATTAAAATTATTTAATATAAAAAATGCTAATCTATTTACAATTCAGTAAAAATGTATTATGACAGAAGTTTCCTAGTGATGTAAAACTATAAATGAATAAGCAATAAATTTTAAAATAAAATTTATAAATTTTTAAACACTCCTAATTACTAAAAACCTAAGTTAGCGAGGCACAGTAAATATTTCAAATAAAGATTATTCTTTGTAAAAAAGTAAATTTTACCAAAATTTATACTTTTTAAAAAGTTTTTAGAAAATATTTGGAATTTACATGTTTTTTTATAATTTTTATCTTTTTTTATTTTGCGAAACATTTATCCTAAATTCTACAAAGAAAATTTTTTTACATTTTTAAAATTGCATTGAAGCTAAAAAAATGTCACAGGTGAAACTCAATTTGAAAAAATTGTTAGATTTTAGAATCAGTATTCATATAAGAATCGTCAATCTTTTCAGGAAATTCATTTAAAATCTATAAATATTAATTTTATATTAATTTTCCATCAATAAATATTTGTGAAATTTTCAATAATCAATATTATTTAATAAGAAAATTGAAAGCATGTGAATTTTAACATTTTTAGTTGCTAAAATTTTTTTCATCAAACTTTGAATTTATAAAAGAGATGGTATACAATAAAAAGCAAAAGGAAAAATATATTTAAAAAACTTCAAAAATTGCTTTTAAATGAATGAAAATAGTCAAAAATAAATTATTCAATACATAATTTAAAACAAGTGTTAAATTGATTGCACTTATTTGTATAGAATATACATTACAAAGAGAAAAAATCTCTTCGTAATGTATTTCTCTATTTTTCCATTAAAAAAGCTTATTTGTCAAGTTTCCTTGAAAACAATTAAAAAATTATAAATAAGTAAATATTGAATAAATTGAAAATTGTTTCTACATAAAATACTGTGTAACTAGACAAGATTGTTTAAGTAACTAAAAAGGTTTGGAACTAACAGATTGAAGACAATTATTCAAATATTTCAACATTTATTATAATAATTTTGTTTCATTAGCATACATAAAGAAATTTTCAAAATAAATTAAGAAAACTTTTAATGTTATATAATTCTAAAAAAATCTGTAATCATTAGTTTATAAAAAAATTAAGAAATTTTTTAATTACTTTCCTTTACTAATTTAAAAAATTATTTATTAAAAAGTAATAGAAAAACTAACACTCTTAATAGACAATATATTGACTATAAAATTAATTATAAATATAATATTGAGAAAAATAATCAAATTAAGATAATTTAAGTTCAAGAAACTGGGTTTTCATTAATGTCATTTCATAACAGCAAATTTTTCTAAAATACTATCCATTTTATTACAATAGAGTAAAAAATTCATATACTTGGCAATATTGTAATTAAGGTTTCTTAACTGACCAATATGGACATTTTGAATAATTTATTAAAATAATTTTTTATTTTAAGATTAAATCTTTAAACATAGCTAAAAAAATTTTATGCATACATTTCTCTACTTCATTATATTTGTTTTTTCTTGATATGTTCAATTCCTTAAGTTTCTCTCAAATACCTTCTTACTCTTTTACCAGACTATAACGAAGCAACTACTAAAAATTTGCTTGACAAACTGATATTTAAAAATAAGTTTTAAGTTGTTTCCTTACTCAATTAAAATTAAAATTCTGCTATTTGATATTGCCATATCAATCAAGTAAAGTATTTTTAATTCACTGAAATATTGAATGGGACGCAAAAAATTTAATGTAGACAATATGTATATTTGCCAACTTTTTCTTTAAAAATTCAAAAGAATCTCAACTTTGAAAATACATACAACACATCAAAATTTAACACTTAAAACAAAATACATTTTGACTAATCTGTATAAGATGTAGCACATCTCCCACTGAAAGTATGTATTATATCTCGAATGTATAGTTATTTGTTTTATTTAATTAATTTATATATATGCTTATTCAGTTTTCTTAACAATATGAATTAGTTCAGAAAAGTCTCCCTTCATTTATTAACATTAACAGTAAAACTAATATCTCAAAACAATGATTTATTTTTGATAAAAATGTATAAAGAATTGCAGATTCAGCAATTATATCAATTAAAAACAACAACTTATTTTAACTCATGCAACAGATTGGACGAACTAAGTGATAGCCATAATTCAATTAAACATATCAAAAATTGAACCCAAATAAGAGATAAAGTCAGTTATCTTACCAAAAGCAAAGCTCATGTAAAAATTTTCTTAGTTTTAATTAGAATTTAAAAAATTAATATTTTGTTTTTGAAAATAAGACTGGATCATAAATCATAATTAAATTAGACATAAATAAGCATAAATACATTTTTAGTGAAAATTTCTGTGTGATTTTTCTGTGTGACTTTATTACACCTGACATTTTATTCTCAAAACAAATATTGCTTATAATATCTTAATTGAAATCTAAAATTCAGAATTGCAATCACTTTTCATTAACACACAAGAAACATTAAAATGGCCGAATATAGCTGGTGAGCCTTGTTTCAAATTAAACTGGCACAGAAGAAATAAAGTTGCTACATTTAAGTCTAAATACTCAGATTATACACCACCAAATCATTGCAATTTTTTTCAAGTGCACATGGGTTAAAATGCCCACCATGAGCCAGCTTTTGCCACAATATATCAAGACACTAATCAAGCTGTTATATTTTAAGTCTTATTGCTAACCATTTGGCTATCAAATCAATGAAAATTTACAAATCTTGCAATTATTCAAGTTTTAAAAGTCAGAAATTTCAAGTATACAAACCTTGATTTAACCTTTTCGTGCTGGGGGTACAACTGTTGTACCACAAAAGTGAGTGTCTCAGAAGACTGCTGTGGTACAACAGTTGTACCATGGATTTTTCCCCCTTTCAAGTGCCTGACTTTTTTCTGCTCAAATTTCTTCACGCAGTTGAAAGTGATTTAATTGCTGCTCTTTTGTGTGTGAAAGTCGTAAAAAATTGAGGACTTGTCTGAGCGGAGAATTTTGTCGAAAAATGGTTTTCATTGGTTCCTCTTTTTAAAAGGGAAGCATATTCATCCTCACTTTAGCAAAATTTTTCATTGTAATCAGTTACTTTTTCCGTCACTAGAAAAAATATTTTGATGGCTGCACGTCGTAAAGGGTTGACTGATGAAGAAATAAAATATTGGAAGAATTAGAAGAAAATTTTGCAGACAGTGATTCTGATTGCTGTGATTAATCTGAATGCAATAATATTCGTTTTTTTGACGGCAATAATGATGCAAACTCCTCTGTCATTTGGTTTTGATTGGTGTAAGGCTAAAGCAGATGATAAGCCTATCATTTTTAAATTTACGGGAGGTTTGGTATTTCTGAGACAATAAAGGATTTAGTTGAGAAACCCGGATTTTTTTTTAGAAGAAATTTTTTACTTCATTGCAGATGAAACATATATATGCTTCCCAAATATTAGAATTACATCCCGGAAGTAATAAAAGAAAACATGGGACTAAGTGGAGTAACATTGATGTGTGCATCAGAATAAAAAAATTCTTAAGATTTATTCTTTTAATGGGTCATATAGATAAAGATAACATCCAAGCTTATCGGTCGACAGATGAATTGATTGAAACTCCTGTTTTTTAAAAAATTATGTCCCGTGATATATTTTTTTATGTATTGCGATTTTTACATTTTACAGACAATAAGAACAAACCAAAACTTGATGAAGAATACGACAGATTGTGGAAATTACAAACGATTTTTGATTTTTTAAATAAATCTTTTAAGGAGCACAATCATCTGTCTGAAGAACTTGCAGTTGATGAAGTCAATATAAAATTCAAAGGAAGAGTGATATTCAAACAATATATTTCTAAAAAAGAAAACAGTGGGGAATTAAACTTTATAAATTCCAGGACCACATTGTATTTTTTTAATCTCACAACAAAAACATGCCGGTAGAAATAAAACAAATATAAAAATGAAAATACTCCCAATCATAAATTGAGATGGTGGTAGATATTAAAAAAAGTTGCATTTTAGTTGTGCCAGTCTTTCTTCTACGTAGTTTTAATTTCTGTGTAAAATTAAACTAATCACGGTTTTGGTTTTTAAAAATAATTTAATAAGCATAGTTTTATAAAAGCTTAAAACACTGAAGATAAGAATTTATTCCCAATATAAAGCTAATGCTTTCTTGCTAATGTTCTGACAAGAATTTTATAAAAACATTTTCTGAGACTAATATGAGTATATTTTGGAATGTACTATTTGAATCAACATTTTCAAGTTCTCAGTCATTGATAAATGAACCGAATATTACTATTTATTGTATGACAAATGTAGTTCTATTAAACAATCAACCTGAATGCTACATATAAAGGAGAAACTCAAGATTCATCAGGCTACATTCATTGGGCAAAACGTTTCATATTTAAAGAAACACGCAGAAAGGGAAATTCCATTTGTAAGCTTTTTCCTTAAAGGTGAAAGATAAAAAAGCATATATTTTAATCCATTCACAATATAGAAATTTGTTATAAATAAAAAAAACTTAAATCAAAAGAAAACTGAAATCATTACTGTGTTTAACACACAGATTACTTTTAATCAAATGCAACTTCGGCAATTTGCTTGTACTTACTCATAAAAGGAACTATTTGTTCAAAATATCTTTACTTACATATTTTAATATCAGGCAGCTTGCTTTTAGGAATGCT
Source organism: Latrodectus hesperus (assembly GCA_037975125.1). Lineage (NCBI taxonomy): Eukaryota > Metazoa > Arthropoda > Arachnida > Araneae > Theridiidae > Latrodectus > Latrodectus hesperus. The sequence continues at coordinate 47,766,035 of CM075861.1, read as the reverse complement.
TTTGAAATATTCAGTTAGTTTATTACTTATCAATTTTTATTATAACTAATTGCAAATTCATTACTTTAAAGAAGTATAATTATTTTAAATAATTATGTAACAAAATTCTCCGTAATAAATATACGCTTTATAGTTTTTGAAACAGACTAAATTTGTTTCACACAAATGCAGGTAAACTTAAAATTCTTATAACATTTCTTAATGAGGTATGCAAAACAACACATAGAAAAAAATCGATAGTTTGTCGATAAGTATAGTATTTATGGTAAACACGTTTACATTTTCACGAGAATTACGGCAGACGTCTCCCTCAAAAGATAAAGATGCGTCACGGTGAAAACTTCTGCACTTAAATAGGGTGAAAATGACCCTCTTTTTCCGAAGTAGTAAAGAATTTCAAAGTTTTATACATTTTTAAATTTTTTAATTCTTACCTGTTAAGCCTACTTTCTTTTTGCATATGTGGCATCTGTTCTTTTTCTTTTTCTGATCCTTATCAAGGGAATCATCTTGTTGGGAAGAAGAGTCTCCTTTATCAGAGGAAGTGGGACTGGCAGGTGATGCATCATCGATAACAGACTGTTTCGATGTCTACATCAGTAAAAAAATTAATTTAAAATCTATACTTAAAGATGTAAAATAGTGAGAAAATAAAGCTTAAAAATAAGTTGATACTTTAAAACATAATGAAACAAAAAATCATAAGTCATAAGTTTCATAATGTGTAAACTTGACAAGTCACAAAATTTTTAAAAGTTTTATTTTAAACGAACTTGCATACCCGCCAACCTTGAGGAGGAGGGGGGGGTTATGGCACAAGGTCCAAAAACGGACATGCTGCACCAAGAATAAAGTTTAGAAGTAGATATTTTATTTTATTTATATTATTTTATTTATTAATTTATTTGAAAACCCAAGCAACATTAAAACTTTAAAAAACAAAAATCAGTGTATACATATATTAAAATCCAGTTACACATAAAAGGAAAATCAAAATATATATACTTTTAAAATTTAAAAAATGTAAATTAAATATAATGTATAAAACCTATTGCCCTCAAAAAGGCAAATAGGTTCCTGTGGGGTGGTTCCCCAAGCAAATCAAATAAGGTTAAAATATCACAATTAAAAAAGTGTAAACGATATTGGTTAAAATATGAGCATGAAATTAAAATATGATAAACAGTGAATGGTTCATCACACGTTTCACACCATGGATTTAATTCGTTTCAGAACAAATGTCTGTGTGTGAAACGTGTGTGTCCGATACGAAGGCGAGTCAGACGAACATCAGCACTTCGTAATGGTAAAACTGTTAATGTGGTAATATATGGGAATATGGCATGCAATTTATTAGTGACCTGCATGTTCCAAGACTCCTGCCAAAGATCTTGAGTAAATTTTCCAACACACTTTCTCACATCTAACAAAGGAATGGATGGAAGAGATGGGCCAGATGCAGATTTAGCAGCTGCATCAGCCCTCTCATTGCCATCGAGACCTACATGACTTGGGATCCAGCAGAAAATTATGTAATATCCCTTGCCAGCAAGGGAATCTAATGCTCGGAAAATTCTAGACACAACGGGATGGCAGTCAAAGCTACTGTTCCGCAAAGCTTCCAACACACTCAAACTGTCAGTGTACACACAGTATTTAAAGGTATCACTTGTATTCATCTTCTGAAGAGCTTCAAAAATAGCAGTTGCTTCAGCAGAGAAGATGGAACAGGATGGATGGAGGCTGTAGCTAAGAGTTTTGTTGTCAATAACTACAGCACATCCAACATGTCCTGCAGATTTTGATCCATCGGTGCAAATTGGTGTGTACGTAGCGTACTGACAGCGATGTGAGGCATATAGCTGCTGGAAAACAGTAGTTGTTGTGTCTGATTTTCTAAAACGAGCAAAAGGATTGATGATTTTAATCTGTGGATCATACCAAGGTGGATGAAATAAATAGTCCGTTTTGTCAAAACGGACACCACATAGGTCAGATAATGAAAGACTAGCTTTTGTTCGTGTGAGAAAGGGTGGAATGCTGTATGGACGAGCGTCATACAGCCTCATTAGTGCAGGTGTAGTAGTCATGGAACGTAATGGATGATGAGGGTTCGACATGATTTTTGCATAATAATTGAGAGACAGCTGCATTCGTCTCAGGTCTAAAGGCAGTTGTTCGCAAATCGCATATAGACTCTGGACGGGTGAGGAGGGGGGGGATCAGGAAACACTATTAGTGAAATTTTAGCTTGAAACAGAAATATTTAAAACTGTAGAATCACATAGACAATTTTAATCTTTAGATTTATATTTTGAGAATGATTCATGTTAAACATATAGTTTGTGTTAACCTTAATATTTTAATAAAATATTCATCAATCCCATAAATGAACTATGAAAAATAAAATATACATGTAAAAAAATAATCAACATTTATGCCCCAGTATTTATTTTATAGGGCAATTTTTACTATACTAGTGCAATTTATAAATATTAAACTCATAAAATTACTTAAAAACAAAATACATTACTAAATAAATTTAATTCGGTAATGAATATTTCTAAGAATAAATAAATTATTGAATACTTTGCATATAAAAAACATATTACATTTCATATATACATCTGTGTATCAACTGATTACAGTGTTGTAATCATGATATTAAATGCTTGTTAAATAATATATATTAATTTTATCATATGTAATCAAGAGTTGTAATTTTCACTGCAAACAATTACAAACTTTGCCTAAGGATGTAATTTTGCTTTGGAATTTAAATAAAATGCAATGTTCCAGGTAAGTGTATAGGGTTAGATGCTTGTAGATACCAGTGTGCAAATTGTCATGTCATGTTTGAGGATACCGTATCAGATTGAGCACCAATATATTTAAAATAATTATCAATTCTATTAATTTTTTTGTTTGTAAGTAAAAGATTAAATAATAACCTATTTATTATTAAATAATCTACATAACACCACCTCTACCAACAAACTTTACTATTAGTATTACTATTAGATAGGAGAGGTCTCCCAGACAAGTGTCAATCTCAGACTAAGGTCACCCATTGCATGCAATATGATCTAATTCATTGATCCAGGGTATTTACTCTCTCCTCCCCCCCTTTACAGTCAATATTATTAATGAATTTTGGATTGTAGCATAAGTGCGATAATTGAGAAGATAGGTTTCCTTAAAGATATATGAATGGTATTTATTAACAATTCTAGTTAGCTATTAAAACTCCTTATGCTATAAGCTTCTATAAGATAACATCTCAGTCTGGACAGAACTCTACAGCTTTGAGCACTCAATTCCATAAGGTTTCCTGAGATGGACCACATTCAAATACAATCCTTAATTACCTCTCACAAATGAATCACATAAACCAATGTAGATTTAAAAAAGCTCACTTTAAATATATAAATCTATTATTTCTATAATAATTTACAGCCACCAATTTCTCAAAATCTAATATAGTATTGAATTACCATCATGCATGTGGTAGACAGCAACATTCCTTCACATGCTTCAGGCATTTATAATAAAAATAGCATGTAATAGAACTGCAGATTAACTCATTTACAAGAGAATCAAAATTTTTATACATTATTTTCATAGAAAACAATGCTAATAAATCAAACATCAATCTTTTATATAAAAAAGCTACAAATCAAAGGAAATTTTGAATCTTTATAAAAATTTAGAAGAAATTCTCATTTGGAATTTCCTTAAGCCATAGTTTTGATTTTATATATTTCAGTATAGGTTGATTAGTTTGCCGCTCAATTTTGTTTCACATAGGAAAGATAATTTAACAAGGACTTAAGATATTTTAAGCAGATTTTCTTATTGCATGTTGTAATTATAATGTAAAAAGTTCACGTAAATTTTACATGACACAGATGAATAAATTGCAAAGTTAACCAAAAATTCCTTAAAAAATAACCTAATATTACAAAAACTTACAGAATATTACACTAATTCAAATACATATTTAACTCTACAATCAAATTTCCAATAAGCTGAATTTTTTAAGGACATTTATATCTTGATATTAAAATCTACATTATCCTGGAAACTTTTCCTTTAAAAAAATTTCTTTCCGCACGATTTAACTACATGACACAAGTAACTTAAATAATGCCAATAAAAAGTAATAAATAGCCAAATCAAATCAATTAGATTCTAACTATGGGAAATTAATTTGTCATAATAAAAAAGGGAACTTATTGTAATAAAAACACAAGGATTTAATTACCTCAGGTTTGCTCTGGTCTTGACTAGGTGGGGTGACAACAACAGCTGGTACTGTGGGAGATGCTGTAGATAAATCATCATCTTTTGATAATATGTTTTTATCATCACATTCAGAGATTGCTGCAAATATAAAAGATTATCCAAGTCAATAAATTTAACAACAGATAATTAGATATATGTTAAATAGTTATCAGAAATTTTGAGTGAATTGCAACAAAAGCTGATCATTTTTAAAAATATATATATTCATAGGTAGGAAAGTTTCCTAAGAAACATTAACAAAAAATTTTAATTTATTCCATGACATAGTATATAATGTCACTTTGAACACACACACACACACATATATATATATATATACACACACACACACATTAAGGAAGAAATTTTATTATCTGAATTAGTTTGTTTGAAAGAATTAATAAAAGTCAAAGTACTTCTTTCAAATTATCTATATTTGTCAAACTATTGAACAGATTAAATTCATGATGACTATAATGATCAATTTTTATTGCAAAACTAGAAAATTAAATTGTACTGTTCCAGATAAGAAAACCAAAGCTAATTTTTGAACAAACTTTTGATCTTATGTAAAAATCTCAAGACTAATCCACTTATAATTTTTTAAATATTATATATATCTGAACTAAAACAATAGATCCATGGTTAAATAGAAAGATTTTTCCTATTTCTATGATTAAATTAAGTCACTTTAGTAAAGTACAAATATATTTTCTACATTTAAAATGAAAATACTAAATAAAACTTAAATATCACCATCAGAAGATTATAATGATAGCAATGATGAGCCAAAAAATAAACATTTCAGGGATGTAACTACACTTTTCTTCAGATCACAAAGATTTTTAACCCAATTCCACAGAACTTCTCTATATTAGTAAAATTAACAATGTGATTCTTACACAATTTAAAGATAATTTATATGAGAATATTAACAATACTAATTTACTATATGTGTATGGAAACATTACTCTTTATCTGAAATAGTTATTGTAGCTTAATGTTGATGACTTTTGTTATTTCAATACATTAATAATAAAGCAAATAGTAATTAGCAACTACATTTATTAAAAGCAGTGAATGAATTCAATAATACAAAATAAAAACCTTATTTTCTTTGTTCATATAACTTAGTTGTTAGGTTTGTTGCTTAACAACTTTTTTCATACAAAGGCCAATTAGACCAGGATCTATGCTTTAAAGTAGATTTTAAACCACTACAAACATACAATTATAAGATGAGAATGCAGCCAAAGAAAAGTCAAATTAATGTTCAGAACAAACATTTAGGCCAATGGCACTTGTGGCACATTTGAAAATTTCGATGGCACGCACAAAGACAAATATTTTTTATAAGTTATCTTTGATAGAAATGAATTACAAATTATTAATGTATACTTAATATATAATTTATGATATAAATTTGTAGTACTGAATACCTATCTTAGTATGTTAACTAGAACCATCAAATTATATATTTTATTATTAAAATATCGCATGAATTCTCTCGAAGTATATAAAGATGCGCATTAGATAAAAAATTTTGCGTATCCAGTTTTGCTATCAAATGTTATTGCATGCTGGTGCCGTCGCAGCGTTCTAATCAGATCAGACTGCATTAGTCATTTTTAGTAAATCGTTGTCTTTGAAACTTCATTGACTTGTTAAAAAATAATAACCCTTTATTGTAAATATAGTATTATTTTTAGATAAATATTTTTACATATTATTTCACATTTTATATTCTGTATTTGTTTGAAAGAACATATTGCATCACAACTGAAGTTTTAACCTGTAACAAATTTAAGGCAATAAAAGTTACTGAACTTATAATTTATTTTTCCTATTTTTGAACAAAAAACATTTTACTATTATGAGAAATTATTTTATCATTAAATCAGTGTAAAATATAGAAATAATTATTAAAATTATTTTGAATTAACATATTTTGTGTAGGTAATATTTTTAGTACTTCTCAGAGATGCCGTTTGTTACGATTTTTCCGTATTTAGTACGGATTTCTACTTTTCGCTACGGAGTTACAATGATCTTAACGAAATTACGGAAAATAGATCTCTCTCGATCTCTAATAATACGTTTTTGTCATGTACGATTATATAATTATTATTGTATTATAGCGATTAAAATTTGTGAAGGTTATTAGAAGCTGAAGTTTTCCTCTATCAAAATGAAGCTTTTACAATTGGAAATGGTGAAAGAATGGATGAAGTTTAGCACAGAATTTCTTTAATGAAAACAGATAATGGAAACAGAAGTATGAAATTTTAAGCAAACTGATGAGTAGCATTTTAACTGTTCCTCATAGCAATGCTGGAAATTAAAGAATCTTTAGTGTGATAAGAGTGTTTAAATTCGCTCTTAATTGAGAAAATAAAAAAATATTTCAGACTCAAAATTGTGTTATCAGAGAGAATTTTCTCAAACAGAAATCAGTATGGCTAAGAAAGCTGTAACACAAAATTTGTGATTGATTGTCATTTATTTATTCTCAGTTAACAGATCAGTATGCTGTGGTAGTTTTAAATAAAAAGAAATTTTCTTTTCAATAGTGTTTTCTTTTTCCTGTAATTATATAAAAATCTGTACTGTAAGGATCTCTGAGGACGGCATTTAAATTTAAAAGAATAGTTTACTTTCTTAATTATTATTTCTTTTTATATTTATTATGATTAGATTATCCTTTTATTTTTAATTTTTAACATAGGTTAACTTAAAGGTATTAATTTTATGCACATAAGTGTATTCTTAATGTAAACCAAGTGTTACTGAAATCTTTTGAAAAGGTTACTGAAAGTACTGAAAATATGTCCGATTAGTACTGATTGGATGCTCAGAGGTTGGCACCTCTGGTACTTTAACATGTAACGAAATATGTTCTTGCAAAGAAATGCAGAATAAATTTATTTTATACCAATATTATTATATATATTTTTTAGAATTTCTTATTATGGCTAGTTCAATGAAGAAAGCAAAATTATCTGAAACATGTAGCAGCAGAGAATTTCAAGCTTGGTGGATCGATAGGTACGGTATGATTCAAAAGGACAGTAAAGCAGTATTTACGCGAATCTATTTTTGGACAAATCATTTTTGGATAAATGTAGTATTTAAAATTGGGGTGCGTATTAGATTCGAGTGCAAAGTCAGCAGTTTGCCGATGACGTCAACTAAACTTAAATTGTAACAATGGATTACTGTATTTTTCAACTACATTTATCGTTGATACATTATTGCATAGAGGATGGTAAATCTAAGTAATTCTTTATGCTGAAAAAAATGGCAAAAGAAAGGCAGGGAGAGTGTTCAACGTAGCTGAGAGCAATGTTCGTTTGTGGCGTTTTTCACTGTTGTTAATGGGCACTGTTTGCAACTAAAGCTAGTAGAAAGAAATTTACTGGCCCTCGCAAAGGAAGATACCCTAAAATTGAAAAGGTTTTGAAATTTGTACTAGAAAGGAGGAAGAATGGACAACCTGTGACTAGTGACACCATAAGAAATGAAGCAAAAAAAAGGCTGAAGTTCTTGGAATATCGAAATAAGAGTTTAAGGCTAGCCGTGAATGGGAGGATCGGTTTATGAAGCGGGTGGGCTTACCTCTAAGACGCCGTACAACAATATGCCAAAAGCTTCCTGCAGATTTTGAGGGAAAACTACTAACATTTCATCGGTCATCACACATCGGAAGGAAAAGAATTTTTCAATGGGGCAAATTTGCACCGCTGACGAGATGCCAATTTGGTTTAATATGCCTCGTAACTACGCCATTACGGAGAAGGAGACTAAGGAAGTTATCATCAAAACTTCGGAATGTGAAAAACAATGCACAACAGTGATGCTGGCAATAACAGACGGGTTCAAACTTCCCACTTTCTTAATCTTCAAACGGAAATCATACCCTAAAACCCCTAAGAATGGAAATCTGTTGCCAGATGATGTCCTGATTCGAAACCAAGAGAAAGAGAGGATGACGGAATAATTAAGGCTTTATTGGGTCCGAAATGTATGGGAAAGTAATCCCGGAGAGCTCTCTAAGCCATCATCAATGCTTTGTCTGGACGCATTTCGTGGTCATCTCACCGACGACGTAAACAAGAAGATGCAAAACCTAGCAGTGATCTTGTTATCATTCATGGAAGGATGCGTCGGTGTTACAACCCCTGGACGTTAGTATAAATGAACCTTTTAAGGGTTACGAGGCGGAGTAAAAAAATGGTTTTGTGAGCCAAACCATGAATTGACCCTGACAGGAAAAATTAAGCGTGCTTTACCGCACATTGTTGCACAATGTGTTTTTGCCACCTGGAAAAGCATCGAAGCACCAATGCTTATGAAAATTTTCAAGAAATGATGCATTTCAAATTCATTTAATGGTAGAGAAAATGACATGCTCTAGAACACCAAGGACAACGATAACGATGATGAGGAAAGAAGAAATGAATCTGCTTCTAACGAAGAGAGCTGCAAGGATTCCAGTGATGAGAACATTAGTGGATAAAAACGTTTACTGTTACTATTATTTACTATTAATCACTGATTGTAGAAACTATTAGCTAGATAGAAATATTACAACTTATTTCATGTTCATATTTTACAATAGGTATCGTATATATGTTATAGGTAATTAACAATGATTGTGTCACAAAACAATAGCCCACTAATAGGTTAATTCTATGTGCTGCTACTTTATGTATAAATCCATCGTTATATAAAATATGGAATCTAAATTTAAATAAAATTATCATACTATTGATTGATAGTTTATATACAAATACATTGTTGTATAAAAAAAGATTCAATCAATTCCTCATACCACTAATGAGCATTACATACGCCAACAAACAATTTTTTATTATTTAAAGTTTTAAAATAGGGGTGCGCATTAGATTCACATAAATACGGTATATTTTATGTTCTAAAACTTCAGTAAAGCAGCATCGTGAAACCAACACTAAATTTCCCAATCGAAGTATATAAGAGCAAAAGGAGTATATATCACATGCCTAAAAAAATAAAAATGCTTAAATTAATTCTTTAATGAAATATATTGGAACTCGAGAAAACATCACTGCTGCTAGTTATTAAGTTTCAAAAACTATTGCTCAATATGCGAAACCTTTTAAAGAAGGCGAATTTTTTAAAGGATGCTTGGCAGCTATGTGCACCATACTTATTTAATGATTTTGAAAATAAAGAAAAAATTATTTAAAAAATTAAAGACTTGCTGATAGCTAGGAATACAGTGAAAGAAAGAATTTTGGGTTTGGCGGAAAATGTAAATTTTCAACAAAAAATTCATATAACGTCTTGCGATTTTATATCCATTTGCCTTGTTGAGCCTGCCGACATAACAGGTTCTGCTCGCTTAGCAATTTTTTTGTTATTTTTTCAAAACAATATTAAAGAAGAGTTAATAAGTTTACCAATATAAACAACAACAAAAAGATTAAGACATCTGTAATGCAGTTATAGATGCATTGGAAAAAAAGAGAAATAGGTCCTTCTAAAATTGTGTCACTTACAACAGGCGGTGCCCGCAGCTTATAACTGAACGGGGGAAAAAATCGATTTATGAATTTATTTACAAAATGTATTGGACACACATTTTTTGAGTTACATTGCATTATTCACAAACAAGCGTTATGTTCCAAAACAGGTTTAAAAATGTTTCATGGTATTTTGAGTTTTGTAACAAACTTAGACAATTTTATATTATCAGCACAAGCACAAAATGAAAAAATTTCAAGAATTGTTAAACAAAGTAAACTGGTCATACAATAGCTTACTTTTATACAATTATGTACGCTAGTTAAGCTGCAGAAATATTTTGCAAAGATATGTTGATTGTTTGGAGGAAATAGATTATTTTAAATAATGAGAACATTATTGACCAATACAATCAACTAGTGGATGTAGAATGGCTAGCAAAGTCATATTTTTCACTGATTTAACTCACTTAAATGAATTAAATATAAAACTACAAGATGTTAATAAAAACAGTCATTTTATAATGTTTGACTTTAATCAAAGCGTTTGAAGTCAAATTACAGATTTTTAATCACGATATTCTTTCAAATTCATATAAATATTTTCCGAATACAAAAATTTTTTTTCTGAAAATGAATGTCACGAAAAGCCAAATAGAGTCATTAATGAAAGAATTTTCAATGGTAATTCAATCCCCGATTCAGGAATTTTCTGCAAGATATACGCAATTTAAAGAATTTGAAGAAACTTTAAAATTAATTTTATATTCTGATACAATACTATTTGAAAATTTTAATTTAGAAGTCCTTGAGTGGTTAAATTTTAAGGAATTAGAAATAGAATTAGTTGAATTTCAGTCAAGTATCATATGGATCCAAAAATTTGTTGATTTAAGAAATAATTTAGAAGTTATTGAAAGTAATCGATTATTGGATAAAACTGCAGAAGATGAAATTCTAACTACATGGAAATCAATTCCTGACATGTTTAATTGTTTAAAAATATTAGCACAAAGGCAATTTTATCAATATTTTCATCGACATGGGCATGTGAATCTCTATTTTCAGAATTAAATTTTATAAAAAATAAATTTAGGAACAGAATGACGGATGAGTCAAGCTCCGCATGCTTATTGTTGAAATTAACTAAATATGAACCAGATATTAAATCTTACTCTACTTACAGCAACAAAAATCGCATTGTTTCTAATGCGCAAAAAACAATTGTTTCTAATGTGAATTTGGTTTACATATTGCTTTTCGTAAAACATTGATTAATAAATTTTTTTGAAGAATTGCTTTTATTTGATTATACATACATATAGTTCCACCACGCTAACATTTCGAATGAAATTTTATTATGGCATGTAATTAAGAAAGGTTTGACATCTCTAATTTAGGCTATAATAGAGTTTCTTCTTCTTAGAGCTGGGTTTGTGTGTCATTGTGCACCTCTACTTTTATCAGCATTTTGTACTATTAACTCCAAACCCAATGTTTCCTAGTTCCAGTTGCTTGGGTCACCCACTTTATTAATAAAGTCTGATAACCCTTTAATGGAGTCAATGTGTAACTCTCTAGTATGGATGATGCCTAAAAAAGTTAATCTAGGGAGGCCAAGGGCCTCACATTCGTAAATGATATGCTTGGTCAAAAATATTTCAAATTTGATCACTTATAATTTGACAAGATAATATTTGTTATGTCAGAAATCCTTTCACGTATATTCATTTTAAGACCTCCAAAATATGACAAGGTTAACTCAATAATTATCAATTTTAAATAATCTATTATTTATGGTTATCATTAAAATATTTTTTACACAAATTTCAAAACTTATTTCTTATTTTAAAGTTTACTAAAATCATGCACATTTTTTATGAATTTAAAAATAAAATACATTCTAAAATTAATTTCAATATGAAAAACTCATCACCACATTTATGGCAAGACACCCTAGGATAGGCCAAAATCTACTGAATTAAACATTTCAAGCCAGCACACCCAGCAGCTAATCCTCCAATTCTTAGTTTTGATGGTTAAATCAATCATTCTCAACTTAATCTATCAAACTTTAGACCCCTCAACTGTATTACTTAGTTTTTGAAAAAAAGTATTATTTAACAAAGCTTCAAATCAAAAACTTTTATCAACAAAGTCAATTTCAACTTTTAGTAAAAAATTCTCATTTAACTCTCACAGTAATAACTGAAAAACTAAACTAAATTTGGCATAGATACCATGCCATTCCAGGATGTCAAATTTGAAATTTTTTGGCGATGAAGAAACGTTACCAAGATTAAGTATTGTGACTTGCACGATAACATAAATACTAGGGTTGCCAAAATATAATTTTCTGCATAATTTTTAAAGGTCTCTATACCTAAGATCGATAATAAAAACCAGGTTACCAGATACATAAAAGAGTCCGCAAAAAAAATCAAGTTAAAAATCCCAGAATTCACCATCCTGGATTATACTGAATCTATGCCCTAAATTTAATATTTGATTGATAAGAAATATGTAATTAAAAGTAAAGATGAAGACTATAAGGATTTTTAAATATATATAGCAACAACTTTCCACAAGTCCTTTAAAAATGCAAACAGCTTCTAGAAACAGAAAAAAACTTCTGGAATTTTCAAATAGCACAAGAATTATATTTTATTGCATAACTTTTTTATGAAAAAATTTAAATGGAGTACTTGAATATTTAAAATCTTTCATACTTTTTACTTTAAACTAAAAAATTTAAATATTGAAATGGTTGCATTAGCTCAATATTATATGAAACTTACTTGACACTGAAGCACTTGATGCACTAGGACTTGTACGACCCCCACTTAAAGGGGCAGGGTTTGCATTTTTTCTTTTGAGAGCATCTTTATAACATTTTGAACATAATCCATCAGTTTTTGGACTGCCATAAAAGCCACAGCCAGAACGACATAAGGAAGGACTCTGAGACATTTGATTGGTATCACGTTCCATTTTAATTAATTACTGTAAACAAAATTAAACCATTTATAACAATGAAAAGTTTAATGTTTTTCAAAATTTAACATTAATGCTAATTTTAAAAATTAAAAAAAATTACTCTAGTTAAAATGACAGAAAAATTAATATTAAATACACTTAAGCTTTCAAACTATCATTGAAAACCCAGGTATAAAAGAAAAATGCATATATATATATAATATTTTATATAGACAAACAGTAAAATTATTCACATACAGGATGAAAAACAGAATTATATGAACAGGGGGCTTTCAGTAAAGACAAGTTTAAAGCACACTTAAGAATAAAACAGAAATATTATTTAAAATTTAATACAGAAAAATAATTATTTTTATTCTAACTTCTGTATTAACCCCTTGCCAGTGTCGCCTAAATCCAGTTCGGGCAACTACTACAGGTAGTATTTGTGATGCCCAACTGACTTTGGGCATGAGAAAAATTCTTCTATTTTGTAAAGCCTGAGCTCAGTTTATTTCTACTTTTGAATACTCTTAATTCTCATTTTCCTAATAGGGAATTAAGAGTATTCTAAAGTAGAAACAAACCTACATTACTGGTCCTTGTTTTTCACAGATTCTGTGACTTTGGTTAAGATAGCTTCACTTTCAAATTTAGTTTTGGTTACTTTTTGGTGAGTTTTTTTGCATACAATTTTCTTTTTTGCAATGTTTGATTCAGACACTGATGAATACAGTTTACATTCTTTGGAATCAAATACTGATATTTCTACCCATGACTATTACATTGAAAAAGTGATGATAATGATATTTTGTCCTGTAAATTAGAAGCAATTATGCTTGGATAATCTTCCTCCTGCCCTTCCAAGGTTTCTGTTTCAACTGACAAATAAGTACAACAGTCTATACATCAAATTTAACACAAGAAACTGAATATTTTGATCGTTTGTTGACAATTTCTTGCACACAATTACCATAGAAACTAATAGAAACACACAACAATGCATTCAAAACTAAACAAAAACCAGAAAGCAAGTAAAAAGGTGGGTTTCAAGTAATGACAGTGAAATATTTTTTGCCTTATATATTTTGAAGATATTGTAATGAAAACCAGCCATTGAGATGTTTTGGTCAAGAAAGGAATGCATTGAAACTCTGTTCTTCTGTAATATTATGAACAATGAATATATTGATCTACTCAATCATCCTAATCTGAAAGTTAATAGAATTAGGCCAATTTCTCAGTACCTAAATGAAAATTTCTTCTTTATGCATTCCAGATCATGTGATTGTAGACGAAAAGGTAAAATATAAGGTATGAGGATATACGTCTATAAAAATATCTTGATCTGGGATAAAGACATTTATGTTATGTGTACATAACATAGACATATGTTATGGTTACATAACAGAGTAAAACTGGATGAATTTTTTTCAGTATTTTTTTACACTGGAAAGGGTACATAAATTGATGACTTTGAACACCATAGAATGTCTAGTCAAATGGTTATGTCCCTGATGAAACCACTCATAGGAAAAGGATATTGTCTGATAAATGACTATACTATTCCATAGTAGGCAAAGTACTAGTGCAACAGTGTTCTACTCATATATATGGCAGTGGGCACGATTAGGAAGGAGTTGCCAAGCGATTTAAAAAATTTAAGATAACATTCTTGCTTTTTAACATGGAAAAGTTACTGTTATAAAATGCCATGATAAAAGGATGTTTGTATGCTTTCTTCATTTCTTACTATAGAAATGATTGAGTTTAAAGATAAGGAAAATAAATTGAAACCAAAGGTAGTCCATGACTACAACACTATGGGAGGTACTGATAAAGTTGAACAACATCTTATAGACTACCCAGATGCTAGAAAACAAGGTAAAAAACATTACCGAAAGATACTTTTCCATCTTCTAGGACCAGGTGTTACATAACTCCCCTATTTTTTATAATTTAGCAGGAGTGAAAAACAATATGAACTTCAGAATATCAATTGTTGAACAAAATAAACCAAATGTTCAGCTACCAGGAACAGGGCATCACAATGTAAGCCTGTTGTGCTTCACAGGTCGACATGTTCCCAAACACATTCTTGCGACGAGGAAAAAATATACTCCAACCAGTGTTTTATATACTGTCGTAAAATTGATGATAAAGAGAAAGAAGATAAAAAGTAAGATCAGATTTCATTACAAAAATTGAGATATAGGCTTGCATGCAGTACCATATTTCGGGATATACTATACTGTAGAAGATTTGTAAAATTAATATAATGAAAATTAGATTGCTTTGTTTTTATATTATACCAGCTATATTATATTTATTTTCAAAATTTTGTTTAATTTTCTTTAATTGAATAAGATGTGTGTACTGTTTTATAAGTACATAAAAAAGTTATAAATATAAATTATTACATTTAAATTTTTATTTTTGTAATAGAAACCATTTTTTTATTTTTGTAATAAAAATCATTTTTTAACTTTTATAATGATATAAAGAAGAAAATTAAAGACAAAAAGTGCTTCATTTTTGGTCTATTTTTTAAAAAAATGTCACAATTAAGGTGTTAATCTTCATTTATACATTTAAAAACTAACATTAATATATTTTACTTCATGAATTATTGAAGACACAGTAGAATTTCATTCTATGATAAATTTTAGTAAATTAAAGACATTAGTACTTCATAATCAAATTGGGACACAAGTTTTTCTTGTCATGCATCATTATCTTTAAGATAAACAGGATTACAACGAGAGAAAACTCCAAGGGTCATTCAATGATTTATCTGTATTCTTGAATGCACATTTTTATACCAATAAGATAGGTAATGATAGAAAACACTTCAAGATATAATAAGAAATATATTCATTAAAAATCAATTTTCTTGATTTCAATGTAAAATGCAAAACAATTACTTGGTGCAATCAAAATGAGATGTGAATAGCATTAATTATCTGTAATTTTTAAAGGTGTATAAGATTATATCAAAAGCATCTCAAAAAAATTTCAAACTTTAAAAAGTAACGAGAAATTAAAAACATTACCTTTTTAATTTCAGTTGAAAACAATAGATTAATGATTGAAAAATGTAAATAATTTGATTTCAAATGAAAGTTAATAAATGCTGCATAACATAAAATATAATTTAAGCACACACACAAATAGACTTGCCATTCAATACATGGGTTTAGCAAAATGCAGATTAAATTTATCATCAAAACTTAATTACAAAATAAACAAAATTAAAATCTTAGAAATTTTTATCTTTAATACAAAAATTAAAATTAAACGATCAAAAGGGAAAACTCTTTGAGGACTTTATAATAATTGAGAGATTTGTAACAATTGCACATTTATTTTTTGACATCATAATTTAAGATAACTATTTTTTTAAATTAATGATTTCTTAATTAATTATATTTTTTACCCTTTAAATATGAAAGTGGATAACTGAAAAATAGCTGAAGACTGAAAAGTAATTTGGAGAAAGAAACTAATAAATTATGAAAGATAATCTATGATCACGGCAAAACTAGTAAATTCAATTTATTAAGCATTATCGTTTTAGAAAATTGTAAAACAATGTTCAAAATTAAACATTTTTTAAAGGACAGCATCTATAAAAAATTTTCTCATACAGATTCAATGATGTGAGTTACATCTTAAAAACAATTTTAGAAAATTTACAGAACTTTCATGTAACTTAAATATAGAAAAAGTAAAATATTTAAGTTACAATGAATAACCATATTATAACAAAAATTAAATGTTTTATCAACATATATTAGAATAAAGCAACCAATTAAATAACCTGAAAAAATTTTTTTAGTGTAAAAAAGAAAATATTATCATTCCAATTTCAGAAGTTAATAATTTTAAACATCAATCTTAGAAGATTAAAATTTAACATAAAAAATAGAAAATACTAAGTTGGCTCTGGAAGGCATTGTGTGCTTTTGACTGGTACTAAATTGCTGTTAAGAGTTATGTTTGTTATTGGTTTTACACTGATTTAAAGATTCAATTCCAGGAAAAACTTTATCACTAATCAAGTCCTTTTATATTACGAGCTAGATCAGAGTCAATAAAAATTATTGTCAAAGTCTAGCATTGTATCATATTTAAAGGTCTAGATATTACTTTCTTTTTAAAATTTTCTCAATTTAAGCTTATATTTCTTTCAAGAGAAATTCTGATTTCACAATCTTTGTTTCCTTTCTGAGAAATCATGTATGTTAAAATCTGTTGACTTATTTTAAGGATAAAACAAGATTAACAAAAGAAATTTTTTACATATTCATATACTTTATTATTTAGCAACAGTGTTAAAGTATTCTAATATTTTTTTTCTCAATTTAATAAATTCTTGAAAACATCAATATAAACCTAAGAAATAAAGTATATTTTTAATGGAAATGATCCTTAGAAATAAAGTATATTTTTAATGGAAATTAATTTCTTTTATTTCATAATTATTGGATTTGAAGTCTAGTACTAGTTGTAATTTTTCATCACATTATGTAAATCCCCATTATTAGTATATTGTAGGTTAAAAGATTGTACCAGCAAAAATTCCTTTTTGATTTGAAAACTACATTAAATTATTATGAACATTTATTATCATTTTAATGTCTCTTTCTCATATATATATATATACATACATACATATATATAATTTAAATCTTATATTTAACTTATTTCATACAGATATCTTACATTTAGCTTCTCAAAATGAAAACTTCATTTCAACCAACCAACTAGTATATTTTTACTTAAAATATTAATTACTATAAACAGTATAATTTAATTATACATATAGTTAGATATAATTCAAATGCAAATTTAAAATTCACATTAACAGCATAAGATTAAAAAAGGTATTAATATCAACTGCACACAATACCACAAACCACATTAGAAAATTTTATTGGAATACACATTGATATATCACAAAAAAAAACAAAGATATGGAAACTCTTATCAGTTAACTTGCTAATAAACACACAAAATACAGAAACTTATCAGTTTGTAGAACAATCTACACAAGGTAGAATTTACTAGACACTTCCAACAGCTCAAAATGCCATAATTGAAACATACAAGTAAAATTAGCATTTCGCACAAAACATTGAACTCCTTTTAAATAAATTTAGCTTGATTCTCAATAAAGAAAGGTGCACATGGCTGGATTATTAATATCTATATAAAATAGTTACTGGAAGATAAAAGTATAAGGAATATAGCAGTTTATTGATTATGGGTCATTAATATTGTTACTATATTTTCATGTCACTCTGGGCTTGCTAGAGTAAAAACAATAAGACCTTCCTAAAAAACTTAGTTGCTGGGAAATGTGTATTAAGTAAAAACTATTACCTTTAATATTCCTTTATAAAATATTTTTAAACAAATATAATTTATTATTTATTATAGTTACCAATAATGAATTATTTATTATAATTTTTTTTACATTTTTTATTACAACCAGTTTACGATTAGAAATCTAACTTCACTGCATATAAGATTACATATTTAGATTGTTAGCACTGAATTTAGTATATAATAAGTAAGAAAATTACCTATTAAGAAATGCTTTTTCCATTTTTAGAGAATTTATTAACATAGAAGAATTTAAATTTTTTATTACCATAATAACAATCATATGCTTCAAAGTAAATTGGTATAACTCATTTAACCATTGAAATATTTTTGTTAATATTCAAAAAGTTATTTACAATGAAACTCCAAAAAATATCAATTATTTTTTATTAAAAGGTTGTTCAGAAAGCTTCGATCATCTACTAAATTCCAATTACAAAATTCAAAACTCCGGAAACAAAATTCTAATACGCAAGGTCTAGAACAAGTACAGTTATATAAATCATTTAAATGTTTTTATAATAGCAGATTTAACTAACAATTACATAATCATTTTACAGATTACATTCTCTAAAAAAAATTCTAAATTACATAAATAGAATTCAATTCAGAAGGAATTATGCATGAAACAATATAAATAAAATCTAAATTTAAACATTAAAATATGGAGATTAATTTCTCTTTTATCCTTAATTTTTTATTTTATAAGCATGTATTTTTTTATATCAAATTTTACCAGATTTGGCGTTTTTTGCGATTTGCAAGGTGAGACCGTAATATACTCAATTTAGCCTATATATATTACGCACACACACACACATATATATTCGATTTAACTTTTTATTTATCCTAAAAAATAATTTTAGAATATTTTTCGGAAAAAATAAATTTGATACATCAGAATTTGTTGAGGTATTTAAATTTATATCAAACCAAAATCTAATAAGCTAACAAATGTTAAAAAAATTTCAATTATAATTATCAAAAGATAAACTAAAAAAATATCTATAATTGTTTAGTAACAGATATTCTTCTTGAAGATTATGTACAAAAAATAAATGAAAAACTAAGTTCTATAAATTAAAATAGTATAACTTTTTCAAATTTAGTAGAAAATTTTAAAAAATTAGAAATTTCTGAGTAAAAATTCCACAAGTTACCAAATAATGCATATGAAATTGTCATTTACCAATAAGCACAGAAATTATAATAAACTTATTCACTTTTACGCAAAAATTACAGCAAACATTGAGCAGGAATTTACCTTATTTATAGGATATTTCACATTCTTTTAAAAGAGATTCTACACAGTAAATCTTCAATACTAAAATAAGGAGAAAATGACATCCTCATTTTTGTAAAAAATTCCTAAGAAATGGGTTTTGAGAGAGCATTTTAAAATCAAACGGTTAAGATTTCTACATAGTTTCTTAATATGACTGACATTTATCAACATTGAAACTGCATCACATTTCAATTTACAATATTCTTTAAAAATCAAGAAATAACTTAAAATAATTTTGTGAAACCAAATTTTTAAAATTTTATATGGGTTTATAAAATATTTAAAATTTTATTTTACACACTCCCACATAGGATACCACTGGCCTCAGCTTTCATATACCAAACAAATATTTACTATGTGCATTATATTACTTGTCAAGAAATGTCTTAGATTAATTATTTACATTAGTTTAAAACTTAGCCATCAAAGCCAAAGAAAATCCAATGTTTTCTATCTCATTAAGCTATAAAACAATTGCCACCAAATTATGAAACCATTTATACCTAGAGAAAGATCCACAATTGATGAAGTCCTCCACAACAGTAGGTTTTGGTGTATACATAAAGCCAAAGAATGCCTTTTAGATCTAGTATTAATGAATCAGCTATCATAAAAAATATTATGGAAGTAACAACTATTTACATGAAATCTTGATAGATTTAAATCAGATGAGCTACAAGACCATCTTTGAATATTTCACTGTGAAATAAACATAACTTTGATCCAAAAATGTTAATTACACCCAAAAGGTAAAGTACAGGTGGAAACAAAACAAAGAAAAAAACATTGAGGCATGGCTAGACAACATCTAGAATCTTATTTGTCAATACATGGAAACAATTGAAAAATGCTTTCTCAATATTAAAATTAACAACTCAATACAAAAATTTTATACCCTCTTAATAAATCAATACAAAATTTATACAGTACATATTTTTAAGTTATACGAGGGTTACTCTGAAATTTTTGAGATATGCGCAGACGGGAATTTACAAAATAAAAATAACGGTTTAATTGTAAAGTACAAAGTATTTTAACACAGAAGACGATTTTTTAGTGACTTACTTCAACTTGTTTAACGTGGAATAAATTTTAAACAAAAGAGAAAATGGAGTTGACGCAAGAACATTTTCGCACTATGATTTTCTACGATTTCAAAGAAGGATTAAATCAAGAAGAATGCGTTCAACGGTTGCAATTAGCATTTGGTGATGAATCTCCAGCTCGTGCTACTGTATTCAGATGGTTTAGAGAATTTAGAAATGGTCGCAATTTTCTTCAGGATGAAGAACACACAGGAAGGCCGCCGTCGGCAGTATTCCCGGATAATGTGTCTGCCATACGAAAAATGTTAATGGATGATAATCGCTGTACCTATCAAATGATACAGAAGGAACTCAACATTGGATCTGCAGCCATACACAAAATCATTCATGAAGAATTACATATGAAAAAAGTAGTTTGCCTTTGGGTTCCCCATAATCTAACTGAGCATCAAAAAGAGTAGCGTGTCAGAATCAGTAAAGAAACTCTTAATATGCTGAATGATGGTGGCAACCACATCATTTCTAAAATTGTAACAGGTGATGAAACGTACATACCGTTTTTTGACGTTCCAACACGTCAAGAAAGCAAATTATGGGTCTTTAAAGATGATCCCACACCGACAATGGTGAAAAAACAACGCGCACTGAAAAAAGTGATGTATGCTGTTTTCTTCAGAAGTACGGGATTGGTCAAAGCCATCAAGTTGGAAGGACAGAAGACAGTAACAGCAAACTGGTGTACCACTAATTGTCTTCCAGAAATTCTACAATAACTGAATGTTAGAGGACTAATGCTTCACCATAACAATGTATCTTCACATACAGCAAGATTAACAGTCTAGTTTCTTAAACAAAAACAAATTAAAGTGATCGAACATCCGTCATATTCACCTGATCTAGCTATGTGCGACTTTTGGTTATTCTTTAATCTAAAAAAGAACTTACGTGGACGCCTTTTCATGCAGAAGAAGAGATTGATGTGGCTATAAATGCATTTTTTTCATTTATTCAAAGAAATGAATTGCTTGAGGCATTTAATCTGTGGAAAATTCGTCTACCAAAGTGTATTGATGCTGGAGGAGACTACTTTGAACACACCTAAAATATTGTAAGTATCACACCTAAAATTTTGTAAGTATAACTTTAAAAACCTAGTTGTATCTCAAAAATTTCAGAGTGACCCTCATATTTGCATACTTTACAGATTACATTAACAAAAGAATTTTTCTGTTCATATTTTGTCATCTAAATTTTACTAAGTGATTTACTTCCATAATCACTGTCCCATGACAGAAAAATTGTTTAATTATAAAAAGAGATAAGAGGGAAAACTTTAACAGGGGATGAAAATAAAATAACACAGTAAAAATTTCATTGAAGCTTAAGGCTTCAGCTTTTCTTCCATCAATTTGATGTAATGTAATTATGAAAGTTTCTTATAATTTTTTTATTTTAATATTCATAGCTTATACATTTTAACACATTCCATTCCTAATATAAACATTTATCACCAAAATTGTTATTTTTCCAAAAAAAAATTAGCCCATTTCTTACAAAGTGAAAATACACAATCTAGATATAATTTAAAATAAAATTTTGAGCCATTAAAATTGTATGTATTCCAATCAAATATTTTTGTGCAAAATTTGAGAGAAGAGAAATGAAGCTAAAGCAAGTTAATGCAAAAGATGGCTTAGTGATATTTTTGTCCATTAAAATGAGCCTTATGATCAAGTCGCCAAGAGTAAAAAGCAGCTTAATACAGCAAAATTTTAATTTGTTTCAAATGAAAATATGATGCTTTTACATTATACATACACAATCCATCATCGATGCAACTGTTAATCAGTTTGCACCTGAAATAAACATTGGCGTTTAAACAAGTTTTGTCAATAAGTGATAAATACTTAATTTATAAAATGTAAGTAAAATTTTTTTTATAGTTTTATATAAATATACAATCCTTTTTATACAATATAGAATAAATGGAATATTTACCATATTAATTTACATTTCTTTTTCTTTCTTGTTAGTGATTATTACAAAGAGGTATAAAGGAATAGTAGCCCAAAATTCTAGAATGGATACCCCTGAAGAGATTTTGCCTAGCAAATAGATGGTTTACTTTAATTTTTTTTAAATTTTCTTTTTAACTTGAAAGACTCTGAATTTTAATTTAGATTTTTTACGTTATCTTTTAAAATGGATAAAAATTTAATATTAAGCACATTTTTAAAAGATTTAAAAATAGCACAAGTATTTTCATTTTAAAATGTAATTACAAATTGCAGGGAAATCATACCATAAAATTCATGACTAAATTCTCAGTTCCTTCTTGGCCATAAACATGCCAAACTGGTTTACTGTGCTAGAACATAATATTTTTGAGATTTTATGATGTAACTCAATGTGAGAGTGAACAAGATTTATTTAAAGTATTGGCATTTTTTATTTAAGGTTGAAATTTTAAGTATTTGAAATTATATTTTTTTGCAAGTATATCAAATTAAAAATTTTGATTGCAAATAATGATTAAGTACTTTTTACTTTATGAGTTATTTAAGTAAAATCGTTGTTGTATGTAATAATTTATGTTATTTATTGATTATTGTGTAAAAATATTTGATGTGTGTTAAGGTTTACCATAAATTGTGTAAGACTTAAATTCCAATTTTGATACAAACGTGCATTTAATAATATAATTAAAAGGAAGAGTTTTTTTATTAATATACATTTTATATTATTAGTTTAGTTTTATTGCCTGGTTATCTTTGGGGTATTGCCCAGCTGTCTCCTTAGTAGATTGGTTTACACTTGTTGGGGTACTGTTAAGATGGATGCCATAGCACAGTTAATCAAAAGCCTAGTTTTAATAAAAAAATATTTACATTAGTGATTTAGTTTCATTGCCTGGTTGTATTACACAGCAGACTGATATTTAATTTATATTTGCTTTATAATATTTTTGTAGTAATTAATTATAATTAAATAATTAAAAAAATAGTTGGTTGGGTTTAATGGCGCAAGGTCCAAAAAATGGACATGCTGCGTCTAAAAAAATTATAGAGTAAGATTGTAATGCTCAAGTTTGAGAGCAATAAGAATTTTGAAAATCAGATATTGGCGCTAAGTGAAATATTTAGTTTGGCGAGAAAATTTGAAATTATACCAAACTAGTGCTAGCACCTAGGATTTTAACAAATTCATTAATTATATATAGAACTATATACATGGAAGTATTTCGATTTGACAAATTATTCAAGTATTTCTAAGTCTGTCCTAATTAAGGTTTTCTCAAATTCACTATGAATATAAAAATTTGGTTTTCACAAATTAAAAAGTGTATTTTTGTTTTATATATTGTTTAACAGTCTAATTAATTGGCAGATTTAATAGAGAAATATTAAAAATTCATATCAAAATCCTAGAATCCCAATATTTCTAAAATGTAAATAATATTGCATTATTTTCCTGAATAAAATATTCTTATATGTATAAGAATTATGAAAAAAAATTAAAATACGAGAAATAAGTTACTTAAATTTACTCCATATTTTAAATAAGGAAAACACATTAAGCATAATTTAGTGATATATGTTTTTATATAACTGAGATTATGATATAACTTTATAAATATATAAATTATATAAAATAAAAATTAGAAACATAAGTTTCCAAATAATTAAAACAATTTATTTTTAAAACCTATCATTTATATCAGTTTCCATAAGAAATAAACAATAAATTACAAGAGAAATAGCCTTCCAAATCTTTGAATTGATATTTTCATAATTGTTTTATCATTGTATGCATTATTATATTTGTTCTAATTACACATTTTATTACTTGGGCATAAGATTGACAGAAATAATTACTTTCTGAAATTCCAAATTATTTTAAGGCTCAATTCATTTTTTACTCATGTTGATAAATTTATTGATAAAATCCTAGTATACATAATAATGCATTTGGAACATTACATATAGTAGGATTTTAATATAAACTAAGATTATTTATGAATGCTAAACTCCTAAGAAACAAACACATATTTACATTTAGATTAAAATTGTACAAATAATTTTGTAATTATAGCATGTAATGTAATCTGAACATTGACAACATAACTTGGAAGTAAATGCTTAAATAAAAACTAGTATTTCTAAAATTTTGTTACATATTTTTAGTTTTAAAATTTTACAAGTCTTTACTTTTATGCCAATGTTGACATTAATTAAGTTACCAAAAATATTTTGCCTATAAAAAATTAAGATTTATATTAAGCTGAGAAAATTTTTGATTAGCTTCAAACTTAAACCTAGTATAAAACTTAATTAGCAAGAGCTTTAAAATTTTTCATATTTAAGTAAAATCAAGTTGCTATAATTGCTTTGATGTTCTAATTAAATTTAAAAACCTGTATTGATAGAACGATAAAATATAAAAAACAAAACACTGCCACTTATGGTTTTGAAAATTTTTTAAATAGTACAATTTACTTATAAGCATTTTACTCAAATTTCAACAAATTTTAATATTTTTCAATTTTACTAAGAATTTGAAGTCGAAAGTTTCGTTTTAACAAACAAGAAAATAGGTTGGCCTTGGTAACATATTACATAATTGGTAAATTCCATATATTCAATTATAGAAATAAAATCCATAATTGCTTTAATATTTCAGACAATTTGAATATAAATATTAATAACATTCTGATTTGAAATGACTAAATAAGTTTAATCGCAAAAAATTGATCAATGGTTTTTCCCACATACTCATTTTCGTAGAACAGAAATAAACATTTCCCTGAAATTGTAATCAAGCCAACTCAGGAATGAATATTTCTAAATGAAACATTGCATCATGAAATGAATCAGATTTGTTCGAATGCAAAATATGGTGAAGACTAGAAATATTTTTACCAAAACAAGTAAACAATGGGGTAATCTATAATAAGCTTCGTAAATAACACAGTACGTATTAAGCTGATAGCATTAGCATACAACGTCAATAGGGATACATTACATCTATTAAGTATTACATTATTATTCTCAACTAAAGTATAAATGAAAGTTCCTACGTAATAACCTTTTATATTTAAATACAAAAGAGCTCATTGAGATAACATTTATTAACAATCTCAGCAGGAAATAAACCACTTAAGCCTAAAAGTCAACCAATAATAGACGCTATTTACCCCTTTAACACATCAGTAAGTCAGATTTGTTATGAACAAATAAAGTAACTTTAAAATGTGAAAATATTCTACTTACCGATATATAATATAAACTAGCTAAAAGAATTTCTTTGTTTAATGTCAACTACAGAGAACAAAAGAAATAATAACACCACTCAGAACATTTCCACCTGACGTCTTTCCAAGTCTGCGTTGTTTCTTATCGCTTGATGACTTGCAACCCTGACGGAGGAGCACGTGACAAAAATGTAGCATATGATTGGTTCAAATAAGAATGAAAACCAGGAATGAAGTTCATGACCCCCTAGCTGCCTTGGCCGAAATTCAAAAATGACGTCACAATGAATCTTCAACAACACATTTGTTATTAAGCACAAAAGTTTCAAATATAAGTATATGGAATCAAATTAAGAACTAAAGAATTTATTATACATGCCTATTAAATAAAAAAATTTTACATAAACATGACTATAGTAAGCAAGATATATATTATCAGATATTCCAATGAAATCTAGTAATCAATGATGTAATCACAAAAAAACATTAACTCAATTAGTTTCAAAAGTTGTTGTGTATTTCAGCTAAAATGTTTGATGATTAGTTATTTTATCGTAATAACAAGGCAAAATAATCTTCATAAAGCCCTTACTTTGTAAAGAGGGCATTATGAGTTCACTGTTTTAAAAAACGAGTAATCATTGAAAACTTATTGATCTTAAAGGGTTTCCAAAGATGCCTTGATTATTTGCTTATAAACAGAAGCATTCTCCATCCATTTTTTTTAATTTCAGCAATCAGTAAGTTGTTATTGTAAGACACTTAGAAGCAGGATTTTGTACAAGATCATGGTCTGAGAAGCATCCCAAACTATATTGAAATCTTGTCCCTTCAGAAAACAACAAACTATTATTAAATGTGTACACATTTAATAATAGGTACAATGGACTATTAATGACTAATAAAACAATGGAATAATGACACACAAAACAATGGACAATAGTTACAATGGACTATTCTGTGTCTACTAGAGTATGCAAAAAAATAGTTCAGGTAGTAGAATGAAATTTAGGTAGATTCAATGAATGAAAATAAGGTACATTGCTGTTTAGGGTACGTCTTGTTCTCATCCAATCATTTTTTTCTTTACCTTCTCTAATATTGATTTTAGTTTGGTGAGACATTGGTAGACATAATTTAAAGTTTTTAAGAAAAATTTAATCAATATTTTAATTTTACTTTCATATTAATACTTTAATTAGGAGAAATTATTGTGAACTTAAAGGACATTTTGGGAGAAATAACCGCTTAGATAACTGTTTGAATAAAGAAAGAGAGTTTACAAAATGGCAATGCATGTATACATGCATTGTACTCATATATGTGTCTAGATAATATATATATACACATTACCCGACATTGAAATCGTCACACCAAGCAGGAGTGGCCAGAACATTATGTAAATTTCAGAGCAGGCCTACCTTACAGAGCTATGCAAATGATTTAAAAGACGCAGCTCTCCAGCGCATGAAGGCTAAGATATAAGATGAGGAACCAGCAGAGTGGGCAATATTAGCACCGTTATTGCTGCTTGCAAAATAATCGTTGAAAGTTTGTTCTTGTCGCAAAGCACACCTGTAATTACAAAGAACGCCAGGCCATCGTCGACTGGGTCTTCCAGAAGACAGATGAATTCACTAGGGCATGGTTTTCGGACAGAGAAGGGAGCTTTGTCCTTACTACAAATCATAGCTGACCAACACCTGTATGCGTCTACAGCGCAACGGCTGTGGCGAAGATGGTTGTAACAAGGAACTGTGGAACGTTTTCGGGGTGCCGGTGCAGCCAGAATGACTGTAGCAAGTATAGATCGACACGTCCAACGAGAGGCGGAAGCGGCCCCACAAATCACGTCTACCGAAATTCTGAAGCATGTGCAATAACCCTGGATGTTCCTATATCAAGCAGAGCAATTTGCCCTCGATTGGTTGCTAGTGTTCTAGGCTCATGGGGTCCGTTGAGAAGACGGCCTTTAACCTCATAGCAAAGATGCCAATGTCTGGAATGATACCGAATTAGAGCGATGTGGACGACGTAATGGCACAGATGTTCTGAGATGAATCCCACTTCAGTTTCTTTAGTGATAGTCGCCACGTACGAGTGAAGCGGCGACGTGAAAACAAGTCCAATCCTACAGCAATTGTGGGACGCCCTACCGCGCGACAGTGCATCATCATGGTTTGGGTCACTATTGCGTACGATTCCAGGTTACCTCTAGTTCGTATTTCCACACATTGCTCACAACTTCCAACATGCCCTGCAAGGTGTACAGCTGTTTCCCTGGATACCGTCATCGCCAGATCTCTCACCGATCGAACACGTTTGGCGCATGATTGGATGCCATTTACAAACCCTGCAGCTACCTCCTTCAATAGCCGCATTTTGGCAACAGGTTGACAGAGAATGGAGAGTTATTCCACAGGAAGTCCTCCGTACTCTCATTGACTATGTGCCTAGCTGCGTTATTTCCTGGTGTTGCCGGTGATCCTGCAATTTATTGACCCGACTCTGCTCTCACTCTATATTACGCATATCATTTCAAAATACAAACCACTTATTGTTCGTGGCTGTCTCTTTTTGTTTGCCGAGTTTTGTCACTTTGTGTTAACTCCTTCTTGGTATTGCATTTTCAATATCAGTGCGTGTGTGTGTGTATGTATATATATATATATATATATATATATATATATATATATATATATATATATATATATATATATATATATATATGTGTGTGTGTGTGTGTGTGTATATATATATATATATATATATATATATATATATATATATATAAGATAAAACATGAATAATATTGAAACCAGAAATATAAAATTGGAAATTACTAAAATATATAATGGAAATGACAAGAAGGCATAGGGACCACGTCTTCATCAGGAGGGAGATGGCAAGCTATGCAAAATGAATCTTTTAATACGAACATTCTTCGGGGGAATTGCTCGAAGATTTTTAGACTTTTGTCCTTCGAGCATGTCAGAAAAGAGTGTTCATTTTGCATAGCTAGCCATCTCCCTCCTGATGAAGACGTGGTCCCTATGCCTTCTTGTCATTTGCATCATATATTTTAGTAATTTCCAATTTTATATTTCTGGTTTCAATATTCTTCATGTTTTATCTTATTTATCTAGGCAAATCTTTCTTTAGCTGCTTTTGCGCCGGCTAGATTTCTTAAAATGTGTGTGTATTGTAGTTCCTATTTTATTACATTATATTTATTAATTTATATTTATATATATTTTTTGCTTCATATTAATATATATATATATATATATATATATATATATATATATATATATATATATATATATATATATATATATATATATATATATATATATATATATATATATATATATATTATAAGGTGGACTGTATTCACATATTATAAGGGAGAGAACTTGGAAAATTCCCCAGAACTGACTCAGATAGACGTGCTTTCAGGAGAAACACAACATCCATTTCAGTGATTCAGGAGTGGATAGGAACCATGACACTGCTTAAAATTTCAAATTATAATCCAGAGATAAAGTCTCTGGATCCAGAGATACTCAGATAGACGAGCTTTCAGGAGAAACACAACATTCCATTTCAGTAATTCAGGAGTGGATAGGAACCATGACACTGCTTAAAATTTCAAATTATAATCTAGAGATAAAGTCTCTGGATCCAGAGATAAAGTCCCAGAGATACTCAGATAGACGTGCTTTCAGGAGAAACACAACATTCCATTTCAGTGATTCAGGAGTGGATAGGAACCATGACACTGCTTAAAATTTCAAATTATAATCCAGAGATAAAGTCGAGTTCACACCTAGCACATTCCTCTTTCTCTATGAATTATCATTAGATTTTATCAATATTTATGTTGTTCATATTTTTGAGAGGTGATTTTTGTTTAGGTTGTCCTCTTGAACATTGTTTCATCAGAAGCTCCTACGTTACTCAATAGTTCAAAGATTCGTCTGGTCCTCAATGATTTAATTGAAAAACATAAACAGGCTGAATTGCAATTAGAGACGGAATTTTGAACCATGGTAATTTACTCTGGAATTTTAGAAATAAACTGGAAATTTATAAGAATATTGAGAATTTTGAGGAAATATAAACTTTCGTTTAATGGATTATTTTGTCTCATATAAATAAAGAGAAGGAAAATAAACAACGAAACTATGCAAAAAAAAATGTTTCTTTTATCTTCTAGTAAGGAAATTAATTAGTTTCTTACTGAGATAAACAAAAATACTTTTTTAAAATAATAAAAATAATGAATTAATATTTAATAAAAAATTCACGATATATTTTTAAGGAGATTCAGAATAAATATTGACATTTCCATATTTCTGTCGTTATAAATTCTTAAATTCATACAGAGAAAGAGAGAAAAAATATTTTCTCAACATTAATTTTTTAACTTTCTAAACTGATCATTAACGTAAAATTATTTTCTTTTCCTGGAAAATTTTCTATAATCGTAATTAGTAGTAGAAATCATAAAATAAGTGGATTTTTTATTTTTTTTAAGAAATATTTAATAAAAAAAAAAACTTCAAAAATTTCTAAATTAGCTAAAAAAAATTTTAAAACTCTCAAGTCTTTCAAAATTCCCTGGAATTTTTAAAATTCCCAAGGGAATAAACGGAGTTTATTCCCGGAAATAAACCCGGTTTTTTTTCCTTTCTTTAAAACACTAATTACAATGGGTACCAAATCATTGTGGGTTCCAGGGAACCAATTCCTTTTTATATCGCCAAACGGTTAAATAAAAGATTTTTTAGAGAGGGATTTTGGAAAAATATAAAAGAGACATATGAAAGCAAGAAATGAATCAATGAAATTACAAATATTCCTCTTTCGCCATGATACAGATCCGTTGCCATTTTTCTACTCCTACAGACATAATTGTCTTTCTAAACATCTATATTGTATGAAAATGCTGTCAAGTCCTCTTTACCAACTGTGCAACATACGAGAGTAAGTGGGTGTGAATCATTGTCCTGCACTTAACTTAGGACACTTGTGGGAAAAGTGCTGGGGAGTTTGACACACGAGGAAAGATTTATCCATTTACTCTGGTTTTAGTTTGGTTATCCAAGCTCACAAGAAATGCCCAGTGGCCGGCATTTTCTCAAGTTATTTTTGTCTAGCACGCATTCTATGGGAAAATTTGAAACGGACGCATCTTCTAGGGGAGGAGAAACATATTTTTATATAAATGAATATTAACATACAATATTGTTGGTTTTGACTAATTGAAAATACTTACAAGAGACGCAGAAATTTGTTTCTCATTTTTTTAAAATTGAATTATATTGGAAAAAGTGTAGAAGTGCAATAACCTATGAGAGAATCAATTTCTTTTTTATTAAAAATATCACTATTATTACAAAGAATTGTCATATTTAACTACTAAAAATCTGGAAAGTTTTCAGCAACTGTTTTTGCACATCTTACTGTACGGTGATTGAAACATTTCTCTTTCTTTTTATTTTTAACTGTGAGCTTTACTTTTTTAAAGAGAACACACCAACAGGGTTAGTGATAACTGTCCATAAAAAGAAATATCGAATTCTACTCTATCATTTGATTCCTCAACATGAGCAGACTCAATGTCTAAACATCATTACACTTATGTGATATGGAAAGTATATTTTGATATTGCAATAATTGCGTTATAGATCTTAGGTCAATATTACAATGGGCATTGGAAAATCGGTAAGACCTTCAGGATGAAATGACATTCAGAGTAATATACCATGTAAGATTCGATTATAGAGTTAATTTAAAAGTTTATGCTGAAAGTTTATCAGCCTTAGAAGTAACATGAAATAATTCTTCATGTGATGAATTAGTAGATTTACTACGATCTTCATAAAAACATATTCTCAGACTTAAATTTTTAGAAAAGATGAAAGGGCAATGTATTGAAACCTCTTGATCATTGAGTTTGAATCGGATTTGTTCACAATTGTCCTGTTATTTCGCTAACATCGCTGTACAAAGTGGTAATTTCAAACTAGATTTAGAAACAAATAATGTTAGTTTATCTGCTAATTTCGGTTTTACCATTTTTATGTTTTATATTTTTATGTTACCATATGTTTTATGATTAAAAAATATAAAATTTATCAATTATGGATGCACTAATATATAATTTTTAATTGTATAGTTGACAAAATGAAACAAACGTTGCTTTTTTAAAGTAAATAATAAAAAATTTAAATGTAAAACATCATATTCATAGGTGTTTTTAAAGTTTTTCCTCTTAATGCTGGTAACTTATCGAGTTCTATCCTTAAAGCAAGGGGCTGAAGTGATAGCAATTAATTCTGTGGGGCATCCAGTCTATGTACCAGAATCGACCCGAAAAAGGATGATTTAAAATCAACTACTAAACAAAAGATTGACATACTTGGACCCCATACATATTTTTTCTCATAGAGGGCATTTCGCCCACTTGCTGCAGTAATGCCACCATTAAATAACATCCAGAATTTTGATTAAATGGAGAATAAAACACGTTGACCGAAAATGAGGTCCTTCCCAAAGGATGATTTATAGTGGCCTATTTGTTAAGGATCATTCCAAGGATGGAATGATCCACCCTTGGAATAAGCCACTATGATCTGGTGTATTTAGCACGTATTTATAAGGAATGATTAAACTTGTACTTCAATAACGTAAAATCGTTTACAATGTATAAATTCTGCTTATTGAAAATAAAAGAATTCTTATGTTAATATGAAGTTTGAGTGCATTCAGCGTATTGATAAAGTAAAATAAAGAATTTCTGAGATGATTTACTATAACATTGTCCTTAAGTTTTTTATGGAAATAAATTTTTTTAAATTACTTCTTGATATTTCTTTCTTTTGCAGTGGAATTCCAGATTCATTTTTTTCATAAGAAACAGTTAATACTTCCTAATTGGTATCAACTTGTAAGTTATATGGAAAATCCAAGCTATTTGCATGGGATTGATCCTAAAAAGTATAATACTTGAAATATCGTTTTTATCTTTCAAGGCAGTTGAAATTTTCAAGAAAATATGAAATTGCCTTTTAGATTCTTTTCACTCATGGTTTTGCAATAATTTTGTGGAAAAATCTAAATATCATTTCTACATAAAATATTGCACTACTGCTCATGAATAAGTAATACAAACTACTACATTCAAAGTCATTCAAATCTTATTCAGAATAAATAAGGTTTGACACATATCTAAGCTATTAAAAGTATAAGTCATGTAAAGAGGGTCGTACATTCTTAACACTTGATGAACATTCGCTTATTTTTGCATGAAAAATATGTAGTAAAAGACATTCAGAGAAATTGCAACTTGCTAACATTTATTTAAATTATACTCAAATAGAGTATGAATTGTAATAACTTTTCAATGTATCAACATAAACTAATCTAAACTTCTAACTACAAGCTGTCTTATATGCTGTTGTAAGATAACTTGTAGATGAAAAAAATTGTTTAAGATTCATACATAGTCACACATTGTTTCATATATCGGCATCATTCATTAGTACATTCCTTCTCCAATCTTTAACAAGCATTTAAAAAATATTTTCGTACATGTTTCTGTTCATATAATTTCAGTTGCCAGGAAAAAAATTATAATAAGAACATTATTTAAGATATTTCATAGAATATTGAAAAATGGTAGATATAAAGCCGCTGATTAAAGGAATGAATAAACTCCTTTATTTACTTGGACGAATGTGAGGGTGTTTTCATTTCCATATTTATAAGGATGCAAGGAGTTAGAAAGTCATTTATTAGTTTTAAGCGATGAGGCCTCTTGCAATACGGTGTCGTTCTTAATACCGGAAGGTAGTGAGTTCGAATCCCAACACAACTAAAGATCCGTCATGTTCACTAAAGGTGGCTGGGTCACGTTGAATGGGCCATGGCAGCATGTCGTATAAGTGAAATGATATCTTTGAGAGCGGCAGGTCAAGTATTAGTTGATTCTTGCTTTAATATTTGAAGATTCCCATACGCTTCTATCTATGGTATAGGAACAGAGAATTATGCCGAAGTGCATATTTCTAAAAACAGAAAGGAGAGCTCAATTTAAAACTTTTTAATTTACGATTCATCTGTAAAATCATGAGTCAATATTGTTGAATATACATTGTGTACAACTTGGAAAGGAACTGAGATTTCACATGCAGCATGTTCAATGGACTTTTTTGAAAAGGAATTAAAAAATGATAGCTAGTTAGGAATCATAATATTTAATTTATATACTAAATATCAACCGCACATCATAAATTACCAGATTCATACATTTGATAAGTATTGAAATCGGAAATACGTCGACACTATAAAGCTATGCAAAACTTCCATAAAAATACATAAATAAAAAGTTGGATTTTGTAGTGATGATATCAATCATTTTCTGACGCAAATTAATTTCACTTTACGTAGAATTATACGATAAAAAACGAATGTGAGTTTTATTCTTTATTCCATCAAATATTAGTTTCAGTGAAGACCGTTTATCATATGCAATAGAAATATAAATTAAGCTCTTTTAAAATTAGTTTTATAAATAATATGAAAGCCTCAAGAGATACAAATTATTTTTAAAATTTTTATGCATTATTCTGCATAATTTCTTTATTAGAAAAATTCTTATGGAAATTTTAGATAAGGCTGAAGTCTTTTTTATGATAAATTGATACCATAATATACGAAATTTGCCAGGCATTTTTAACTTATATGTAAAATTATTTTTGTTTTCAGAGACCAAATTAGAAGGTTGATTATTTAACATTTATTTTGGTCAAACAACAGGTATTTAATATTTCATTGAGTGACTATTAGTTGCATCAAACAATTCATGGTAAAAATATCATATTAAGTATTTGAAGTTCTTGTGCCAAGAATTAGTTATGCCACGATTTTTTTTCACTTTAACTAAATGAAATTAACTTTATTGGTTTATTCTATTCACTTACGTTAAGCCTTTTTTATAATACATCAAATATATCGCTTACTTCTTTGTTTTTTATAAAATTTACTTTTTGAAATAAGGATTATTTTTATTCATAAAATTCTCTCTATCTTTCAACTTAATTCGCAAATTTATCTACAAAGATTAAAGATCTGCTCTATTACAGAGGTTAAATAGAGCAACATAAATCAGTATTTACTTTTCTTCTCTCACAAAACTAGTTATTAATCTATTAATTAACTAATCTATTTTTATAATTTATTTCTTGCTTTATTTCAAGTCAAGTATTAAATAGTAAATTTTAAGTAAATCTTGTAAATGTTTCAATTATTGTTATTTAACACAAGTTAATGAAATAGTTGTTTTAATATAGAATAAGATATTTAAATAAATTTAAAATTAGAAGTTTACTTTAGATTTTTCAAGAGTAAATAAATTAGAGTTAATAATTTATCACATTTTATTTTGTTTTCTAATTACAAAACTGATATTGATTAGGTCTGAACAATGCTTATAGCTCTGTTTAAAAACTATTTTGGAAGAAAAAGTTTCTCTTAGATTTATAGATGCTAAAAACAACATACAAATCTCTATTTAGTTTCGAAACAAAAGTACTGTGAAATTTATTTTTGATTTAAGTTTTTCCACCACTGAATATAGTTTACACAACTCATTTTATTATAAAGATAATATATACTTTAACACCAATATTAAATTATTATATCTTAACAAATTATTACCAGTTATCATTATTAATTTTGGCATTTCATTGAATTTACACAAAGAGAAACAAAAATCACTTCATATTTAATAACTTTGGCACAAGAACGTAAACCACAGAGTAGCAGAAGCGTTGAGTAAAAATTTGTTAGTGGTTGATCTTCTGATGCTGAGCAATTCAATTTTGAATAAGCTTTTACATTAATGTTATAAGAGGCATTGTTTTATTTTGCTTAGTCTTCTAAATCCCATTTCTTTTTTTCAATGCCAAAATTAATTAATATTTTTTTTAATTCATAAAAAATATTAAATTTTTAAAGACATTCTTTATTTTTCATACCATAACTTTCAATAGCTCATTATGAAACAAACAAGTTACTAAAAAAATTAGGCTTTACAAAGTACTAAATGCAAGATTCATATCAATATAATTAGGATATACTATTAGTTATACTATGATTCTATACCAGTATTTGTTGTTAAAGATATAATCCTTTCTATCTGAGATAACAGTATACAAAGGATATTCAGAAATGAAGTATTTTCAAATTCTACATGATCAATAGGATCCTAATGAATTCTGGGACATATGTTAAATTGAGCGAGGAAAAGTCAATTCCTTCTTGTCTCTATATAGTTATTATAAATGCAATAAAAGAAATCAAGGATATTTCAGGTAATTTGTTTAATAAAATTTGAAAATAAATGGAATAAAGGTGTGAGTGAATCAAACTCATCTTAACGTATTTTCAAAAGCTCAAACGCTAGAATACATAATTTTTTGAAATTAGTTTTTAATATAGTATTATATTTTAAGTTAATTTCCCCTAATTTTTTTAACAAATTAAAATGAACTTTGAATATTAATCTATCTTTATTTTTTATATAATAATTTTAAATAAGTGATATTTACTCCAACAAGCTAATGGCAATTTATGCATAATTAAACAAAACAAATTTGTTTTTAATTGTTTTCATTTCCTTTTGTTATTGATACCAGGAATTTTTCAAATTGAATTTTATTTTGATAACAGTAACTAAAGAAAAATTTTATTCTTGTTTCAATATATGCTAGCAAGAAATTTTTAATAGACATTTTGAAAAGTAAATGGTTTAGTAATTAAAAAAACAAAATATTTAAAGTTATTTTATAAATTGATGATATTTTTTAGAATATAAAATTTTACAACAAAAAATGAAAATTAGAATTTTATTTTTAATTACAAGGAAGATTAAAAAAAGACTGAGTTTAATTAATATATCTTAATGAATTTTATAAAAAAATCAATGCATATGCCCAAACGTACAAAGTTTTAAAATTTCTTAGTAAATTAAATATACACAATTAGACATG
Source organism: Latrodectus hesperus (assembly GCA_037975125.1). NCBI lineage: Eukaryota > Metazoa > Arthropoda > Arachnida > Araneae > Theridiidae > Latrodectus > Latrodectus hesperus. The sequence continues at coordinate 47,729,241 of CM075861.1, read as the reverse complement.
CCAAACAATTTAATTAGTATTTATAAAAAATATTTCAATGAGAAACAAAAATAATTAATAATATAGTTTTATTAATCTTTATATTGCAAAAAATTTGTTTTAATCACAGTAGAAATAAAAGGTCATAGTTAAAATTTGATCAGCTTCACATATTCAACACATGGAATTATTTGAAATGAATGACAATTACTGGAAAAAAACAATTTTATTTTTACCGAGAAAATAAGCTCCATGATTAAACATACTTTCTCAAAAACTATTTAAACTTAAAATACATAAATATAAAAAGGAAAAGTCAATTTGATTCTTTTTTTTTCAGCCCATGTACCAAACACCATATTTTACAAAGCTACAATTTAATTAAATTAAGTAACTTATGCAAAATATGGCCTTTAGTAGAATTTAAAGTAAACAAAATGTATCATTTCAAATATTTTAGAGGTAAAAATAGATATTCAAGATTTTAAAACAAAATTAATCCTCCTTTTATTTATTAAAAACTACCATATACTGTAATGAATGATTTGTTTGAAAATATATGCAATAATTTTGATTTTAAAATCTACTTAATAACAATTTATCTGAGACTACAGACATTTTAACAATAAGGCATATATCATTAACATTAAGCAAAACATTTTGCTTCAACACGAAAATTTTGATATATCTTACCAATAGTACATATTCACAAAATCAATAAAAGTTTAATCTAACAATAAGTAAAAATATATATTAGTTTGGGGTAAACGAAATACATTATTTTAAAGTGAACTTCAAATTTTACATAACATGTTTCAGATTACCATTTATGATCAAATGTGTACTGTTTTCATTTATAACTTGTTGCCGTTCACTTTACCTTCATACTGCATTTGTTATAGAAGTTTTGGTCCCCATTGACGAAAAACATCTAGAAATTGGTTTTCGCAATCTTTTCTTGAGGCCAATTTCTTATCACTGAGAGTTCTGCAATGCAAACATTTCACTGTGCTTTGACTATGATTGTTTTTGCACAATGTTATTGTATGAGATCCATTTCTCCTTCCCAATCACTATCCTTAAGAAATAGGGAATTTCCTTCCACTTGATCAAGGTTTCACAGATGGAAATTCTATCTATTATTTTTTCTGTTAATAATTAGGGCACCGAAACATAGAGCTTCTTTCTTAATTCAGCTTTATGCAAATGATTTAAAACTTTATGATCGAACTTTAGCTCCAAATGATACTAAAACTGGTAGCATGCTGGTCATCTTCAACCATTTTTGTGATATTATTAACATTTTCAGCAATGAACCTATAGTTTTAATACCAAAAATGCGGGAAAGGGATTGATGAAACCAATATTATCCACAGTTGGCTGTTATCGTAACAGAACCATATTCACCGTGCAAAATTTCTGCTGACTAGCTTGTATTTTTGCATTTATCAAAGACTTGTAAAATATACCAAATTTTCTCTTCATTGATTTCAATTTTTAAAACTTTGTAACTCACAAATGAATGGATCAAACAAACAACCGCAAAATATTTTTTTTAATATGAAATCGCAAAATATTTTTTTTTAATGTTATTTTTTCAGAAAACACAACTCTGAAATTGTTCCATTGATACTTCAAGAGACATCAGTCACAATACCATCTACCAACAAAAAATAATGTATTTTTTCTCCAATCTAATATAATATTGTTTCTTCAACTACACTATATTTAGGTAATATCATTATTTAATTTGTTCTGATCTTGTTAGCTAGCTAAAATCTTTCAAGATGACACAAAAACCAGTGAGCTGATGTTAATAATCAATATCTTCTTGATGAAATCAGTCTTATGTAAGCATTGTAAAAGATTATCAAAAGCAATTGATGTTGTAAATGTAAGGTATGTGATAATGTGTAAGCTACAAGCTAAAATAAATGCCTCTATAGACAAAACATAATCATGTAAGATAACAGGAATGGATTTTTAAATGAAATTAACGAAAGCATTTTTAGCATGCTACTTTAAAATATACAAAATTTAAAACAATTAGAATGTAAATTTTTTCTAGAATATAAATTCTTGTAGAACACTAGCTGTTAATAAGAATACCAGATTCTACTGATACAATAATAATTGATTTCAGTAGCATATATATGCATCCATATGAAATAAAACTTTGCTTAATAATCTTCGACCATAACAAGTAAAATAAACTATGAAAAATGTTTCTTTTAATGAGAGCTATTTTTATAAAACATATAACTTAGAAACATTATGACATTATAAGCAGGCTCTTGCAATTGTCTTTAGAAGATAAAAAAGAAAATTCTTGCCATTTTTACATATTCAAAAGAACATGAACAACAGAAGGAACAGTCAATTGTTAGTCTTCAAAGTAATCAACATTGACATCAAGTACCCTCCGCTAAGATGTTTCCAGTTTCACAATTCTCTTGTGTTAAAACTTGGGATTTTGTTAGCAAAGTCTGTGAGTGCTTGGTGCAAATCTGTTTCACTAGTGAAGTATTTTCCATGAAGATGATTGTCCAGGGAATGGAAGATGCAGTAATTTGATGATATGAGGTCAGGTGAATAAGTATCGCACAGTCTCCCATCCAACTAGATGTATGGTATTCATGGCCACCTGTGTGACAAGCATTCATGCATTATTGGCCAAGAACAGTAAGTCTTTACTGGTTCCTTCTGTTGCAATGGCTGTAGCACATATTTCAATTCCTGCGAGTACAGGTCTGCAGTGACGGTTTGGCCTGTTGGTAAGCAGCTCATAATGAACAACTTGACAACTAGTCCACCAGACACAAAGCATAATCTTGCATGGCTGCATAGGTGTTTTGCTTTGTTTGAGACAGCCCCCTGGGGTTATAAACAATGTTTGGAATGCTTGGGATGCACTACAGTGGAAAGAAAGCAACGATAAACAAGCTGCCCCTTGACGTTGCTTATGCACTTCCAACAACATGTGAGGAACTGACTTTCTAAGCCTGAACGTCTTACATAAGTAGTGCAGAAGAATTCACAGAAAATGTTAAATTTTCTGGCAAGTTCACAACACATTTGACTCTGTCCTTTTCAATGGATGCCTGCAGGGCTTGGTCATCCAAGGCTGGTGGTGGTTCACTGAAAGCTTCAACACAGAGAAACAGATCTCCCAACCTGATTTGTGAAATCAATGTCATACCATACGTTCATTCACAGCACTATCCGCAAATGATTGACACATTCAGAGACTTGATTCAGCAGTCTATAAGCCCCCACTTAGAAGTTGTAAAGCAAATAATATCAAATGAGTTCCTTCGACACATTAGTTCCCTTTGCTACTCTGTTTGAGTTACAATTTTATAACAACTGGTATTCCTTCTGTCGACTGATGGGTAACTCAACCACATCATACAGTAATTTGCATAATTATTCTTATTCCTTTAAAGGCAATGCAAAAATGGCAAGAACTTTATTGTTTACCTTATAACATGAACAAGGCTGAAGCAATGACAGATAATTTCTTAACTGTAATGTAAAATAAAAATATGATGGACACAATTTCATAATATTAAATTATTTTTACAAATTTTAAACTATAAATTATTTTAGAAATATACTTATATAATGTAAAGCTTAAAAGTTTACATAAAACTTTTTCATTGTGCTAAAGTTAAAAAATTAGGAAAAAAAAAAAACAAACAACACTGATGCATGTTATATTGCAAATATAAAAATAATTTCTAAATACAAAAATTTAGAATGAAATTACTTACAAATTGTTATTATGTATTTTTAGAATAAGAAACCATTTTAACAAAATAAAATTGATCAAATGGAACTATGGAACTTCATAAAACATTATTTAATTAAAAATAAAATAATGAAATAATAGACAAGTGTTAATTGAAAACCTCCATAAATTTAAATAATTATATGCTTTTAACATGTATATGACAATAACACAATCAATTCATTGAAAATAATTAACATTTAAAGATTTTAGTTAAACAAAATTATATTAATAAACTGCAAAATTCAGAAAAGATAATAATTTTTTCATTCTCAATATGAACAGGTTGTTAATAAACAAAACTCAAACAACTTTTTTTAAAAAGAAAAAATAATACTTAAACTTAGGTAAAATTCCTTATTTAACTATTTAATACTAATGGCTTACATTTTTATAATGTAATAACATAAGCAATTTCATTTCACTTTTAGCATAGCATCAATGTTAGCTTTACTTTTCTTCAGCACCATGTTTATGTGATTTCGTAACAAAGCAAACTTAAGTACTAAATCATTTTTTTAAAGGTAATGAGTCAAATTCCATCACAATTATCAGTTTTTTTAAAGCTTGCTCTGTTAGAATATTGCTTGAAGGAAATTTTTTCAAACATATTTTATTTTGTATTGAAAAGCTTAAGCAGGCTTAAGCACTAATCTCCAAGAAAACTGACAGAAAAAAACAGGGCAATGAGAACAACTTTAAACTTTTTTATAAACTTTTATACAATCATAAAAATATTCAGAATTTTTAAACTGAATCCAGTTTTTGTCATAATAATTTACACTTTTTTGTATAAAAATTGGTGGCTCTTATTATTCTTTCATTAACAATAATTAAACAATTCAATGCATTAAAAATTTCAATGCAAATTAGTCTAAAATGTACATAAAATTTTAAAATTAAGAAACATAAATTCATAAAAAATGACAACTTGATTTTTTGCTTTTTGTGCTAATTTGGTAATTATTAACGAAAGAAAAACATTTCATTTTTTAAAAAATGAATGTTTTTTGATTTTATTGAATTAAAAATTATTAAAATAATTATTATCCATAACATAATTGAAATAATATTACAATTAAAAAATTGCAATTGTAAGAATAATTTAATTAACATAATTCATCAATAAATTGTAAGCGTAATAACAATTATTTATAGATTTATTTTACCAATTTGAAAAATACAAACATTTGACTTGATACATAAACTGATAGCAATGTCAAGTTTGTTTGCAGACACCAAACTTTTTGTCATTAGCAGGGATTTCCAATGGCGCAGCATGTCCAATTTTGGACCATGGCCATAAAACCCAACCAACCAACCAGGGATTTCAAAATTTTAAAAGTTTTTAGTTCCTTTTACCATTTTACATGATCAATTACAACTTTATTAGGTAATTTTCAAGACATGGTTTGGTTTGTTTGTCACTCAACGATAATTTTTTGCACACGAGGGCTAATTAGACCGGGACCTATGGTTTAAAGTGGATTCCGAACCTTAACAAACATTCATGCCCAAGGTGGGATTCAATCCCACGAAATGTTGAGCTGAAGGCAAGAGTGCTAACCATTCGGCTACTAGCTCGGCTTTTCAAGACATGGGAAATACTATAATTAAAATAAAAAAATATATTATCTTCCATCTTTTCTTAAATATTATCTCCAGAATAACTAGTAATTTCCATTGTATTTTTGAGTATTAGATTGTCAAATGATCCTCTAGTAATGTATTAGTGATCTTTTTGAGCATTATTTGCAATTAGCATGGTGAAAGAAACTGGCAATATTTTAGCAGAATGTGTTTTTATCAGTTATTCATAACTATAGCAATTTTCCAGGTTCTTTATGTACAAAATTTATTTAATGTTTTACTTCATAAATATAAAAGTCTTATATTCAACATTTTAATGCTTTTTCTGTGAAAAACAGACTGTTAATCACCACATTCATTGATTTGAACAATACAAAAGCATCTGTTTAGGTTCAAGATGTTTTGATTCTTGAAATATCCTCTATGATTCAAGTATCTTTCTCCCCTTTAAAATTTCAAAATATTTCTTTATATCCACATGAACTTCACAGTGGCATGGGCATATGGGGCAGTTGCCTCAGCCCTCCACATCAGAAGGAATCAAATAGAAAGTTTATTTTATGTTAATCTAAATCATAATAGAAAATTTATTTTATGTTGCCAATTTGAAAAGCAAGTTTGTTGTGAAGCAGAGAGGGGAGTCAAAAGAAGTTTTTGCTCCAGGTCTTAATAAAGCTAAATCGGGTCCAGGGGATGTGGAAACAATATTCTTAATCAATAATGATCACACAGCCAACCATTAAGAAATTAAAGTTTTATTTTCCTCTCAATAGTGTCATAAAAGAAAGGATGCCAAGAAAAAGTAAAACATTAGTAGATTTCTCTGATAAAATATTTTCTCAAACTGATTCCCTTACAATGAAACAGTTTACAAACAAAGTTTTCAATAAAATGAATAGAACCAGCAATTTTTAAGCAAAATAAGCTTGACATAATATAAAAATTGGATGAGTATACAATCATTATCTCTTCTAACTTAGTGGGAACAAAATACGAAAAGAGCAATAATTTCTTTTTTAAAGAAACTTTTAGTTACAGATATTTCTCCATTGTAACTTTAATTAGAAAAAAAGTTTTTTTGTGCACAATTTTTATCCACATTATTTGATATTTTATATACATTAAATAATAATGTCTTAAATACATAATAACTGAATTGTCTCCTTCTAAAATATTGAAGGAAGGAAAGGAAATTCCCAAAGTCAAATCAGATCTCTGTCTTAAATGGGTACCAGATTAGCAAAAACTGTATTGAAAAATAAAATTTTTCCATAAGCTACATTTAAAATGCATTTAAAAATTAAGTATTTACCTTTACTGTGAATTCAGGACAATTACAGAATAACAAACAAACTTGAAATAGAAATAAATTGATTCAAAAAAAAAAAAAATCAAAGAATTCTATTTAATAAAATTTAGTTTCTGTATCTATAAGAAATTGTAGTGACTTGCATATTTACCCTGTTCTCCTCCAATATGCAGCAAAGTCAGCTTTCAGCCAAAAAAAGAAAGGCACAGAATTACATTATTCAAACTTCAGCTTTAATGACAGCATTATTTAAATCACATACACACAACTCGGTATTACACACACCAGTAAGATGAGGATACCAGAACTTACATTGTTGTTAGAGCTGTGGCTACTAACAGTAATGTTCGCATGACGTGTTAGTCTGTAAATATCGTAAATATTTTTCATAATGAAATGAATTTTGGAGTCATAATAATTCTACATATAGATAACACATTCATTGTATCTCTAATTTAATTATTAAGTTCTATTATTATGTTCTACCACATTCTCAATATATAATGTGACTAGGAAAAACAATAATGAAATCATGATACACAAAAGTAACAAAATTTTGAATTTATAGAACCATATTTAGTACTTTTTATTGTGCTTACAAAAATTACAGAAACATTAAGATTCTGTAAGTGCATTGAGATAAAAAAAAATATAGATTAAATTGTAGGACAATGCATTTGATCATATCACTTATAATCAAAGAAATATTTCTTAAAATAGTAATTCTAAATGAATTTACTGCAAGAAAAGGATTACAGTTTGCAACAAAACAAAATGAGCTTTACATACAGATTGAGATTGGTAGCAGTAGCAAAACAGTGTAACTTGAAAATGAGCTTTTGATTTTTTCATGATTAAACTTGTCATAAATTAAAATTATAGAATTTTTTTTCAGTTTTATAAACTTAGAAAAATAAATCCTACCAAATTGAAAATGTTTTATGACAATTGGGACAGTCACTAATTAGAGAAATAATGTGTTTCAAAATATTATTTAGTCTAGTTTAGTTACTGATATTTATCTGCATAGATTGTCTCACAGTCTATTATTTACAATTTGAATAGGAGTTACATTTGAATCAATTACATAAAAGCCAAGCAAATAAGAGAAATGTTTAAATCATTTTTTATTTCTTTTAAAAATTATTAGAAATGAATAGGAATTCCAATATTAATAAATTTGTTAAGAAAGTCAATTGTAGAAGTCATAAGTACAGAAATAATTTGAGATAACTGCATCAATATTTACATCTATGACAGATAATCATTAATGTTCGATTAAGTTCAGATTAATGAAATTTACCAAAGCAGAATTGATTTCATGTTTATTTCTTTAAGATACTGTGGAGTTTTGTTTTCAACTGATGAAAAGCAGGAATTATCATTTCTCATTAACATTAATGTCATAGTAAAACTCTTTGTTCTAACGTATGGGGGAGGAAAGAAGAGTTTTCTCCTTTCTTTCATACAGTTTGGGTTGGATAGAAATTGAAAGAGGTGCCACATCAAATGATGAATATCTATGTGATTAGATTATTGTTGCCCAAATGTCCGGAATGCCTATACGTGATGCTTCCTCGTTCAAGAATGATCAAGTTCTCAGGTGTTATAGGAAAAAAAATAAATAAATAAAAAACTGAAAAAATATTAGATCATAGATATAAAAAATAAACTGAAAAGAAAACCATTTGTCAGAAGTGAAAGTTTGCAAAAAAGAAATGTATTAAGATTTTAATTCGTAAATAGGAGTTAAAATTATCATTGAGTTTATGCATTAGAGTAAGGACTAGCCACTGGTTAATAAAAATATGAGTGTTGATAAATTAGAGGTTCATAAAAACGAGCATCTACTGTAAATTAATTGCAAAATCTAAGAATTTATATTTTAATGAAATTTAGTCTCTAACCAAAAAGAAATCAAGCATTTAATTATACTTCAGATAATATTACTTCTTAAAATACAGTGACATTAAATAACAATTACAAAATCTGCAATTTATATGATTTTGCAAAATCAATAAATGTAGCATGGAAAAAATCAAGAAATGTAGATTAAATTGCAATAATTATTCAATTATAATAGTTAAAATTAGAGAAATATATTCAAAAGGGCTAACCCCATAAGGGCAGAAATTGTAAGAACAAGGAATGAATTGGAATTTTCATCAAAGCTACAATGTGAATGAGCCCCAGTATACATTTCTGTACCTAGACCCAGATTTGTACCTAGACCAGACTGCCACTAAGGTGGAAGCAGCTGGATGGTAGATTTCATAATTTAGGAACAAGGACCAAGCAGAAGATCCCTAATACTTGATTTGCCACCCCAAACATATTATTTCACTTTGCAACTACAACCTACTTAATAAGCCCCAGGCACTTTTAGTTGTTGTTGTACCAGCATACTTCTCAGTATTTAATGCTCAGTTAGGCTCTATCAATCAGTGAAAGCAGATGTCTTCATAATTTATAAATAGGGATCAAGTAGAAGACTGCTAATATTAGCCACTTCCAAAGGTATTATTTCACTAAAATCATAAGACACCTTTAGTGAACACGTTGGATCTTCAGTTATATTGGGATTAACTTCAATAAAACAAAGTTATCCTACATTATTTTTTAATTACTTTTGATTTTGTGATAGATCAAAATCATGCTAAATTATTCATAACTTTATGGACTTTTGTATCAAATTTATTTGTTTTATGGCAATTAGCATTGTCACTAAATGTGACAAAATAGTTTGGGAAAAATTACTTAAATTCTGATCCAATTACAAAAACATTTGTCTGTGCAACATATGTCACATAATACGTTAATTATTAACAATTTAAATGGGTATTACAATGGAATCCATTAGATAAAATCTTTGCAAATAAGAGCTTGAAGTATTTAAATCTTATTTTATTACTTTTAAATAACAGCCTAAAAGGAATATTATCATGATTTTTATAACAAATTAATTTACATAAATAATTTATTATGCATTTTTACATATAATATTGATTTCCTTACAGTAATGAATTCAATTTAAATACAAGATTTTAGTTGGAATAAATAAATAAGAAATTTTGCTTCACATATTGTAAGGAAATTCAGCAATAATCAGCTTATAATGCCAAGAAGAGATGAAAATATATAATTTCAGGCATTATCTCCTTTTTGATTAATTTTATATCCTGGGATTGTTAGATAACAACTCAATTAATTCAAGCTGCAAATCTAATCTCACTACTTCATAATTGGCATTGAAAGGCATGTTAAAAATACCTAATTCTGTTTGAATGGCATTGAAATCTTGAAATCAGCATTCAAACTCAAATGCAGTTTTTCCAAGCAATCTTTATAATTCTTAAGCTTCTCTTCATTCACTGAGATTATTGAATTTAACCTCGGAAAATGAGAGAAGTAGTTTTTAACTAGCTGCCCAGCAAATGAGCTAAGTTTTAGTTGAAAGCTTTGAGATGGGCCCAGAGATGTCATAGATAAATTGATTTTCCTTTACATCTTGACATTCAAGTTCCTCATATCTCAAAGAATTGTGAAGAATGCGAAGCCCAAAAGCCATTCCGTATCTTCTAACATTTTGCACTCAGCATAACAGTTTCTCACAGGAACTTAAAATGTGCAGCTAGCCACATGTGAGGTCTAATTCACATATATTGGACTCCACTATTATCAGCTCTTTGAGAATCAGCGAGCAGAAATATGGGAGTCCAGCCAATCTACAGCAATAAGTTCAAAGAAGATATATATATATATATATATTTGCTTTGGACTGGCAAATTAAAATTCCATCACAAACCAAATAATCATTTTGTATTCCTTAATTTGATTACTTTAGGGATTAATTCATTTATTAAAAGATGTCGATGCAAAAAAGCATCTATCCCCCCTTAACAATTCTTCAATTAATCTCTTCTGAAGTTGCATTAGAAACATTAATAATTGACCTTAAATATGTAAAACTATTAAAAGTTTAAAATCTATAATTCTTGCAGCAAAACCAGTGAATAATTATAAATAACATTATCTTTGTGTAAACAGGATCACTTATGTTTTTGCATTCATAAATGTTTTTGCTTGTTCTATACCTTCTTTATGTTAGGAAATAAATAGTTGTTTTAAAAATACTATCTTCTAATAATAATTATCAATAGTCAGACAATCTCTATAATCACTGGCAAATTTAGTCTTCTTTATATATTTTGTTTTACTTTATTAAGTGCAAGACCAACATTGCTTGTAGATTCTATTAATTTTCTCGCCGTTGTAACCAATTTGTGTCTGCTTCTGCTCAAAATTACAATGTTATTAGCAAATGCACAAATTTTACTGGAAATTGAACCCCTAATATTCAACTTTCAGATGACATTTCGAAAACTAAATTAAACAATAAGAGGCCTGACGAACATTTGCAGTTATTTCAAAAAGCCTTGAGAAATCATTTTGAGTCAAAACAATGGCTTGAGAATCGTTCAAAGTAATTTGGATTCGTTTAATAAATTTTGTGGTATCTTTGATCAGCTAAAATTCCAGTCATTTTGACTTATCCCTCTTATCAAATGCCTGTTTGAAATCAACAAGTAAAGCAAACACACAGGTATCATCTCCTACTACTAATAAATTGAAACTCTAACTTAATTCTAAAATTTACAATATAATAGTTTTAAAATGTAATCTTAAATTACATTAATTGGACACTGAATATAGATAATTCATTTGCAGTAAATGCTTTCTAATGATTTTCCAGTATTGGCTATAAAGTATGAAAAAAGATAGATAATGCATGGAAAAATTGGTATTACCAATTAGAGCAATTGGAATATAAATTAAGCTTAGAGTTTCTCTCCCCCCCCCTTGATAATAAAATTTTACATCTCAATTTCTTAATGATTTACAACTTTCAGAAATCTCGAATTTTTGATGGCATTTATAAACAAATTTCCCTTTTTTAATATTCTAAAGAATTACATATATTATATTCTAAAGAATTATATGTAATTAAATACATTTTTTTCCAAATAAAAGCACAGTTGCCATACTTCATTAACTCAACAAAAATGTATATGCAGAGTACTTTAAAGTATGAATTATTTAAAATATAAAACATTTGAAAGAAATAAAAGAATATTCAGTTATCAAATAATTATATTTAATGTATATATATATATATATGTATATATATATATATATATATATATATATATATATATATATATATATATATATATATATATAATAATTTGATACAAGTATAACTATACAAACATAACACTCAATATTTAATGAATAATATTAAAGCTAAATTGTAATTCAATAAGAATGTAAAACTTTTACAAAATTTTAAGACATTTTGTAAAAACACAAAAAAGAGAGAATTTATGGAACTAAATATTAAAAAAGTGCAATCTTTTAATTTCTCAAAAATAAAATTTCATTCTTTTAAGCAATATTCCTTTACATTTTAATAATATTTTTTACTATTGATGCAGTAGCATTACTTATTCATTGTGAAGAATTAGTGCATTAATTTTCATATCATTCATTGCTCTTCAATAAATAAAGTTAAGAAGCTAAGTTAACACAGTTAAAAAATTAGAAATTTCAAAAATATTAATGGCTTTTATCAAAAAGAAAAATCAAATTCTATATGAATGAAAAATACTCATGCAGTTGATGGAAAAATCAAGAGTCATGTGAAAGAGTATCCAGAAACAAAGTTGTGTAATGCATAAAATAATCCAAAGTTCATTATAGAAAACTCAAATAAGCTATAGGAGTATTCAGGAAATCAAAGTTTTTATTAAAAAATATAAAATCATTTTAATGAATCTGCTCTGTTTCCTTTTAAATATTAATCTATTAACAATTTAGAGAAAACACAATACAGGTACTGGAAAAGGTCAGTTTCGATTCCCCAGTATTATTTTTTTAATGTAAATTTTTTAAACATTATTTTAGAATGCTTTGAATAATCTATTAATACAGTAAAAATTAGAATACAAAGCATACACTAGTTAGATTTTATATCAATCATTTTCTATTTTTATTATAAACCTAAATTATTTTATTTTCTGGAATAAAAAAAATTATATTCAATTCTTAGGACAGGTATACTGCTTATTCTGACAGCTGATTTGTATTTACTCATGTAATTTTATTATACAATTGTTTACAAAAAAGTTCTCATTTTTTTACACAATATGATAAGGGGAAAAACCCTAAAAGAATTAGAGAGAAGATCAAAGCGCTTTCTAAACGCAAAGTATTTTTTAAGCATAAAAGGCTGAATATATTTCTTCAGAATACTGAAAAAAATTACAGTGATTGTCAAAATTTAAAACACTGGGTAAATTAATAATTTAAAAATAACACATACTGGGAAACAATAATACATTAATTTTTACTTTTAATTAATTTTTACACAGCATACATACTGGTCCAAATTATTTGTCTGATAAAAAAATAATCATACCTATTGAAGGGTGTTACAGATTGCAGAAGTTCTTTACCAAGGGTGTGAGATGAAAAATTTGAAAGCAAATAATTAAGTTACAGAAAAAAATGTGGTCTTAATATTTCAAGTGAAACTAAAAGATGCACACAAGGAAAAGGTAGTTTTATAAGACTAATTATTTAGGTAAGCAAAAATGTTTTTAAATGAGCAAATGAGGATTTTCAATTTTACCTTTATAATATTTGACTTCTGTTACTTACCAGGAAACCATATGAATATAAAATTATTTTATAATTCACACTAATTTTCTTCAAACTATTTCACATTTAAAATTTCAACATCTCAATTTTGTTATTAGTTTTTAAGGCTTTTAAAATATTGATAAATTGATTGGTTTCAAAAGAAATTCTTTAAAACATTAATGATTTGAATTGTTTTTGCAAAACATTTGCTTCATTGTATTTTCATGAACTTCATTATATATATTTTAAATCTTCATATATATTTTCATGTGAGCTTCATAATACTATTTTAACATTACTAATTACTTAATAAATATGAATTCAAATAAAACTGAATATATGTGCATTAATATTTAGCCTTGCAAAAATATTTGTCATAACAATAAAATAATTCTAATTAATGTACATAGAAAATATAAATATAAAGTGATAATTAAATCTTTTTATTTCCAAAGGCAAACAATAAAAAAATAAGGAAAAGGAGAAAGTGACCAAAGTCATTATTCCAAAAGTTTTTTATCACACTAATACAGAGCAATTTCAGAGTTGCAATAAGGTGACACATAGTAATAAAAGAGATTTCTCAAACTAAAACAGGGCAGACAAACTTCATAAGGATTTCAATGACATGAGGATGTTATGTCAGGCACTAATGACCCATAGCAATGTGACTTTCGGTAGAATGCTAATCTATTTTTTGCTATTCTCCAATATTGCTTGTGGTGAATGCTGTATGAATGAGATTGAGTTTGAAAGGATATTGGAATTTGTATTAATAAGATCAGAAAAAGAGTAATTTATGTATAGATGAAATCATTGATATTCTAAACATCTAATGCTAGTAGCATCTAAACATAAAATTTCATAATATGAGTAAAATAGTTCCTAATATGTGAAATAATAGTTCCTCTGATAAATACAAATTTGTTTAAGCTAAACTCAGTGGCACGACAGCCCATATGGCAGTGAAGGCCTTACAGAGCTCATATCTGTTTTCATGACCAAGGGCTCTAGGGTGTAAAGCGTATGTCATGGTTAGGAATCAGTCTAATGTGAAACCTCTAGTTTTAGTTCCTAGGCATGCTTGGCACTCAGTTTTATTGACCCACTGAAGAAATAAAAGGTTGAGTCAACCTAGCCCAGCCTGAGGGCCGAACCTAAAACCCGTACCTTGGGAGCACAAAGAGCTACCACTATGCCACTAGGCTTACACATTTATTTCAGTCTATACTTAAAGGCCTTTCTATTTCGTGAATATCATCTGGCAGTTCCAAATTCTGTTTGACAGCCATTATAAATTAAACAAAACATTTCTAGTATTTGTGGGATAATCAATTCAGTAAGGATTCCCAGTTCTAATTAATTTCTCATAAAGAATCTAAGTCTTTTCCTCGATGACAACTTTAATGGGTTCACTGTTTTTCACTAATAGCATAGTGCAATTGGTATTGATTTTATGCCTGCGGTAATGAGCCTTAGTGATTGACTTCATAAAAATTCCAATTTTCTCAAAACTAGTTCATCAACTATAATAAGTAGTGTTTATAGTAATAAGTAATTAACTGTAACATAGATTCTCTTATAGGTAATATTTAGAATTGATCAATCAAATTACCACAGGAATCCAGTAAGGCATTTTAAAGTAGTCATCCTTCTTAGAAAACAACTTGAAAATGATATAATACCAGTTTAATTTTCAGTCAAAGTAGCTCGCCCAAGAAATCAAATGTTGAATAAAAGAGCTGTCCTATACAAGTCCATGATGATCCCAAGTTTCAGCCCACTATCTATAAAAAAATATCTTATAGCAAGAGCAAAAAAATATCCCCTACAATGGACAGTGGAGATTAGGCTGCCAACTATGAGATGACAAAGAAAACATTTAAGTACATTTAAAACTTTTTTTAGTTTATTGACAAAGGAAAAAAATTAGTTTTATACAATACAGAGATCTTCTATCTAAAGATTGCAGAAAGCAAGATGAGTAAAGATGAATGTTCATGATACAGGCTGAAGGTATTGGTTATTCAAAAACAAAAAACAGCTACAATTTTATGCTTCTAAATGTAGGATATTTAAATCAAAACAAAAATATCACTTTATAGCTTTTCACACAATTAGATAGTAATGATAGATTTCAACAATGGAAAAATGTCCTGGAATTTTTAGAAATATTAGATTGAATATCATCCACAAATGTAATTTACATCAAAATATTATTTTAATATTGCAAATTACAATTCATAATTATTGCCATAGCTTAAGATATTCAATTATGTGAAAGTATTCCTTACAATCAATTGCCACAAGCTAAGTATTCAAATACATAGAAATATTCTTCATTTAACCGCATCATACAAATGTACATTCAGACTTGCGTAGTTAATGTAAATTACTCACTTTGGTTACTAGCATTTTTATAAATGACCATTTTATATTGTATATAGTTCACATTAAAACTATAGATTAGAAATGATAGTATCAAACCTTCCTCATTTGATATATATTAAAGATATTAGATAAAGTCTATAAAAGAAGCTTCTTTAATTTATATTAAATAATTTCTATCTTGGTGATTATCTTCATATATTATTGACAGCAAAGAATTTCTGAACCTTTACAAAGGATTGAATAAAATTTTTTTATTTTACTTTTGTAGTCATTGGATTCAAATAAAAACTTGAGCCAGTCAAGTACCATGAGTCATTTCCATCAGTCTCAAATTGTTATTATATTAAAGATAAGTAGTTGTGAAAAAATTTGATGATAAGTAACAATTATGCTATTACAAATTAATTGAAATTAATAATTACATTTTAGCCAAAGTAAGCTGAAAATTCAATGAAGACCAAAGAATGATCATAATTTTTTCCTTAGATTGATTTAGCCTGTTATTTGATTAGATATTGCCTGTAATACTTAAAATAAATAGTTTCTGGTTTAAATTGTAAAACATACAAAGTCATCCCTAAGACATTTGACATTACAACTATATTATTCACTGAAGAAAAGAATTTATAAATCTAATTTATTTTTTGTTTGAGGAGCTTATCAATTTTCATAGTTTCAAATTCCTCATTAAATAAATTTAACTATTGATATCAACAAAATATCAAATAGTCATATATAATTCAAAATAATTTTAAAGTTTATATGTGACCAAAAGACAAGATTTTTTTGATTAACAGTAAATATTATTTTAAAAAGTTTTATGAAAAAAATTTAAAATTTTAATAAAAACATAAAAAATGTTGATATGAGCTAAAAATTGACCATTTAATTGATAGAAATTTACATAAAAATGTCATAATTTAACAAAAAGAATGAAAATTTTTAGTTGATATCACATTAATATTCAAACAAATATTACAGAACAATTAGGAATGTTTCACCCTGAAATCAAATTTCATGATTAAAGATGTTATAGCTGAAAAAAATATTTATAACTTTGTATACAATCATATTTAGAACAATTGAAAAAATTGACAATAATTATTTTTATTAATGAGAAAAGTTGAACTTTAAATTCAATTAATAGAAGTCAATCCAATTAAAGTAAAATAAAGTTGCACGATTTTTTTAAAGTGCAATATTTAATGAAATTAATAAAAAATTAATAATATATGAAATTACAATTTTTTAAATTTGCTTAGTAATGGTTAAACCTAACATTATTAAGACAATTCAATTAACAGTTATTAAAGCATCCAGAATATGGATTTCAAATTTTCTATAAATATTTTAAGCACTTTCACAAATTTTCTTATGTTAGATTTTTAAGTACTTAAGGATACTTTCTATGGAACTCATATTTCAAAATTATAAATTTGTATTATGAATAATGGGATAATGTAAAACAATTAACCATAGATTTAGATCAGAAAAGTGCATTATCACACAAACACAGATTATTACTGCATGTAAAACAAGATGAAAAGATTATTTAATACTTACAAAACAAGAAAAGATTTGCAGTATGTCAGATGATACCCAATGATAATTTACTGATACTTCTGTGACTGTCATTTATACATACATATATAACCTAGAAATGTTTACACCAAAATTGACCAACACCAATAAATATACATTTTAAATGCAATTAAATTCAATACGAATGAAAAAAAACTAATAAATCACTATAATCTAGAAAAATAGAAAGTAAAAAATTCTGATAATGGTATGGAAAAAAATAGCAGATTTAATTATTAACTCATATTAAAGGCTGGATAGGTTTCTTGCACAATAGAAAAAGTAAATTTTTCAATTTAAAATTTAAAAATTGAAATAATCTTAGGATACTTTTTACTTTATATAAAGAGAAAAAAATGCAGCATTTTTTGGCTTAATTCACAATATAGATTTTCATTAGAAAATAATCACAAGAAATTTGAATAATTTAAAACATTAAAAATTCCTGACAAATTAACAAAAATCTGCACTATTTCACTCTACAAAATTTTAATTTTCGAATACTTTTGTGCAGAAAGTTAATTAATTTTAAATATTTCCATTTTGTACATTATCAATTTAAATTTTTAATTGGCCAATAGTAACTGGGTAGTATGGTGTAAAAAAGTAATTCAAATGATTTGAAAGATGGGCTTATAAATGCAATAATGATCTTTTATTATAAAAGTCTTCAAAATAATTTTTCTTAAATTCTTATTTTCTGACAAAATCACTTTAATTTTCCACTTAGCTACAATCAGAATTAGTTTATCTTTTAGCAAATGAAGAGTAGATTTTTTTTTAAAATTTTGGTTTACAGTTTACAAAGCTTTTACATCATAACTATACAAGATTAATTTTTCTTATAACTTTGATTCATTCAATTTTTTTAAATGAAATCACCAAAACTAAAATAAATAAATGTTAGCATGCTCTTCAAAGGACTAGACAACTACTTTTGAAAGTGTATGTCTTGCCCAACTGATGGCAGACACATTTTTTTTTATAATTTTTACCTGTTGGGTAAAAAAATATAAGTGTTTCCAGTTTAAGTATTAAAATTCCTTTAAAACAAAAACAATAATCTTGGGGGGGGTTGACAAAGATCTCTCTCACACACAGATATATATATCTGCGTGTGTGTGTACTTGCATATATATATACACAAGTATATACAATGTGTAGTTTTTTTTTTTAAATGTTTTATGCAAACATGTGAAGACACAGAAGGGAGATTGTGAATCACTAACTCATAACTTACTGAATTGGAGAAAAAAATTTATATAAATTTGAAGATAAATTTCAAGTACTAAATACTCATGCAAAGAATTCCTAAACTTATGCCCATGTGAGTTTTAATCATATGAACCTTGGAACTGTGAATTGGATGCATGAAGTGCTACCACTAAACCACCAGCCTTTAATATAAAACTCTAAAAATTGAAATTTATCATTAAATAACTTTCTAAAACACAAAATTGGAATGAAGACATAATTTATTCTGAAATTTCTTTAATTGAAACAAAATGTTCTTATTCAAGTTCCTTAATTAAAGTTATTATAATTTAACATGCTAAAATTTATAATGAATATGCCCAATTTGATATAAGCCACAAAAAGAAATTAATATTAATTCTATAACAGTAAAAAAATATTGTTAATATGAGTTACAGAATTGGATTAATATTAAGAAAAAACTAATTTTTTTTACAATAAAGTTAAAATTTGCACTGAAGATAAAAATTCATGTGCCTAAATTTTCTCAAAGTTTCATTTATTTTACAGATCATGAGTAATTATATGATATTTAAGTACTAAAGTATTAAATTTTAACAACTTTTCAATATAAACTGAATTGTTATTTTTGTTTTAGATGCCAAAATCTCTAAATGTTCCGAGGAAATAATTTGATAAAAAGCAATGTCTTTCTTAAAGCTACAGTTGACTGATTAGCAAATATCCTTTCTAAAACTGAAAGTACAATACTTAAATACTTAACCTTGATACAGCCATAGATTATCATATGGATATGGACCATGCACATTCTTTAACCATAGCTCTTAGTATCATATCTTTGGCATAGATATTTAGAAGTAAGGTGCTGCAGCTTTATGATTAACCTCACAAACGGTCATTAGCTTGGTTTGTCACTCAATGGTCATTTTTTACCAAGACACAAGACCAGATCATCGCTTTTTCCAAACCATTCAAAACATACAAACCAAAGGTGGAAATCAAATCCATGAACTGCTGATCTAAAATCCAGTTTTAACAATTTGGTTTCTCCAGGAGAAGATATGTTCCTGACACTGACATTGGAGGTTGTGCAGGATAACTGGTTTATCTTAATCAGTTCTGAAAAAATAACCTATAAATTATACAAAAATTATTCTATATAAACAATGGTTATACTACTTAGTAAGGAAACTAACTTTATTCTAAAGGAAATATTTTTAATATTTAAGAACACAAGAACAATGATTTTTTTCAAGTAAAATTACCACATTTTGTGAGACAACTTTTAGTTTTATTATCTATGGATCTTGGATATATCTTTGACCTTCGAACTTTTTGTTAGACAATAAATTTCTAATGGAAGTGATTTCACTGATTTTTAGCAGAGTTCTGTAGACAGCATTTATACAGTTGTCTTCATATGCGGCTTTAGAAGAGATAATGCTCAGTTTTTAATGAATTTTATTAGCATATTGTTTTGGAAGGTTTTTTGACATAACACTAGTATTTATTCCTTTGACATTCAATGTGCAATAAAAACAGCAATCAGCCATTTGTTGGTTTTTCAGCTGTGTGTGTAAAGAATATGATGAACATTTCATCTAGAGCATCTACACCTTTCTCTTGCAATATAAAATTGAATAATTTCTAATCTTCAATCAGTTTCAATAAATGAGCAAATTTTGAGGCATTTTCATTTTATTATTTAGCTTTTTGCTATTTCAAACTACTTGATTTTTGTTTAGAAGAATCTTTTCTCCTAATTCAGATTCCTCATTATTTTCCTCACTCTGCTTAAGTTTACATTTATTGTCATGACAATTGTATACTTTTTCATCAAGTTCATCTACATAGGGCTGATCAATATTTTCTGCAATTTCCAAAAGAAGATTCAACTTCATCTAATAAAGTTCTCAAATGTTCTATTTCTTTTTATTCTCTATTAGTTTATATTTGTACACCATTGTTAATTAAAAAAAAGTGTGAACTAAAGAAAGAAAACACATCAGAACATGAAACTGAATTGTTTATGGAAGAAATTTTGAAGCAATACTAGTAACATGGGATGCAGAGTCATCTCAATACTATATGAGTTCTAGAAAGCCATTGCTACAGAGGGATAAGAGAAAAAAGTAATGTATATAAAATTACATAGATTATTAAAACAAAAAACTTTTCAGATACTTAAGAGAACTGTTTTTATTAATGGAATAATTTCTTTACTTATGAACAAAAATCAGTAACTTTAAATTATAAGTTATTTTGGTTGATATTCTAATTGATTTTTTGTATAAGCAATCGAGCAATATAAAATTTACAATTTTTTTAAATTAAGATGATTGGACTCTTTTACTCTAGCAATATTTTTATTTTTTGTATGATTTAATTTTAATAACTGCTTAAATAATTCGTTAATAATTTCACATAATTTTGATTTTTAGACAAATTTCAATAAATTTATTTTTTAACATTAATTAACACATATTATTAAAAAATTGGCTTCAACGTGGATTCTGACAACGTTAGTTAAATTATTTTTACATAAATATTTAAGTAGTTTTTAAATCAATTGGAGAGTAAATATGTTTTTAATGAACTTAGCATTCTCTCAGCTTAAGATGAAAATAAACTTTGCGCACAGTAAATCAGTTCATTAAGACAAAACACATTATGTAACGATACTATCACGAGCACGAGTAAACAATAAACAAATAAACAACTGGCACAGTTCATAATAATATATTTTGGAAACTCATGCTGCGTTGCTTGAGGTCAACCTACGTGATATTTTTTACGAACGTAGCCAACGCAACGTGTTTCTACTAAACGTAAGATCAGTCGAAAAGTTTGTTGACGATGCCGAGTTTTCCACGTCTCCATGATGTTGTTTTGTTGAATATGTGTGAAATTGTGAGACGAAATCTGACGCTAGAGATTATTAAACCAATGAAAAGATCTTGTATTTCGCTTCCGATTTTGACGTATATTTTTTCGATGCATTTAAAATATTGACTTCACTTTTTATATAACAATTTTTTGTGATATCAGGAATAAAATTATTTATATCTAACAATAAATATACCATACATTATACACAAAAAATTAATGATCTCAAGATACTTATGAATTTTAAGCCTTGGAATTATAACTCATTAATCATTATTGTTCTATTTATTCAATAATTGTCCGTTTGTGTTGTACGTTTGAGTCTGCTTTTTTAAATTACAAATAATAAAATCATATTAAATTATTCTTTGCATTCACTTTTTCAAAATTATGATTATTTTTTTTAACAAAAAACGTTTGTAATCGCTTAAATTAAAGAAAATTAGTAAGCAATCGAGAGAGAGAGAGAAGAGAGAGATATAAATCACAAATAATTATTTTTTAAAAGACTCACTAAAAAATATTATATTAAATCTTCTTCACAGGTGATTCTAAAATTGCAATCATTAGACATTATTTATAAATAAAAAAAGAAACTTGAATTTTTTGCTAGAGGAATGGTAAATTAAAATTTTCTCATAGAAGAGTAAAATCAAATCTACTCTGCCGTACGAATACTTGCTAGATTATTTAAACCTTTTGAAAATCCAAAATCATCATGCATTTTACTTATTTTCCAACGTCATGACGACATTAATGAGCTCTTATCGATAAATTTTTTGAACGAATTTCACTCATAATGTTCAGTATGTCATCCACTACACTTCGTGAACGATAATCGACTAGTTTGCAATATGTCTAAAGTGATTTGTCTAAATGAGATTTCAGATTTTGAAAACGAAGACAATCTTTTTTCACGGCAATGCTCTTTGTTTATCAGGTTTTGATAGATAATTTAACACGAGAATTTATAGCTGAATTCAACAACAAAATTCTGATCTAGGGAATCAATTTGTGTTAAAAAATAAAATAGAATGTTTGAGTAACTAAAAAGAATTCACAAATATAAGATTATCGAAATATTAAATATCAGTATTTACCCCAGGAATTTTATTTGTTTACAATCTACGGGCGAGTAGAGAGCAGAAAATTTTCCAAAAATAAAGTAGTCAGATTCAAACGGGCTCATTTGTAGACAGATATATCTCATAGAAAATTTTAAATGTAATGTTTTTCAAAAACTTTTGGAACAAATGGAAAATAATAATTATAAACGAAAACGTATTTCAGGTTTACTCTTTTCTGTACTAAATTCTGAATATAATACCTCATTATATAATGAATAATCACGGTGTATTGAATTTTTCTTTTATTCCAGATCATAAGCTTGAATTCTTAGCATTAGTAGCAACGATAATCTGCAGAAATACAGTATACGAGAAGTGGAATTTTTTGTAGATTGGTTTTTAGAATTTTTGAAGGTAGATCATAACTCTCTCATTTCTTTACATTAATAAGTCAATAGAAATCCCATTAGGAAACAATTTCCCTCCCATTACGATAATTATTTAACATATTTGAGGAATGAACAAAACTTCAACTGATGGTTTTGGGCAGTCCAGGGACAGTTTATGGAAAAGAGATCATGCACAGTGTCAACGTGGTGTGAAGAAATGAATATTCAGCTTGTGCTGTGTAAATCAATACACTCAATCCGTTCTGCACTAAGCTCTTAAAGATCTATCGAGAAACAATCTTCTATGATATTCTATGATAATGTATTTCTGCCTCGGGAGTAAGATGATTTATGATATATTTTTCGATGTTTTTTCCGAAGATTTTGAATTTAATCAGCGATTGCTGATCACATTTTCCTAAACATAACTTACAGCTGTACAAACGAAACTCCACTTCAACACAGCGTAGCAATCATCCTTTCCATAAAATTGATGGTTTTTTGTATTCTACACATCAACAACAGTACCACCAGTCTACTATTTGAGTATGCCCGATAATCTATGATCTTTTAGTTCACATTATCATTACTTTATTAACAACTCAGAAACTGATATAATTTGTGTATTTTTAAAACTGTTTCCTAAATATAAAACTGATATCGATATAATAGATTTATAAATTGTAAAAAATACAACAAATTACTAAATTATTCTACATTGTTGATAACTATTCCAAAGAAATCTCTGCAAAGTCTCCTATATTCTGAAAAGACAAAATTCAATATAAAATTCTCCTTAATAAACTTAAATAAGCACAAGTCAATTTAGATTATTGAGACAGTTTGTTTAAATCTGTTAAATGTAAATCAGTTGGTTTTTATTTTAAAAGAATTCTCGATTAGTGACAAATATCGTTTCAACTATAAAATCGGCAACAATTGATCAATCTGTTGTTATTGTCCAACATAAATGTCCAATCTGTTGTTATATTAAAAAAATTGCAAGCTGAAAGAATTTTATTATTGTATCAATACAATTTACTTTAAATTAATTAGCTTAGGAAAAATTTACATTTGCTTCTGTATACAGCAGTAGGCTTATATGTGTTAGATTCTCTAAAAGAGAGAAATGTATTTCTATGAAAAACTTTCTCTCCCCAAAGAGAAGTTAATGCATTCACCATAAACCACAGATAACATTACATTTCTCTACTGTTTCAGGCGATCTTGAGTAGAGAATGTTTTGGATTGCGTACTCTTATCAAATAACTGTTAATTATTTTCCTATCCGCACTGAGCTCCTCCTATATTCCACGCTGCAAATGATAATTTTATAAAAATTTAAATGTACTCCAAATTTGCTTAAGTTATGAAATAAAACAGAGAATATGTACAATACGATAAATATAAGTGATGCTGTAATTTGTTTACAATCATCTGTGTTGTTCAAATAAGAAGAGCATAATTATTGCTCTTGAGAATAAAATTAATATATTCAAACAGTTATTTCTTTAGGGGAATGCTATAGGACCTTATGGGGCCTAATATATAGAAGTGTGCTTATTTCAAGAGAGGTCATTCACTTTTCATTACTCAAACAAAAAAGAATGTATAAAATCAAGTAACAATTATGTCATAACGGATTCATAAATATAAAATACAAAAATGTAATATTTTGGTTTAGACAAATATGTGGGTACGAAATTTCATGCTCTCGAAAAAGAATTCGAAGACTGCCTGGTTCCAAATAATTCCATACATTCTCAATACGTATTCTGACCGTTAGGCAGTTTATTACATAGATTCTCATTGGTTTCCAGTTCAAAAACAGAGCTTCAATTTAAGTTATATGAATATATTTTGCATAGAGTTTAAGTTAAGTGAGCATATTGAATATTTTAAAATTTCCATTTTCTCAGCAGCAAATTTTTCTTTGGTGTTGTTGCTGACGTGAAATGTGGCATTGTCTTATTGATAAATAAATAGGTAACATCAAAATCTTCGTAAAGCAAAAAATTCCATTTTAATATGACCTGATATGAAGTACTATTCATCTTATTCGAGACGAAAAGCAAGGATAAAGTTTCATGGACTTTGAAAGCTTCCCAGACCGTGCAACTACCACCTTCACAAAATTTCTTTTATAACGAGTCACTTGGTCTTATATCCATTAGGAACATCAGGTTTAAATTTTTAAACTTTATTAGACGCAACTTAAATACTGTAAGAATGGATTCAGATATAAAAAGGTATTAAGGAAATGAATCATTGAAAACAAAAATGAAAATTATAACCTTATCTAATCTTTATCGATACTCTTTATGGACAAATTTTACTCTTCTAACTTTATGTACAACAGCGATTCTCAACCTTTCATTATTCGCGGCCCAATTTTCAATCATAATTTTCATCTCGCGCCTTCTCCCTCTGTGTATAGAGAGTAAAATGTATACAATAATAATGTGTTTTGAGTATTTTGGTGCTAAATCTACACTATGAGCTTAATTTTAAACCTTACAAATTACCAAGAATATTGAACTTTTTTGACACCAGGTAACACCGATTTTCAGCATTGATAAAACAAGAATTCGACGAAATTTTGAACCGGAATTTGCTCTTGTGTCCACCATGTTGGACATTCCCATGATTTCGAGAGAAATTCCGATTTGTCTCGAACTTACTGGATTATTACAAATATTATGTCTCGAGCATTCACAGATATGAACAAATTTTTTTCTTATAGGGAGAAGGAAGATGTTCCATAACGTCAGTTTCAGTTTCTTGCAGTCTGATTCCAATAATGAGATTTCATGCATATGGAAATGAATTTTAGGGATGGTTGTTTTAAATTATGGAAATATGATTGAAAATTACAGGAGCAATATTTATGAAGGTCGCTATTGTACAGATTACAGCCCTCACATTGATGGAGCGATGTTGAAGATGGTACCATATTTGAAGTATGTCTTTACGCAAAATTAAAAGACTAGAATAATGTTTAAGAGTCCAATTGTAGATTATTTGGTTTGATTCTAGGTCAATTGTCCTTTTTTGTTCTCAAGGGTTAATTAGACCAGAAACTACAGTTTAAAGAGGAATCCTAATCTCTACAAACGTCCAAAAATCGAAATAGATATAGAACCCATGAAATGTTGAACTGAAAGAAAAAGAGCTAACCATTCAGCCTCTAATTCGGTGTTTCAAATCTAGAAGAAAAGTTGAGATCAATGATTTTCATATTTTGTTTTGTGCTTTTTTAATTATCTTTATTAAATTAAACTAGTATTGTATTAATGAAAATTTAGTATTTTTTCCAATTAA
This sequence comes from Latrodectus hesperus, assembly GCA_037975125.1. Classification (NCBI taxonomy): domain Eukaryota; kingdom Metazoa; phylum Arthropoda; class Arachnida; order Araneae; family Theridiidae; genus Latrodectus; species Latrodectus hesperus. Next base: position 47,703,021 of record CM075861.1, on the reverse strand, counting down.
AAATTTTTTTGATTTGTATGAATTATGCGATACAATCATGTCCAGTTAAGAAATAAGTTTATACAAAATGGAAATGATTACGACCTTTATACAGACGTACAGACGAGAATTTACAAAATAAAAATAACGGTTTAGTTTTAAATTACAAAGTATTTTAACACAGAAGACGATTTTTTACTGACTTACTTCAACTTCTTTAGCGTGGAATAAATTTTAAACAGAAGAGAAAATGGAGTTGAAGCGAGAACATTTTCGCGCTATGATTTTCTACGATTTCAAAGCAGGATTAAATCAAGAAGAATGCGTTCAACGGTTTCAATTAGCATTTGGTGATGAATCTCCAGCTCGTACTACTGTATTCAGATGGCTTAGAGAATTTAGAAGAGGTCGCAATTTTCTTCAGGATGAAGAACACACAGGAAGGCCGCCGTCGGCAGTAATCCCGAATAATGTGTCTGCCATACGAAAAATATTAATGCATGATAATCGCTGTACCTATCAAATGATACAGAAGGAACTTAACATTGGATCCGCAGTCATACACAAAATCATTCATGAAGAATTTCATATGAAAAAAGTAGTTTGCCGTTGTTGCCCATTAGTTGGGTTCCCCATAATCTAACTGAGCATCAAAAAGAGGAGCGTGTCAGAATCAGTAAAGAAACTCTTAATATGTTGAATGATGGTGGCCACCGCATCATTTCTAAAATTGTAACAGGTGATGAAACGTACATACCGTTTTTTGACGTTCCAACAAGTCAAGAAAGCAAAGTATGGGTCTTTGAAGATGATCCCACGCCGACAATGGTGAAAAACAACGCGTACTGAAAAAAGTGATGTATGCTGTTTTCTTCAGAAGTAAGGGATTGGTCGAAGCCATCAAGTTGGAAGGACAGAAGACAGTAACAGCAAACTGGTATACCACTAAATGTCTTTCAGAAATTCTACAAGAACTGAATGTTAGGGGACTAATGCTTCGCCATGACAATGCATCTTCACATACAGCCGGATTAACAGTTGAGTTTCTTAAGCAAAAACAAATTAAAGTGATCGAACATCCGTCATATTCACCTGATCAGGCTATGTGCGACTTTTGGTTATTCTTTAATCTAAAAAAGAACTTACGTGGACGTCGTTTTCATTCAGAAGAAGAGATTGATGTGGCTATAAATGCATTTTTTTCATCTATTCGAAGAAATGAATGCTTGAGGCATTTAATCTGTGGAAAATTCGTCTACAAAAGTGCATTGATGCTGGAGGAGACTACTTTGAACACACCTAAAATTTTGTAAGTATAACTTTAAAAACCTAGTTTTATCTCGAAAATTTCAGAGTGACCCTCGTATACATATACATACATACATATATATATATATATATATATATATATATATATATATATATATATATATATATATATATATATATATATATATATATATATATATATATATATATATATATATATATATATATATATATATAAATAATGTTGCCCCATTCTCACTTTAACTTTGCATATTTTTTATACAAGCTTAGGTAATAATTTTAAAAGCTCTTTTGATGTAGTTAATAAATTCTCCTGTTAAAAACTCCTTTAAGAGTAACTGTCTATATATCTATAAATTGATTTTCATTTCATTAATTTTATGATAAAAACCGAAAAGATACAAGAGGTCTTTAATATTCTGATTTAAAAAATGGTTATTCTATTTCTTTCCTTTAAAATGAGTTATAAATTTCAATTACACATGGCTTTTCAGTTACAGCTAAATGAAATATCAATTCGACATGAAATTCCTTTTCAAATTTATTTACATTTAAAAGTGTGAATTTTGTTTGCTTTAAAGATAATACCAATCCTTTCCGCGTATTCATGATTTAGATAAGTGAAAACAAGTCACTTTCATCATTTGTAACTCAGTATCTTTTCTTCGAAAATAACTTGTTATCTAAATAATATATGATTTCACCATTTTTAGTTTGAGGCTAGTAGAAGGTTAGTTTTTCTTCGTTTAACATTTGGAGCCAATTTATATATGAATACATTTTATACGAAATAAGTTAAAAATAAATTAATTTATAAATATGTATATCATTATTTAAAAAAATATTTTCTGGCACCATTCATATATTTGATAAACGCAGTATGCTTCATTCTTTCAAGTGTTTTTTTATATTTTTATTTTACCTTGCTTTATGTTAAATTAATATTATAAGTAAGTCAGATATGATAATATTTTCAGATATGAAAATTTTCAGTGATACAAAGCTTTTAGTCGCTAAATGATTTTTTTTTGTTATTTATTCTTATTATGAATGTAAATAATAAATTATATTTGGGACCGTAAACTTAAAGAGCTTTTATATGAAAAATAAACTTAAGTTTGATCTCATCTTAAGTGACAGTTTTTTATACATAAAAAGAAAACATGAAAGTGTGAGATTTTATAATTTATATCAACATCATGGCAGATTTTGTACGTATGATTTTTCATTTTTCACACATTATGTACTTCACTATTCTCATGTATCGTTCGAAACTTGAGCTAAATTGGTTAATAAAATCAGTTTCGTATCACAAAGAATAAAAACTCCCACAAATATATATATAATACATTAATAACGAAAGACAAAAAAAAAAAATTCAGTTCGCAATCTAGATTAAGATTATTTTGTTCATAAAATCTTTGCATGTTAGTCAATCAGAATCATATTTCATGCTTCAAGTGTAGAGTGAAAGTTAGGAGCAATATCAGGAATGGAAAAAATCGCTTAGATTTATACGTTAAGTTTACAAAATATTTTCCGACGATATTGTAATTTTATGTAAACATTTTCTGAAAGCATTCTTCTGAAAATTGAATTCAATAGCCAAGGTACCTCTGCTAAAAGCATTTTGTACCAAGATTCAAACCCAAAATAATCTATCTCTAGCTGTTAGGCCTCTTTCACACTAGACGACATTTATCGTACGATAAAAAGTCGTCCAATATTTTATCGTGGAAAGTCTATTGTGTGGTTTTTTATAACTTCCCATATAAAATTTCGGACGATTTTTTATCGTACGATAAAAGTCGTCTAGTGTGAAAGAGGCCATAGGGTCTCCCAATTTGCTTATGAAATCCAAAAGGATTTATGGAGTAGTGGTGTAATTTTTTGTTCAAGAGTACGTAAAGTAGTTAAACGAATAAGGGAATAAGGAAACGAATAATAATTCTACTCCTTTATTTGATTTACTTTGGATTTCCATATTTTGTAAAGTCAAGTCGACTTGAGAGGTTTTATTTACATGGACAGAGTGTTTTAATCTCAGATAATGAAAAGATCCATCCAGCGTTGCTTGACTTATTGAGTAAGGCAACAAATTCTATCACTTCTTCTGGCATACGAGAGACTCCGTTAAGACACTGTAACCGCACTCCCATTCACTGTAGGCATAGACCGCATAACACCAAATTTAGGGGAGGGGATTTGCTACTTCTTAGGAAGTTGTCCTGCTGAATTAAATAATAGTCTGGTAATCAACTAAAAATGGTAAAAATTTGTCAATCTTTAAAAAGAAATTGGTTTTAAAGTTTAACTATTTTAATTAATAAACCTTGGTACTTTGATAGCTAAGATATGAAAAATTATTTTAGTTGAATCTGTATGAAAAGAAAAAGGTTAAAAACTTTGGAGTTAAAGTTAGAGTAATTTTTTTCTTTTAGCTTTTGTGTTTTGCAACAAGAGAAATAATTTAATGGAAAAATTTATTTATTTTTTTATTTTGCACACGAGGGATGATTAGAGTAGTATCTAGTTTAAAGTGGATTCCGAAGCAAAAAGGTTTCTGAACTCGAAATGGGAATCGAGCCCACGAATTGATGAACCGTAGGCCAGATGGAAAAATTGAAATGAAAGGGAGGGCGAAGAAACATCACATACGAACACTGGAGACTTTATTAGTCTGGAAAAAAGTTTTTTATTAGACTTAGTTGGAATGATGCCTTAATTTAGAACTAATGAAAATTTCAGGAAGTGAGAAAGTATTACAAATTTCGATTCTCTATTTTTATATGCCGTGTAGCATTGTAATGTCATTTTTACTGGATATTTTAGATGCTTTATTGATTTTTGTTTGTTTCTTAATGTAGAAAAAATATTAAAATATAATGTATAAACTTAGATTATAATTAAATATTTAATCATCACTACATAGCATTCACTTCATTTTTTTAAATACTACACTCAAACAATAATAAAATTTTACTTACAAAATATCTAATGATAACAGCATCACAATCCGCCAGTACTATTTTCCTACTTTTTTCAAAGTAATTTTCTGTTTTATTAAAATAACTGAGATTCCCAATTCAAATATTATCTGTTGAACATATTTAATCAAACAATGTTTAGAACAAGTATTAGCTTAATTTAGATTTTCAGTGATTCCTACAAACGACACAGACTAATGAGGAATTTCTAAAAATGAAACAGACTAATGAGAAATTTCTAAAAATGAAACAAACTAATGAGAGAGAGAGAGAAGAGAGAGAAATTTCTAAAAATGAAACAGACAAATAGAGGTATTGAATTATCGGTCATAATAAACGAAAGAGAAGAGAATGTTTTTTTAATTCGAGTCATACCATGAGGAAGCAAGCGTCTTGGAAACTATCTTCCACTTGTAAAGATAAGCAGGTCCTTTTTATCTCTTTAGGACTTTGAGGTTTGTTGCGTTTTCACTAGCACACCTGTACAACATTGCAGAATAAGTGAATATTGACGGTTAACCGAAAGCTCCACCCTTTACTTTTTGAACATGGAATCCAAGGTAAATTCCCATTTATTTTAAATTTGAAAATATTACTTATATGTAATAAAGATTGATAATTTGAAAGAGTTATTTTTTTCATGGTTGATGAAAAAGAAAATGAACATTAGCATACCATGATTTTAAAACCAGATGCATTTGTATGATTCATTAATTGATAAGATTTATAAGCAACTATACACATTACAGTATTCATGCCTGAGAGGAGATGGACTTTATTATAGCTTCTTTTGGATGTTTTAGGAAAAAAAATTGCATATAAAATGTCTTCATGTATTGTTTTCAACATTTTATTTATTTATGAAATAAGCTATAAAAATAGATATAAAAAGCTTAAAGTGTAGTACATATTAATGATAGAGAAGTAAATTATTTTTGATTATTATTTATAAATATATTATATAATCATATTAAAATAATTATTATTATACATTTAATATAATGTATAATAATAATATATATACAAATAAATAACTATCAAAATTAAAAATTGATAGTTATTTATTAATAAAATTAGGATTTTTGTTTTTTCTTTTATTAAAAACATTTTTTCATTTATTTAAAGTTTATTGTAGGAATTGATCCATATTAGAAATATGTTGAGTAAATAAAAATTATAAATCACATCAAAACATTATTTTTTTAAAATTTTATAGAGAAATTTTTTGTATATATATTAACCATCAAAATCTAAAATTCACAAATTTAGTCCTCTTTATCCAATTTAATTAATTTATATTAAATAAAGAAACAAACATAATGTTTCTTTATTTGATATAAATTAATTAAATACTGAATATGCTGAAAGTTATGTTGAATATTTGTATTTTATAATTATTTATAGAAACTTATTTACAGGCTTTTTATAGGAATTACAGGAATATTTTATAGAAACTTATTTACAGGCTTATAATATTTATTTTTAAAAGTGTTTTTGATTTCCATTTTGGTGAAAAATGGAGCAAATTATATATATAATGTGGTGAAAAAAAGGCAATCATTCACATATATTCATTGAGTCTGCTTAGTCGTAATTGAATGAATATTAATTACATCTTATCCTAAATTCAAAAATATTACCAATAAAAATTGCATGTTGAGTGTTATTTTATTTCCTTTTTTTAAATATTCAGTATCAAATATTGTAAATGATATTTAGAATGAAACTATATTAAATGAAATAGTGGAAAATAATGGAGCTTATTTTTAATTTCACAGAAAATTATATTGCTGAATAATTATTTTCGAAACCATACAGTATTACAATTTTGAATTATACTATGTTTTTGTAGCCACGGTAAGATATACACCTCTATGCAAATCTATGATAAAATAGAACCAAAGAATAATAATGGAATTTATTTAATATTAAATACAGAACTTTTCTTTTATTGATACTTGATTTTAAAAATGCATTATTTTGAAAGTCTTATAAAGTGAAATTGTGTGTTATAAGCATAATATTTATAATATACACCTAGTTCCTAATAATTAAATACTGAATTAGGAACTAGGTGTATATTATAAACATTATTTGATTCAAAAATGACTAAATAAAGTGCGTGTATATTTGTATTCTATTGGCTAACCAAATTCCATTTTCGTTAAAAATATGTGCAAATTTTTTAATCTTTATTTTTTGTTCAACATTTTATTTATTTCTATATTTTCTTATACTATATTTAAAGTTCCTTTATTATGTTATTTCTAATTACAACACATTTCATAAATTTGCGTTTTATTTTGAACATTTTTAAGTGATTTAATTTATTGAAGAATATTAAATTCTAATTCTAATTTATATCAATACGTTTTATTTATAAGCATTTTTTCAAAAACTATTCTGAATCGTATGAAATCAACCAACACTTAAAGATATTTCAAGGTTTCATTATGGCTAGATTTACTTCTAAATAAATAAGATGTAATTTTAATCAATACTAATTATTATCATAAATAGTTTTAATCAATCATTTCAATCAATAAATATGATGTCTAGTGATAAACAACCAAGAACAGACGAAAATATTAAGGATTTTAAGCTATGCGAGCTTCTATCAAATTATTCTGTCTTTTGGATGTCAGTAAATTACTGTTGACAATGTTAAAGTATAGTTATTTCTTTAACTTCTTTATGTCTTTTCTTCAAATATAAACAGCATTTTAGTAAGTATTTGAAAAGAAATAACTCATAATGCTAATTCTCATAGCTGATAGAACAAAATCAAACTCATCATCTTAATCTTCCAAAGAAATTTTAAATATTTCTTTACTATTGGAATTTTTGATATATGTGTAAAATACCATTAACTAGGAAAGTTGGCGCAAATTCTGCCAAAGTGAAACCAAATTATTACATATCAACGATTTATTTTTGATTTGGCAGAATTTGTGTGTACATTTTAAAGACTTTTTATTCCCCAGTGCATGATTAATCTGAATTAAAACAAGAAATTAACTTCTAAACAAAATTTTAAAATTATTCTTTTATAACATACGATTATTTGCAGCACAGTTTATTTTGCAAAAAGAATTAAACATAAAGGTACTCTGAATTCATTAATTAACAACAAAAACAAAAGAAAAGCTATTTAAATAAACAAACTTTAAAAAACATCATTTTACTAGTGATCAGTTGCACTTGGTGAATAATTTTCTATTGTTGGGATAAAATTCTGCTTTGGTTTTTTTTTTATTTGTTTCTGGTCAACAATATTTTACATACATGTAATGAACTTTTATTTTCCAAATAATAAACCGACCCAAAAATCGAAACAAAAATATTAAATGGCTTCTATAGAACTTAAAATAAACATGGTGTTCCTAGACATTGCTTTAACAAATCATAAATTTAGAGTTAGGAATTTTTGAATTTGTGACGTATAATATTTTGGACAATTTCATTTTTAAAATTTTTGTTATTTACCATTCACGAACACTGATTGACGTCATATATATAAATGAAGAGAGTTCTACATTAATCTCAATAATATGATAAGTGTTTTTGGTATTATATTTAAGCATGAATTGATAATCTCAATAACTGAAGATAGTGATAATATGCTGGTAAAAGTAAAAATGTTTTATTACCTTAAATTTTTATAAAAATATTTTATAGCTTGTATTTGAATGAATTCTTCTTCATGTTATCTGTAATTTTAACTTCTTTCATTACAGAAAGTCTATTTTATAATAAAGACTTTCATCTTCTTCTTATGCTTATTTCACCTCCCTTGCCAACTGCAAGCAGAAGAAAATGGTGTCTCTTCATCTACTTCAGCAAGTTATTAATGACTTCAGAATCAATACTATCTTCTTCTGAGCCTACTGTAGTCTCTCCGACACCTGTGCAACCAGTCACTACAAACATTTGTAACATGTCGTTAATTACTTCAATAGAAAACGAAGAAGCCATTCAAAGGAAATGCACATGTGATGGACTACATGGATATGTTGATTGCAGTCATCTAGGTATCACTGAGCTTCCGAATTTAATATCATTCCCGAACGCCGTCCACATCGCCAACTTCCAAGGAAACAAAATCGCCAACATCCACAAAGAAACCTTCTACAATGGTCGAGAAGTAACTGAAATGGATTTATCCAACAACAATATCGATTTCATCAGCATTACGGCGTTCAAAGGTTTTAAGAAGTTGGCGAAATTGGATTTGAGCCACAATCGCATTTGGAACCTTCCCAAAGACATGTTCACTGGCCTTGGTAATCTCAGACAGCTGGATCTGAGTTACAATGAGTTGATGAATATTTTTCCAGGTCACTTGTTCGAATTAAAAGAACTCAGAGAACTCAACCTCAAGTCCAACCCCATAGAAGAGCTTGAACCAAAGCATTTCGAGCACCTGCAAAAGTTGGAAAAGTTGGATCTTGAGGCAACCATGCTGAAGGTATTACCCGATCACGTTTTTGTTTTCACACCTAAGTTGAAATTCCTAAAATTGTCGAGCAATCAACTGACTGAGGTACCTACAGAGGCTCTGCATGTTCTTGATCACCTCCGAGTATTGGATCTAAGTGGAAATCCGATCGAAATAATACACAAAGAAGCATTTCGAGGCTTGACTGGACTCGTCACCCTTTATCTCGACAGAATGCCCAACTTAGTGAATATTGAAAGGTATGCATTCGGAGATATGATCCACCTACAAGAACTACACTGCAGCTACAATTTCATGCTGAGCGATATCAGCGAATATGCTTTTGTCAAAAAATCAAACAATGAAAAATGTCAACTTGTTCAATTATTCCTGAGACAAAATTCGTTGACTACGCTCCCAAAAAATCTACTGGATTGGAACACAGGATTGGAAATGCATTTGAGGGATAACCCTTTACACTGTGATTGCAACATCGACTGGATGGTGAATACCAAACTGAAGAATGCTTTTCAAAACCACGTCAGGTAAAGTCAAACATTGAAATATTTACGATGAAAAGAGATTACGAGGGCAAATTCTCACACACACAATCTTTTTAATCTAACTTTTTAACATTAAATTTACAATTTTCAACATAATAGTCTCACTTTATTGAGAAAAGATTATTTAAATATGCTCCTTAATGTGCGTTTTTTGATTTAATTCGTTTCACTTGAAAGTAAACAAATTATAAAATATATTTATTAATTATTTTAAATGTTTTTATTGGTAATTGGTTTAAATATTACAATAGATTTCCAAATATCTAGGTTCGTGAGATTGAAGTATAAGCCCCATCAGAAGAATATTTATGAATATTGCATTTTGCTCATCCCATACAACTGAAAAAAACTATTTTTCAGCCTTAAAAACTTACTGTTATTTATATTTTCTTATCTCTTGATATTGGAATGTATCTGATAAATACTTATTATGTACAATACACAGTTCTCTTAAAAAGTCCTTACCAAACATAATCTTACAAAACAAAAATTAACATTTATTTAAAAAAATTTTTTTTTTAAATCTTAAGTGAGTTACACATAAAATCATATACATAGTACAGTTATATCATGGAATAATGCATAGATACGTTTTGAATATATTATTCATTCATTTTTAGAAAGTTACACAAATACTTATATAAATTACAATTTATAAATTTACAATAAAGTTGGTATTTTGTGTCCCTGTGTTAAGCATTTTATTTGTTACCCAAAGTTATGCTCTTAAAGATATTAATTACAATATGGTATTACCGAAAGTTTTTATTTAAATTATTATTCAAGCAATACAGGGTAACCATTATGAAGTGAGAAATATAATGCAAATTAGAGTAACACGTGGTTTATAAGCCTGTGAATAGAGAGTTGGAATACGAGTCGTTGTAAATTCAAGTCAACCGCTCACTATCATCAATTGTAACTCATACATTAGCGAAGGCAAATGACAGTGACCACATAGGTCGTTCGGTGCTGATTATTTTAAGACTCAAAAATAGGCTAATCAGCTGTTGCATCAAGTCGCCGAATATGTCATGTGCTTGGAGATAGTGCTGTGAATGCATTGCTTGGCGTTGGTTTTAAAATTTCAGGTCGAGACATTCATGCCAATGAAGCAGAAATGCGCCAAGCATTTATCGAGTGCGTCTAAAATCCCAAGTCTTACTGCAAAGGAATTGCACAGTTGGAAACATGTTGACAGAAGTTGATGTATGCCGATGAAGATTACTTCGGGGAGACAATTCCTACAAATCATTTTCTGTTGTTGTCGTGTGCCAGCTAGGCTGGCATTATGTGGTGCGCTGCTCCACTTTTCCAGCTGAACCGTATTTAGGTGTGGAGTCTGACTTCCTCAGTACACACATGCCATAGGTACCCGTTTATAGGGTAGGCAACCATTCACAACCCATTCATACAAGGAAAGGACAAAGACAGGATAGATAGAGAGAGAAAGTACATCCATGCCTGAACCGGGATTCGAACCCAGGACCTCCCTATCCGCAATCAGGCACGCTGACCACTAGATAAGTTAGGCAGCAAATCATTTTCTTATTTGGCCATTAAGATTCAGGAACTTCCTTAGTTAAAATTTGAAAAGTGATTATGCTTCTTCAAACGTAAGCATTCACTTTGCTGTCGTAAGTTTTTTTAAGAGGAAGAATCGATATCTGAAGATTTTTATTCACTTCATTTTAATACCTTATTTACAAAAGTATATATACATACCATATTCAAAATGTATTACTTATTAATTGTTTTATTTTCAAATTTAGTTGCTCAACCCCTGCTGAATACGAAGGTGTGTCTCTCAACGATTTGAAAGGTCATGAGCTAACTTGTGGTCTTCACCTGTCTGATATCGTTTTGATCGTTTGTGGGGTCGTGATTAGTCTGCTCATCCTCGCCCTCATTGTCTCCTTCTTGGTGTGGCATCGCAACTACAGAGGATACACCAGACCGCACTTCTACAACGTGAAGAAGCACCGCGTCAACGATATCGACTACACTGGTGGGGATGATGGCTTTTAAAGTGTAATCATGTGAGATTATGCATAACTGTTGACAGAGATTCTTTATCATTGGTCATAACATTGACTTTTTCGCTGCAATGAGTCACAAGAGAGAAGATTTTTGATCATTACTTCCTTCTAAATAGGTAGTTAGTGTATGTGGTTAATTAGATAATCAATATAAAAGTGGTGTGTTCATTGACAATGAAATATATACTTAGAAAGACGTTAAATTTGTGTTAAAAAAAAAGCTATCATTCGCCTATTCAAAATGCCAAATGGTTCCAAAATCTATCATTTTCTCCATTACTCTTTTATCCTTTTTGTGTTTTACTTTATACCATTATGAACGAAAGTTAAAAATCGTCAAAAGTTTTGTCATGAATCAAGTGAATAATTTTTAAATTATCTTTCATTATCTTATCACACACAGAGTAATTTTTTGCTTCAGTCGAAATTTCAATTGTTGTAAGTTTTTAACGCATAAATAATTAAAACGTTAGGTATGATTATAATATATCCGTGCACATGCATGTAAAAAGATTTAATATGAAGACGAAATTTTGACTTCAGTTCTTTCAGTATTACAGACCCTTGAATATCATATTCTGCTGGATGATTTGTGGTTGATCTGCCACTTTTTTTAAAAAATCAATTTGGATTCAATTTAGAAAAAGACTTTTAAGATTTATGGCTTGTTGATTTTTTTTACCATGACAAATGATTCCTTTAGTGACATTCAATACTTTTATCATGTTTTAAATTTTATATTGAACTTTTTCGAATTTTATGACTGAAGGAAATTTTTTTGATTTTTATTTGATTGTTTTTTAATATTTTATATTATAAATTAGTTTTATACTGTGTACCTTCAGACTGAGTGTTATGTACTGATTGTGTCAGGAATTTGCCTTTTAAGGAATTCTTATTCCTTTATTTAAAGTTTCCAAGCATAGAACATTATTGAATTATCTTCACATATTCAAAAGATTTTAAAATTGCTCTCCATACTCACTTTTGTTTAGTTTTTATATTTTCTCATTCATCAAAAAAAGAACTTTTGAATTAAATTCTACAATTCTAAGTTATTTTTGATAAATTTTCAATAATTACATTATAAAACTCCTTGATGATTAAAAATGCTTTGTAAATGCATTCATATTAAAACTTTGTATTTGTTTTAACCAATAAAATATTCTTAACAAAAAAATTGCTTATTTTGGAATTTACAATCAAAATAGAAATTATATCACCAAATGTAACTCACAATAAATAACTATATGCGTATTCTAAAACTTGCTTTTTAATTTTTACAATTAAAAAAAAATCGAAACTATATCATTAAATATAATTCACAAAACATAACCATATCTGTGTTCTAAGTCTTGCTCAAAAAATTTTTATATCACATATTTCAGTAAAAGAGTATTATAAGCAAAACTGCTGAACATTGAATCGTTTTTGTATGTAGAATAAGATATTCCTATTGTTCTGTTTAAAAATTGCTGACTAAATTAAAATATTTTCGTAAAAACTTTCTTCGAAAAGAAATTTAATAAGTTTTAAACACTTTATACTGTAACAAATATAAAATGAAATTATCAAATTTAAGCTTTTAAAATGTAAACCAAGCGAAAAATTCAAAAATATTTTTGCACTATATTAAGAATCAACAGTGAATTCAACATGGGAGACTTATAGTGTGCTATTCTTAACTTCAAGAATATTTTTATTTGTAATAAAATAGTAACAATCCATATGAGTGTTCCATATTAGTGTCAGAGAAGTAACATTGTAATACTTCTAAATATGGTTCTTGTACCACCATATTGTTATAAAGTAAAAAAAATATTCTTAATTAAAAAATGTTTAATTTAATTTTATATTCAATAATTATTTGAATACAGTTTCAGACGGAGCATATCAGATTTGCTAGATCGAATTCATAATTGGTTAACTAAAGTCAATCAATATATTTTTTTACAGTCGGAAAAAAAAGATTTCCATTATTCAATGGTAAAAGAATATTGATGTTGATTAGATATGAACAAAACAGAGAGAGAATGTGAATGATATCAGCTTTACTAATACTATGATATAAATGATTTAAAAATTGTGCCAGAATCAGTATACTTATTAGGATCTAAGAGAATGTTCCAAAAATAGTTGACTTATAGAAGTAACGAGTTGAAAAACATATTTATTTGTTTTGCAATGTGTTAAATACTCAAACTATTGTCTCAATATTTTTAAAATTCAAGAAAAACAATGCTGTATTATATATATATATATATATATATATATATATATATATATATATATATATATATATATATATATATATATATATATATAATGATATAATGTCTCTTATGAGATGTATTATATTAACAATAACAACAATAGCAATTTTAATTCTACTTAGTAAATATTTACAAGTAATAAAACATTTTTACTTTACTTGTATTAGTTATACCAAATTTTAGAAATAAAGCAAATAACTAATTAATATTTTCTGGAAATTAATACTTTCTTTTACACCTGAAAATATATAATTAATTTTTATAACTTTTCTCCCGAACATTGACTTCCGAACATCTATTGAATTTATTAATCCTTTTATTAAAATATAAAACCACATGATTTCAAATTGATAATCTTAATTATTAATAATTATAATCATAATTATTTTAATTATTTGCTATCGAGATAAATGTTGAAGCACTTATAGGTAATAAAATTCATAGCTTACATTTAAATGATAATATCTATTGGCAAAGTATAACAGTGAAGGTAATGTTAATAATTGTATGATAAATTATTATCTTTGCTAAAATATATAAAAGAAAACCGTCAAGGACCACCATTTAGCTGCACCTTGAAAAAGAAAATATGACATAAATGCCAATTATTTAAAAAAGTTATTCCAAATAAAAATAAATATTCCCTTTTTTCAATTTATAAGAACGATAGAAATTGCTGACCAGGATTAGAGAGAAATTCGAAGAAGGATGATGATTATTCACCAATTTTGAGATCTGGAATATTTTACACACGTCAGCGAAATTGAATACGTTCCACGTGAAAAGAGATTTTGTGATTCTTCAGTAGAGAGTAATAAATATACAATAGGTTTTCATTATGCATTCATTGCATAAATAACTGTTAACTGCTTATAAATAGCAGCTCAAATGTCTCAACGCAACAGCGACGTAAATTTTAGCTGTTAAAATAACATTTCAAAAGTAAGCAGTGAAACATTTTCAATAAAACTAAAAAATAGTTCTATAGAACTAAAAAACTAATAAAACTAAAAAATAGTTCTATAGAACTGCATTTTCACAAAGCTATACTGGTTTCTTTATCGCGCGGTACAGGAACATTGATTAATTAAAAACTTGATTTAGAGAATTTTTGATAAAATATATGCACTGAGAGAATTTTTTTAATACAAACTTCAGCTTAATTTCCACGGTAACATGTTCTTTATTTATTAACTTGCGAATTTACTTAGTTTTGAGAATATTTTTGATTAAAATTTCAAAGTCATCATTGTAATTTTCTTTTATTTAAAAAGCTAAGTGAAGAAATGTTCTTTTGAAAAAATGAGCGTTTATATATATATATAATTACGAGTACCGGGATAAAATATTTTTTTTTATGAATAGTCATAATATATTAGAATAACATGGAACTTTACACACAGTTGTATTTTAAATCGCATAATGGACTGCTAAAATGCTTATTGTATAATAAAACTTATAATGATAAAAAAGTGCTTATAAATACTGAAAATATTAAACTGTACAGATAAAATTTGAAAGATATTTTTTATGCTGAAGTTACGAAAGGTATATAAGGAAAATTCAACTTCTTTAATAAAATAAAAAGGAATGAATTAGAAGTTGGCCTTTAGCTCATAAAAAGTTACAAGTGCTGTAGATACTTATGGATATAAGTTAAGAAAAATCAACCAAATAAATGTTTAGAAATTGTATATTGGTGTACTGATCTATTGTCTCTATATAAAGGCAAAGAAACGTTTAATTACAAACATAAATACGCATTGAAAATATATATTAATATATATTTTAACATCGAACTCTTGTATTTTATGATCTCACAGAAAATAACCCTTCACATATCCACATTTTACTGTTCAGATTTTTCTAAATGGAAGAAACTTATTGATTTTTATGATGCTATATTTCAATTACATTTATTTATTTATATCAAGACAGATAGAATAGAATTATGCAATAAAATATACCTAATGTGATGCAAAATAAATGAAGTACAGATACTTTTCTTTTACTTGTTTCAAGCTTAAAAATCTTAAACTTGGGTCACAATTGTTTGTGATTGCCTTGATAATTGTAAGAAGGCAATCTAAGACGTGAGCCACAAGATTTATTTAAATATCAAAGTTACAGTGAACAATGTTTGTCACAAACAAAGCTATTGGGTTGCCACGGAATATTTTACGTATAAAATATGTTAAATGCACATATACATAAAAATATGTTTCAAATACACATATATACAGGGTGATTCTAAATTGTTTTTACAAATTAAGAGGGGTGATGGTATTCATCCAGACAAGCAATAATTACATAGGAACATAGGTCGTATTCAATTGCGAGAGGCAGAAAAGATGGAATTCCCACGTGACAGTGCTTACCCAACTCTCACAACAGTGAATAAGCGAATAAATAATACCAAAAATTTCACAATTATATTTATTGTTTAGTGAAAACCTCAGAGCTAATGCTCAAAATGCCATTATCAGTAGATTGTGTCGTTGCACAGTTGACACCGATGAAGGTACGAATGGCGCACCCTCTCGTAGATTCCTGCGCCGTATTAATTTTGTCCCCGGCAACAACGAAGTTGAGCCCACAGGCATCTCGTACACAAAAGATTTCATGTGTTCACAGAAAAAAAAATTCCAGTGGGTTGAGGTCCGGTGAGCAAGGAGGCCAAGCCACAAGTCCGTTACGTCCAATCCATCTTGAGGGATATGTGGCATTCGAAAAGTTACAGACCATGATGGAAAAATGTGCTGGGGCTGCATCGTGCCTAAGCCACATGTTTCTCAGGATGGGGAGTGGAACAACCAGCAATAAACTGGGAACCACTTGTTTCAAGAAGATACGGTATGTTGGGCAGGCCAAACGGTCTGGCATGATGTAAGGACCTACCAGGTAATCACCAAGGATACCTGCCCAGACGTTCACGGAAAATTTCTGCTGGCGTTTACTAGGGATTGCACAGTGGGCATTGTTGTCACACCAAACCTATTGATTGGGTTTTTAAAGGACATCGTCTACTCTGATTGGCTTTCTCCGGTAACCAATAAGATAAAAATGCTGCTTCTTGTCTGTAGAAATTAGCATGCAGTAAATTGTTGATAGATTCTTGATGCGTTTCTACCTTTCTCTCTTCTGCCTCTCAGAGTGGAATGCGACTCTCTAGTATGGATGGGTACTATCACCCCTTTTAATTTGTAAAAACAATTTAGAATCACCCTGTATATATAAATATGTTTCTGACTTTTTACGTCTAAGTAAATATAAATCTTTGAAGAAATTTAAAAATACATCTTCAAAAGAAAAATAGAATATTAACAGAGAAGCATATAGGCCGATTATAAATAAATTACATATGAAAAATATACCATTGAATCTAGTAGAATAATATTATATTGTATAATAAAATATTCACCTCTTTTCAATTAGATTTGATTTTATATTTATTTTGAAAGATTCTTATGCATTTAAAATTCTATGCATTAAAATGTTCATTTAATTAATTAAAAACAGATCGTAGATGGATATAAAGAGGTTATGATTATTTTTATTCAACTTTTCTTACAAGAACTAATTAAGGTATTATATGTCTACTTTTAAGAAAATTACCTTCGTAATCTCTTTTTTTCAGCATTTCAATATAAAAAAAGTTAAAATTTTTATTAAAATAAAAAGTTATTTTCTGTAAAAAAAATTTATATTATAAAAAACAATTTATAAGGAATTTTTAAATTTTTCTTGAAAAATAAAATATTATAATTTTTTCTTAACATTCATTTCCTATAAAAAATAGAAAATAAAATTTAGATTTTAAAAGCGTTTTCTTGAGGTTTTGAACAGCTATAATCCCTTTTTATCAGTCAGTTTAATTTTCGCCTTTCGATGTAAGTTTTCGATTATTAATATTAAATATAAAATATATTATTTCTTTTATAATTATTTTTGTCGATCGAAATGGCTTCAGTCAATTCGAATCTTAAAATTTTTTATTGCTTTCAAATACAATGTTTAGCATTAGAGCTAACTTCTTCAACCTCTACATCAATGTAAGCACATTAGATACTTCAGAATATTTAAGTTTCTCAGTACTTAAGTTCTTTCAACAAGATAATCTTCAAATAAATCAAATATCAAACAGGTTACTTTCAAAACGACGCATTTTTTAAATTCAAATTATTCGAGTTAAGTTAGGCTTATATAAAAGAGTTTGCCTATTTTAAGATGCTTAGGGCATTGCATAATGTTTTTCGCTTAATACCCTTTTTAAAATATAATATAACAAAGGTAAAATTTTAAATATAACAAATATATAGAATTAAGAGCTGTTTTAAATGCTACTGTGAGATTAACTATCGTATAATTCTATGAAATATAACAAATTATTTGTTTCGCTTGAATCATTCATGGCGAATGAAATTTGTTTCTTAGGCAAGAAAAATAAGCTTTCTATTATTTACAAGGTATTTAGTTAGGATAAGTTTTAAGGAATTTCCTATATCAGTTCTTTTATCTCTTAACTGATAAACTAACATCAAATACTGCACGTTTATAAAGTGCAAGTGCTGCCATCTATTGACTAAGGAAGCAATTAGAAGTATCTTAATTCAATGATTAAAGTTTCCAAGATATGACTTATATTATTATATTTAAATGTTCTAAAATTTAAAAATACTAAAATATTTTTTCTAAACTATTAACTAAAATTTAAAAAAATAATTTTTTTAATATGTAAAATTTATCAGCATTAAGTTCCGAAAGCAATATATGTATTCCTGCAAATCATTGAACTTATATGAAATATTTTTTGCTTGCATGTTCAGGTAGAATAAGTTTGGACGGAATAAGTAAAATTTAAATAAAGCATAAAAAATACATAAAATTAAGTAAAAAAAACAAAAACCTCACGACTTTTATTTTTAGTGAAACTTGAAACAAATATATCATTATTCATAATACTATATTTATGAGGTTTAGAGTAAATAGTTGAATGTTTTTGAAAATAATTTATATTTGATAGTTGTAAAAGGATTAATAATTTAAATGAGTGAAAGTGAAGAAATGATATTTTTCTTTCTTTATGCTTCAAAAATGTTTTTGACTGTATCATCACAATAAGTTTTTAAAAATATTTATATCTGTGCTTACAAATAGCTAAGACAATTAACTTTCACGTTGAGGCCGGTAACCTAGTGGTTAGGGTATCGGCCTTCCATCCGGAAGGGTGGGGTTCGGTTCCCAAAGACCCACCGAGTGCATGCGATATACGTGCTCGTTAAATCTGTGGAATCGAAAGTCCTGTGGTCGGTCGTTGAACAGTTACCATGGGTGCAATGGTCTGGAGAAATTTACTCCTCCTTCAGATCAATACCAAAACTGAGGGAGTATATCCTCTGGTGCTGCCATCTATCTCAGGATTTGAAGAGCAAAGGTCGTACTTTCACCTTCATGGTGCTCTGATTAAACGAAAGACGTTCCCAATTGATTTAAATTCGCATAGCTAAGGCATAGGGAGCTTGGCTTGTCCAAGTGTCATTAGTAACAACAACAACCACTTTCACGTTGATACCGAATTCTTTTTTTAGTTCATTGTTATCATTACACACTTTTAATCATGCGAATTGTTTCACCTAGCAACCATACTTTAATACATGTTTTAAAATACTATGCATACTAAATTTCTATATGAAAATCGAACCCATGAACAGAGCATCTAAAGGCCAGACAGCTGACCATTAAACTAACACAGCTTGATCATCTACGAAATAAAAGAGCAATTTTATCAGTGTCAGAATATTTTTAAGTGACAACAGTTATGTATCTCAACCAATCGAATCGAGTGTTTTTTATCCACTTCTTCTTATAAGATTTGAATAATAAAAAAAAATTAACCCCCTAAAAGAAGAATAAAAATGTGTAAGAAACGCTTTTTAAGAAATTTAAAAATTAAAAATATTAAGTAAGCCGGGCTTTATTTATACTTGATTATCTGATTATCTTATTATATATTTATCATTCTTTACATATTTTTTTAAAAAAAAAGATAATAAAAATTGAAAATTACACAGGCAAAAATTAAAAATTTTCCTATTGTTATTTTTGAGAAAAAACTTAGAAGTATTACATAATAATATTCTTATGTAATACTTAAGAATAAAATTCTTAAGTATTACTTAAAAATAAAATTCTTAAGTATTACATAAGAATTTTATTTTAAGAAAAATCTTGAAAATAAAAAGAGGTAATACTATAAACATATGAATACAGTAAATTTTAAGCCCTTACCTTGTGAAATTTAAGATGTAATCCAATCTAATCTTGAAATATAATCCAATGTACCAAATTTTTAAATGTCTAAAAATTAAATTAATTTCTCAATCTAATTTGAATTTAGAAAAATCTAAAAAAAATTACTATGGTAAGAAACTGAATTTAAAATCTACATATATTATGAAATATAGTGATCTAGTTATCATAAAATATTTATTTTTATTTTACTCTTACAGAATAGCTAATTGGATATTTTAGAGGAGTAAGAAATTTTAAAATGATAAAATGTTTGTCTTATTTAAACAAGTTTTATTATATATAAATCTGAGTTTTAATTAATTTAGATAATTTATCACAGAGGTTTTATTTATAAATGGATCATGCAAATACAATCACAATACATCCTATTTAATTTCAAGATAAAGAAAATATAGCATTTTAAGTTTCCAAAAAAGTAAAAATGGTATCACATAAGAAAATTAACTCCCATAATTGATTTTTGGAAGGAGAACAACATAAGAAAGCGAAGAATTAGGCTATTTGTATCTCTGGGCTTGTAAAAAGGAATTAAATAACCAAAGGTGACTTTGGTCGGTAAATAATGACTCGCATTTAGGCTTGATGAGGAAATAGAAACATTTCAGGGTATAGTTATAAAGAATTATTTAAGCTCACTCAACGAAATAGTTCTTTTAAGAGTGAGGGGTCATCTACAAAGTTAAATTTATTAAAATTTTTGTCTTACTAACTCAAACACGTTATAGTGACATTAAAATTAAATTTATTGTCCATACGAAAGAACTTAAATTTTTTTCTAAATCGCAATACACCCAAATATGTGATACTCTAAGATTTAAACTATAAATGTTTCATTTCTTTTTTTAAAGAAACATGAAATTAAAAAAATAAATTATTTTTTTAGATTATTTGTTTATTAGAATAAATTATTTGATTAATAAAATAAAAAAGGCTAAATTATAAATTATTATTATCTTGAATTTTTTATATATACACACACATGCATGATTTTCCAATTATTTACAGAACTGAGTGACACAACTATAGCCCATAATCAAATTTCGTGAATCAATCACAAAATTATGAAAAAGGTAAAAAAATCAGCGCAAATATACATTTGAACAATTTTTTTCTTATTAGATAACATAAACATCCTTATTAATTGAGGAATAATGAAATTATTCACTTCCTACATATTTATAAGAATTCTTTCATTAGAGCAGTGAGAAGTTTTGTTCATTACACTTGATTAAATTTAATTATTTAATAAATGTCTTAAAATGTAGATTTTATCGACTTTAAGATATATCTGTAATCTCGGATATTTTCACCCTGAATTTCGTATGTTAAACTGTTATATTTTTTTTTGTAAGCTCCTTTTCCCTTTCTCTATTAAAGCCTTCCATTTTTTTTGACCAGTGATGTATAATTCTCTAAAAGTTCTATGGGCCATTGTTATTCAACATAGTCCTTTGCATTCACAAATGAGCATTCCATTTCTTGGGATGCGCAATAGCATTACAACAATCATCGTCACAGCGCAACCGGTCGACAGTTAGAAAATTTTACCCCTAATAGGGATACAAAAATGGGCTATAGATATAAAAAATTAACTACCATTGCTCTAGACAACCCTGAAAATAATGGAGAAGTTCCGACTTAAAAGATTAAGCATAATATTTTGTAGGTGAAATCAAATACATTTTATCTTTTTTGAACGCATCGTATAATACAATTGCCCAAAGTTTGTTTTAGTACTTAATTTTTTCATAAGCTCGAAATATGTCGTATTACTTTTTTCATCGTAAAAGTATTTCATATTAAATCTATCTAAAAAGTAAGAGTAATATATAGATATTTCTTAAAACACACACACACACACACACACACACACACACACACACACACACACACACACACACACACACACACACACACACACACACACACACACACACACACACATGCCTTCAAGAGGATTATGAAAGATTCACAAAATATCTATAAAAAAAAAAATCAAAGCTATATAAAAATAGTAGAACAAAATTGAACGTAAAAGTTTGAGTTTCGATTACCCTATTTATACAGCTTATATATTTCATAGCTGGTTTTTCACACTAATAAATTTAAACTTAGTTTTGAGACTAGAGCAATGGGATTCTGTACTTTTACGATAACGATGCTACAATACGATTCTGTACAATTATTCAGATTTATACGGCTTAGGGAAGTGGCCTATTACTGGCCTATAGGAAGAGGAAAAAGATAAAGTATGCCGTTATTTGCATTAAAAAAATAAAGATTTGGAAATATATTTTAAATATATATGGTTTATTCCATAAATTAGTTTTCTATTCATTGTTAACATGTATTTTTACTGATGGAATCAAACTCATAACTTGAAAAGCAGGGCTTTGATCATTCAACTGTCGTCTCGGCAAAATCTATATAAATTATTTTTGTTGCCTTCAGCTATTAGTGTCTAGAATTCTCAACAAAACTTATAAAGTTATTTTGAGTTCAATATAGCAGGATTGTGCTTTTAGCAATGACAGGTTCCAGGTTCGATCCCATACACTGTTGAGGTACTGAAGATCACTGTGCGTTTTGCATACAACTTCACGGAAGCTGTCTGGGTATTATATCTTTCAATATGTCGTGATTGCACCAGCATGCATCTCTGTATCTGGCCCGGAAATCGTCTCAACAAGTTAGATAGAAGCAACAGGTTGGAAATCTTCATAATTAAGATGCGAAAAATATGCAGATAATCCACCAATACTTGATTTGCCATTTCCAGAGATATCATTTCACTTGGAGGACATTGCTACCAAGACATATTTAACGTATTCCAGCTACCATCAGCGTATACGACGGATCTTCGGTTGGGTCTGGATTCGAAACTACTACCTTGCGATAACGAGAACCAACCAGTCCACCTTGACTTTTGTCTTTCCACCCCTGAATATGTAACAGTCCATAAAAACATTCTTTTCTGAAGCCGAAATGCGTTCAAGTGCGTTGAAGAAATCTTCGATTTTTAGGTTTTAGGCCAAGTGATATCAAATAAAATTTACCAGTGCTTAGAGTAGCCTACTTAGAGACCCTGAGTTCGATCCTAGCCTCTGTCGAAGAACCTGGAATATAAGCGTTGCGATTTTGCATGTACATATGCAAGGTGGGAACTTGAGTTACATTACACGCATCATATAAATTTGGTCTAATATCTATGAATAAAATCCTAGACCAATGATGGGACTAAACCTTTAGGAATACTATGTTTGAGGTTCGAATCCAGCTACTGTAAAACAGCGGGAGAAGAACGTTGTATTTCTATCTTCTACTGCCTAGGTGTTTGAGAACATTACTGCGCGTATTTTCCTTCTTGCATCCTATAAAAACATCCAGTATTTATGAAAAATTCATCAAATGTATAATTCATTGTTGATGTTCAAATTCATTGACTGTGCGTTCATAAATGTCATTAAAATGTAAGATCCGTCGTATATGCTGATGGCCGCTGAATACGTTAATTATGTCTTGGTAGCAATGTCCTCTATGTGAAATGATATCTCTGGGAATGGCAGATCAATGTAAGATCAGGCGAAAGAAAAATGACTATTTTTAAACTTAATTCACACACACACACACACACACACACACACACACACACACACACACACACACACACACACACACACACACACACACACACACACACACAAGAATATTGATATAAAATATAACAACCTAGATATAAATATGTTATCAAATTCATAGACAAATATAATCGTAGATTTAAAAATAAAAAAAATCAATATAAATCTAAAAATTAAAAATTCAAAGAATATTATTCCTTTTCTGTTCAAAAAAAATTATCACCGTCTTAAACCTTTGGGCTTATTTTTCTATGAGAAAATGTTATTTTTTAAATAAATTTACAGACGAAAAATCTAAATTTAAGCTTTATTTGTTAACGGCGCATTTTGTGCATGACCCCTTCTCCTCTGTGACGCAAGGACAGACCACACAAGCCGATTCATCGTCAGCTACGGCCGTGTCTTCCCGACAGGAGGAAGAGAAGAAGTGTTCCCAATTACGCCGTTACGTGTCCAGCGTTGGCCCGATATGGCATTCTGATGGCATGCCGCTGAGCGGTAATGGTTTGTCTCGTCTTTTCTCTGTGCGCCTCCACTATTCTGGGTTTATTAAAGATTACTTTAATTAACCGAGAAAAGAAATGAAAACAGTATTGGAAAAATGCAATGAACAAATCGATACTTACCTAGAAATGGCATTCTTTTTTTTATACAAGTTTATCGATTGTTTTTCCATTTATTAAATACAATATTTATTTGCATTTATATATTAATTAGTTAATTTTAATAGTTTTCTATTTTAATTTGCTATTGATTTCTAAATACAGAATATTTAAAATTTATTGAAAAAACTTATAGCTTTTATATTTTCTATAATGTTTGGAGAGATTTCATAATATCAAATTCATTCATTCATTCATTGTCGTGTGATAGCTAGGCTGGCAACAAGGGGTGCTCTGCTCCACTTTTCCAACTGAACCATATTTTGGTGTGGAGTCCGACTTCCTCAGTACACACACAGGGCTAGGGAAAGAGATTTCCCTAGCCCTGGTACACACATGCCATAGGGACCCATTTATAGGGTAGGCAACCATTCACACCTCATTCATACAAGGAAAAGACAAAGACAGGATAAATAGAGAGAGAAATTACATCCATGCCCGAACAGGGATTCGAATCCAGGACCTCCTTATCCGTAGTCAGGCACGCTGACCACTAGACAAGTTGGTCGGCACATAATATCAAATAAGATGATTAACAATATTTATTTTAAATTTCTTAAGTTTGCCTCTCTATTAGTTGCCGTTACTACCTCGAGACACTTTAAAGAAATAAATACAAATTGAACTGATTTTTGTTAAATATTTTTCAGAAGTAAACTTATAAAAAATATTCGCATAATCGGAAGCCTAAGGTTAGGCTGTTCTACCGGCTCGGGAAAATAAAAATAAGAAGATATCGGTTGTTTTTTGAGATTTGTGTGTGTATGAGACAGTGCTAAATTTGACGATTTTAGATGCCTGAAGACGATAAAAAGTGAGATAATTAAAGCAACTTATCCAAATCTGAGACTGCTTGATTAAATAGTACAAGAGATTTGATAATGATTAAAAAATGAAATGATCTAAATTGTTTTTCCAAAATTCAGAGGTATGTATAATGTTATATGCGATATGAGGATAAAAATGAAATATTGTTAAGTTCTACTTGGAGAGATTTGTGGTTCTATTACATCAAATAATGACACATGTTTAAGGGGGAAAATAAGATGGTCTAGTAGCTTTTCGAGATCTAAGATTCTTCTAGATTATTTGTTGCTAAATCTCCAATGAAGATAAAAAAAAAAAAAGAAATGAAATATGTTGTTCTTTCAAATTTGAGACATGCTAGATTAGATTATGCTTGACGTGGTCAAAATTAACTCTAGATTGTCTTTGGAAATCTGACAAACTATTGCAGGGTCAAAAAAGAGTAAAGGTCATAAAAGTGTTTTTCTACATTCCTATTTTCTTGAGCACAATCGTCAGTTGCAATGATATAATACAAAACTGCGTCTGATTACAGGTTATTGCTGCCAAACCTCTAGAAACTTCAAAGAGCAGGTTGTTCAAAGAATACCAACCTAAATATTTATATCATTTATTGTCATGCTAACTTTGAAAAGAACATATTAACCTTACAGGAAAACTGAATTATAAAATTGATAATTAACATTTAAAATATCAAAATTTTGATTGGAAGCGAAACTGAATTTTCTTGTATTTATATTTCTCACATTAATGTTTACCAAGCTGTTAAGAATAATTTTGAATATCATTCAGTAATTACGATTAATTTTTTGGTCTGGGATTCTGAAACTCAAGGTGGTTTTTAGAATGTAACCGTTTTCGAATAAGAATTGGCGCCAGTCTAAAAATGCAATATGAAAATCTCAATAAATAACACAGGAGAAATTGTGCTTCATCAGAAAAGCTTTTCTTTTTTTTTTCAAAATATTGACATGATTGGGAATAAACTCAAAAACTATCAAAACGGAAATCGCTTTTACTTATTTTTCCAAAATAAGCTTTTTTATAAAAAAAATATAGGCCAATATTATTCTGTAGTATAGAACATTATTTAAATGCAGCTTGTTGCTTTTGCATTTGCAAATTACATCGTTAAATTTTTCAAGCAAATCTATCAGCACTGACGTTTCAATTTTGGTAATTTCTCACCAAAGATAAATTTATTTGATAGTAAAAGGACATAATAGATACCGCATTATCGTCACAAAACTCAAATAGCATTGAAAATTATGCGAAATCAGTTGGTTCAGTGCCTTTAAAAGTCACAAAACTGGAAATCATCATTTTGTTGATGACACACTCCCTTACAATATGATCATATAATTATACTTAAACTTTTCAGGAAAAGCGATCATATAAAAAAACTAGGTTTAATATTTTCGTTATTTGTAAATTGACTGATATAGCGTTACAGAAAAATGTTTATTATGACCAGTGGTATTAGAACCTGTTCCGACTAAGCTGAATTTTCTACTGAAGCCAATTTTTATCCTAAAAGTACTGAGACTCATCGTCGTTAGGATAATTTCATTTTCACAAGCTTTTTTTGTTTGAGGAGAGATATGTCAAGTTCTTTATTGCTTTACAGACTAGCTTTAACTATATATATATAACTGATGGGAAGGAATTATGGCAAACTGGTGGTCTGGGTGGCAACTGATCCCTTATCAAGTGTATCTGCTTTAATGTATTATTATTCTAAACTTAGCATCGTCAAAAATAATATTAGTTTACGCTGTATACTCAGAATCTTATCAAAAAGAGAAGATCAAAAGAATAGATAAATCAATCACTGCATTCCCACGAAAGAATTCTCTAAACTGTATAAAAGATTCACAAAATATAAATTTGCACTTTAAGCTATTAGGTCTTGGTTTAATTAACCTTCGTGTGCAAAAAATGACAATTAAGCTGCAAACAAACCAAAGCTATCGAAATAGAAAAAACTAAAAATTATTGAAAAAATAATATAAATATAAATATAAAATTAAAATAATAGTTCTATAACTTTTTGGAACAAGGTGAAAAGATAGAAAGTAAGGGAAGTAAAATAACCTATTTGTGAATTTTATTTGCAAATTTTGAATTTTGAAGGGTGTATAAAGTTTGGCATTATATTCAGTTGCATGAGGCTACATCCTTTAACTTAACCTATTGAAGGTTTTGGATTGCCTTTCGAAATTTTGGACCGTAGGAATAATGACTTTTAGAAAAATCATGACTGTAGGATTCACTGTCACCTAGCGGTAGGACTCCGCTCTTCGGAGTATAAGGTCACGGGTTCGATCCCAGTCACTGCTGAAAAATTGAAGATGGATGTTGTGCTTCGACCCTAAGCATGCACGTTTGTCGAGGTGAGTGACTAAGATTTTTTTCTGTGTTTCATCCCTTGCGATATGTGACTCCACTATTGATGACTCACTTGCCCACTAACTGCGAAGAGTTTATTCAGAAGGTAATCTACTCGGCTTACCTCATAACGGCCTTCAGTCATCGTGTTGTCATAAAATAGAAAATAGTTTGCTATCCTTTTATTTTTTTATATGAAATATGTTTCCAATATTGATGAGCATCTGTCGAATCACAGTTCCCAAAGAATATAACTGCAACCTCATGTCTACTCTTCAAACGAGCGAAATTATAATGATTTATTAACACTGCGTCGTCGCCAACTGATGCCAAGTATCACTTACTTTACTATTTAACCTCGTTACACCGAGAATGCTTCAAGAATACGACTTTAGCTTCGATTCAATCCGCAATGGAGAAAACAATAAGAGAAACAGACTAAATAAGAAACACCTCGGAATGTTGATAGTGGCATGAGAAGGCCACGTAAATCATTTAAGTTCAAATAATCGTTGAAATAGGGGGCGACCGGAACTTACTTCCGGTCGCAACATCAAAGTAAAGCCATACTTAAGATAATGAGGCTGCAGATATGACGTTGTTGACGGCTAGCAACTATTATAAAGCATTTTGATAATCACAGGTTGCAAGGGAGAAAACCTGGAAAACTCTCGACAGGTGTGCATGCAGAACGTCTCTCATTGTTCAGCTGTGGCTCGGGATTGAAGAGTATTGTTCTACCACTAGGTTGCGGTGAATATTGGGAGAGAGAAGGTGGTGGTCATGTGTGGCTTGGGGTCGTTGAAACCGATTGGTAGATGAATTTTTTTATTGCTGTTTCTTGACACATTTCAGAAACAGAGAGGATTTATGCACGTTAAATATTCATTGCTATTAATATCCCCTAATGGCGTGTTGAGGAGTGAAGCTTATACCAATTTAAATGCAGACATCGATATTTAATTATGTTTTGAAATAAAAAAGGATTTAATTGAGCTCACTGTGGCCAACTGGCAAGACCATTCTCTTCAGAACGAAAGGTCACGAGTTCAATCCCAGTAACTGTGGGCAATTAGAGAGGGAAGTTATGTTTCGACCTTTCGCTTGCACATCTGTCGGGATAAGTCCTTGAAAATCTACCGATTTTTTTTCTATTTTTTTCTCTCTATCTATAAAAAATCCCCAAGAAGGCAATTTATACTGTGGATGTTGAGGTGTCTTGAAACATTCTTAAGTAATGCGCAATAAATGTAAAAGTGTTCTAAAAATTACTATTCCTGACAATGCATATTCATCATTGGATATGGATGAATAAGTATAACCAATTTTTATTCAAAACAACAACTTACATCATTTCCTTAGAATGTGATACAAAATGCTTTTAATGTAACTGAAAATTGTTTCCAGAGTACAATGTGAATTCAATTCAAAATTATTCTAAAGAATACAGACATGCAGGCATACTCACACAGATAAAGAGAGAGAAAGATAGGCAATTTTATATTTATCCCCTATAATTTTTTTAGATTATTAAACTAACGTCTTACTTATTTTAATAATTAATTTATTAAATAATTAATCCTAATTTATTTGTTATTTTTCACCCAAATAAAATATTCATTAAAATTTGTTTTTAACATGAATTAATGCATATACATAAATTGTGAGGAATAAAATAGAAAAATGAACACAATTTAAATTTCTATTAAATTAAATTTTTTTATGTTTAATTTAAAATACATAGAAGTAAAAAAAATGCGTAATCATTGCATGATTAAAGTCAATTAGAAGATTTTAGCTTTAACCCGCTACCTTTCGAATACAAGAAGTATTTATTTTCGTTATTAGTTATATTTCATGAATAAATTCAAGAATATTTTTAGTTGTTGTCGTGTGCCAGCCAGACTGGCAATATGGAGTGCGCTGCTCCACTTTTCCAACTGAACCCTATTTAGGTGTGGAGTCCGACTTCCTCAGTACACACATGCTATAGGTACACGTTTATAGGGTAGGCACAACCATTCATACAAGGGAAGGACAAAGACAGGATAGATAGAGAGAGAAAAAAAGTACATCCATGCCCGAACCGGGATTCGAACCCAGGACTTCCCTATCCGCTGTCAGGCACACTGACCACTAGACAAGTTGGGCGGCAAGGAAATTTTAGTAACTGTATGAAATATAAAATAAAAAATATGACTGGTAATTTGTATTGATATGTTTCATACATTATTATAATATTTCATAATTATTTCAGTTTTAGAGAACTATAAACCATTACATTGTTAGTTTTAATTTAATAATTATATCTGCGTTCTCTGTCGGTAAAAACTCTTAGATTAAGAATTAGTTTTAAATAAAAAATTTTTTATCATTTTCCAGACACAATTTACATCTGTGTATTTAATCGCAAACACACTGCCCAATTGAAAGTTGCTTTTGATCTAATAAAACTTATCTTCATAATTTTAACTATAGATGATAAACTATTATTATTTTAGTTTATCTATAGATAAACTACAAAGATGTTTTCTGACATGCAACATCGGGGTGAAAACAAGTTTTATGAGTTATAAAAGAACATATTTTATTATTATTATTTCTTATTTTTAGCACTGTAAAATTTTTGGAATGTGCGGAATCGAACCCACAACTTTCTAGTCATAAAAGATGTGCATTTATTGTCAAAATTAGAAGTACACACTACTTAATATGAGAAGAAGATGGTCATATCAACTACATCTTCTGCAAAACAACAAAAACTAATACTTAAATTTATAAGGGGGGGGGGGTTCTAAAAAGCAACATTACAAATTATAAAATCTATTTTATATCGGAAATGAGATGCCCCTCTTTAACTGAACTATAAAATAACTCCAAAAACTATTAAATCGGTCTTGGATTTGTCATTTTTATCTTCTCACCTAACCAAACGCATGTTTAACGTTTTCTAGAAAGCAGACTTATAAACAATTTGGCGACATTACTTCCGCTCCAGGTGATTGTATATCTCGGACATTTGCTGTTGCCACATAATAAGAAGTCTGGAGGATAAATATAGGAAAAAAGAATTGCGTCTCGAAGAGTCTTTTGTGGAAGGCAGACTCACCTTGAATACGATTTTACATCTGCTCATCTTCGGACAGGTGATGTCATTTCACTAAATGTGAGTGGGAGTATCGTTCCCACGTTTATCGCCGATTTAAAGCAATTTTTAAATTGGTTTTTTACTTGAATTTTTACTGAATTCATCACCAATTTATCTGAAAAATGGTGATGAATTAATTATTGTCAAGTGTAATTGATTTCTGCGTGTTACATAAACATTTTCACTATGTATGATTTATGTATAATGTTTCACAAACTTTTTGCATCACACTCACATGTATGATGCAAAGAGAGAGAGAGAGAGAGAGAGAGTTTGCGAAAAATCTAGAATTAATTTTTTGTTTTGTATAAAAAGAAGATCATTATTAATATTTATTTGCCAGACAATTTGTGTTTGTTTCTTTGTGTGCTGTGTGCAAATTTATGATTAGGGATCAAATTAATTCATTAGGTCACACAATGCACTGTTAGCCAGAAGGAAAGTGTTTTCCACTTTTAAAAGGAAAAGGTAGAAAGCGAGTTCAGGCAAGAAATTTCTAGGGAATTTCTTTTCTAAGCTGTTAATTTATTCGCCACTTCATGTGCAAAGGACGATCATAAGGGATGACACGTGGAAAATTCTCAAGCACGCACCCCGAGCATTTAGGAATCAGGATGGAATAATCGTTTTCTTTAGTGGTGATTACATTAGCGACTTATCACTGTGAAAAGCAAGCTTCTACCACTAAAATACTGAGAATTCCTAATTAATTATAATTTAATGTCATTTCGACGTTTTGATATTGAATATGGTAGGGGATCATTCAGCTCAGTCTCTTTACTTGATTGCAACTCAAAATAATGAAGCACTTGCTCTATGTGTTCTCATCTCATTTTTAAATGTATGCACGATGAAACCTTGAGTTTTTTTATTTTACCAATCAGTGCAGTTTTTGGTTAGAATATCATAATTTCCTAAGGAAATATAAATTGTTTAGTGCAAGAAGGCTATATATCAAACTGCATGCAGAAGTTTTATTCTCAAATTTTTTCTGACGAAATCTGCCACAAAAATAGCTGATGATATCACTTTTTCCGAGTTGATCTTCAATACTGAATGATTTATATTCTATCTTGACTATCGTATTTTCAGTCACATGCATCCATTAATCTGATCCATCATTTATTGAAAAAGACTGCTCGTAGGTAGTTAAGAGAATAACACATCACTACTCACCAACCTATATAATGCATTCAACCTGAAGTCGAATTTATACACAACAGGGTAACCATCCTAAATTGCACTGGAAATGGCAATTCATTGTGCTAAATTTTGCTCTGTGAAATCTGCACTCCCAAGTACTTACAAATTTAATCATGTTTTTTTTACAGTGCTTTGTTTGTAGGTTCGATTCCAACCATCACATTGAATGAAAAGGCTTATAGTTAAAAGGTAGGTCCCTTTTGAACTGTGTCTTGACTTGAATTTACGTCGATGAATAAAATATTTTCTATCTATAGTTATTATTTGTAGCTTTGACTTGATTTAACGAAAATACTTCTCTGCTTGGTTAACAAATTTTATACACGAATAAACATTTTTATTACATTTACAGGGATTTTGTTCATACCAAAAATGCTTGCTTTCTATCACATTAAGAGAATAGTATGAAGCATTAAAAAATTTAATTATGCTCCTAATATTCTAAAATTTTGCAATTTAAAGTAATTTATGTATTTTTTTAACAATCCTAAATTTTTTTTATTGAAATTTATAAATTTAGTTTCACTACTTGGCCAATTTCACTAGCATGCAGAGAACTGATTAAATATTTGCAATTAATTGTTATAGAAAAGTAGGTTTTTCACAAAACATATATTATGAGATTGCTCAAAAAATATTTAAACAAACAAAAAATAAAATTCAAAATGAAGAAAAGTAAAAATAAAATTCCATAAAATATATGAATAACAATTATATAATCCTTCAAAAGAATACGTATTTTTTAGACAATAATTGCAATTTTCAGGAATTAATTGTAGCAAATATCTAATAAACTAAGACACATCAATAATTAAATTTGATTATTGTAAGTAACTCATAGATTATACTTACATTTTTTCTTTTAATTTGAATTCTTAAAAAGTAAATTTTAAAAAATGTGAAACTTTTATATCTTAATCTTTCTAATCTGTAGAATCAAGCAGCACTGTTTAGTTTATAAAATGGAATGAAAAAAATTATCTAAACCATAAGAATTTTTTCCTAAATTAATTGGA
This sequence comes from Latrodectus hesperus, assembly GCA_037975125.1. Lineage (NCBI taxonomy): Eukaryota > Metazoa > Arthropoda > Arachnida > Araneae > Theridiidae > Latrodectus > Latrodectus hesperus. Next base: position 47,670,278 of record CM075861.1, on the reverse strand, counting down.
AACGAGTTTAACTGATAAAATTGACACTAGATGGCAGCACTAAATTTCCAATACTTTACATAAAATTTTTATATTGTGTGTTTTTCTAAAAATGGCACTGACTCACTCTTAGATTTATAAATAAATATAATCGTGGGAAATATTAAAATTATATTAAGTTCCTTTCATATTTTATTTTTATTAATGATTTATTAATTTTCGTTTTACTGTTTTTTTCTTTCTTATAAATATCTTAAATTTATGAAATATGAAAATTTACTAAATTTAAATTATTAGAAATGACCTTTTTTGAGTTAATTTCTGGAAAATTTAGGGGAATTGATTAAAAAAAATAGTTTTTAGTAATTTCTTTATTATTCAAATTTAAAGTAATATCGAAAATAAAATGAAAAAAAACTAAATAATAAAAAAATAAGCTAAGTATTAAAAAATTTGAATGTGTGAATATTTTTATAGTTAATGATATGTTAAATTTATTAGCATCATTGAAGTTTAAGATTATATATATATTAAGTTCCCAAATCTTACTCTCTACCATTAAGATACAAAATTATCTTGATATAGAAAGAAAAAAATCTATAAACTAATACACAATTTGTAATCTCTTTATGTGAAATGATATTTAACTTATAAAAGACAATGTTTGTAACTGACCTTATTTTTAAAAAATTCAATATATTATTTAACTGCTAAAATTGCTCTGCTTTGAAAACAAACTACTACTATGAAACTATTGTGAACAAATTCTAAGTACTAAAGGACTATAGAAAGTAAATTCTATTTTAATCTTAACAAATTTTAAAGATCATGATAAAAAAACAATTAAGGCCAAGAAACAAGTGATTGCACTTGTTAAACTTTTATAAAAAGATAAAAAAATCAAACTATTAATTACTAAATATGTTTTGTAATTACTTTTTTATTTGTCGTGCAAAATTGTAATACTCAAATACGTTCTGTTTAACAAAGCAATAATTGACATGAGCAATGATTCTCTTAAGCATTTTATATAGTTAAATAATTTTTTTATCATTTTCTTATTATGAATTTTTATACTATTTGTTCTTATAGGAGAAGTAAAGCATTTAGTCATTTACTTTGGTAAAAGATTACAGATTTTAAAAAAAGAATACTCTTTGTCTTGTGTTTGAAAGCTTGAATCAATAGATAAGATTCATTGTACCAAAAATAAATTTTAAATTATCCATTTAAGAGAAATTAAAAAAAAAGAGATTAGTAAAGAATTTAACGATGATTACTAACGAGTCTACGAAATTGACGATTATTGCAATGAAACTTTGACGATGATTATTAACAAAAATAATTACCATAGAGATTCGATGGCTTGATACCAATGTAAAGTATATCTAATTGTGTGTAGTATTTTAGAAAGTTTGTTTTCGCGGATAGAGTTTTTATACCTTACTTTGAAACTGCATGGTGGAGTTCCTAACAACCAAAAACTATTGTAGTGCAATGTAACATCTACTTTACATTGCCTTTCGGGTACTCTTTTCATAGATAGTGAGTTGTACTCAATATCACAAGGAAGAAAACCTCGAAAAGTCTCGTTAACTGACCCGAACAGACTAACATACTGAAAGCATCAATCTATGTTTTGTTGTTAAAAACAGGCTAGGATTAAATCTGGGACCTTTTACTCCAAACACAGCACGTTTCCTGCCATGCGGATTCGTGAGCCACGCACACGCACGCACACACACATACACACACGCACGCACACACACATACACACACGCACGCACACACACATACACACACGCACGCACACACACATACACACACGCACGCACACACACATACACACACGCACGCACACATACATACACACACGCACGCACACACACATACACACACACACATACACACACGCACATACACACACAGAGTTCAACAGATTGAGTGGGTTTATGGTCGTTAAATATTCGTATGGTGTTACGTAGTTCCGCTGATTTGGGGAAGTGGGTGCAACTTGATTGTAGGCGGGACTTAACTCGTTGATTATTTAATAGATTCTGAATATGTGTTCATTGTACGTTTATAAGTATGTGAACCAAAGAAAGCAGATAGTAAAAATTTAAAAATCCTCGAATTACATAAAAATAAAATAAATTAAAGATTGTTTGGTTTGCTTAAAAATGCTTAAATTCTTCTCCATTCACTGATTAAAAAATTGATTTTTCAGATTTAAGGAAACTTGTGTAAATTTTAGTTGCTGAAGATGTAAGATTAATTCAAAAAATAGATACAATGCATTTTAAAGCTTCACAACTCTTATTCAATTTAGTCAATTTAGTTCCTGAAGCTTTATGTTTTACCATATGGAAATTTTCTTTACTTCAAAATATTAAATCATATTTTATTTTCGTTGCAATATGCTCACTTTTGTATCATTAGTTAATATATTTTTCAATTTCTTAAATAGTATACTTATGAAATGTACTTTAAAAATATTCTGATACAAGCTAAAAGCAGCAATATAACCCCTTTACTAGGTTCAAAGTTTTTGAATTTATTTGCAAAAATATTAAAAACATTTTACTCTTTGTTAGTTAAAGAATAGAATTTTTAAGAATAGAAACTTTGTTAACATAGGGTGCCAAATAAATTCACTAACATTAACTATCTTCATCATTTTATTTTTTATTAGTGGGAAAAATACTAAGAAATCAATAATTTTGATATTAATTATGCATTCCAGATGTTCTCAAAGCGAGAGGTCTTGCGTTCAATCCAGGCCACTGTTGAACAGTATTAAGTGTGTGTTTCTGCCTTCTTTTGGGTATACCTCAAAGTGAAGCCACAGTGCTCTAATTATCAGAATAGAGAGCACTAGAGCGTCTAGAGAGCACTAGAGCGTCAGAACTAGAGCGTCGCTCTCATTATCAGAATATAGTGAGTCCGAATCCCGACAGTACCGAAGAACCGTGGCGTTCACTAAAGGCTGCTGGGGCATATTACAAAGGTCGTGGTGGCATGTTTGCAATGTCTTCCAAGTGAAATGATACCTCTGGGGGTGGCAGACCAAGCAGTGGGGAGTCTTCTTCTTGGTCTCTGCTTCAAAATTACGAACACTAAACACGACTGTTTCTGTCTTGTTGATAGAGTGCAAATTAGGGAAACAGAAGCTTTTACAAACAAGGAAGCATGTTGGTACAACAATAACAACTACTTCTAACCTCAGGAATCAAATAAAATTTAATTCTATATAACCACTAAAAATAAAATTCTATAACTATCAGTCTTTTCCTGATGTTCATAGAATTATATTTTCGGCAAACTTGTTTTAAATACCATCACTGAAGAATTTAACTTGGTTTAGCAATAATATTGTGTTTTCTAACTTACACTGTCTAAAGTTCGAATCCTAACATTATTTACCAGTAAAATATAGATGACGTATGTTGCTTTTTATCTTACAGCTTTGTAAGGTGGGTGCTTGAGAATTTTATTTGGGTATTCTCTCTTACAACACATGAATACGACCCGTTATTTATGAATGGTTCTCCAGATAGAAAGACGTGGCAAATGTACAAATGCCTTGCAGCTGCTTAAACTGTTAGAGTATCAGTAATATTGTCAAAATGTCACACTTTTGTCTAAGTGCCGTATTGTTAAGGGAAATAAAATAGGTTTATAGTTAACGATTATACCAAAACCACATTACTTTCAGTGACAGCACAATCTTATCTCATATGATGAACAAATGCTATCGATAAAAATTAAACCATTCGATACGCTGATAAATGAGTTACAGACTTCAACATATATTAAAAACTACAGTGAACGTAACGAACAATTTGGACTGCGAACAAATCAGAAACGAACACTTTCACGAAAGATTTTTGTGTTCGGACCACGAACTAAAACGAATTTTAACGAAAACCTCTCGGGGCATGATGTGGAGCAAACCAAACGGACCAAAACTCGTTTTTTATTTCTCTTGAATTATCTTGCTTGCCTATTAAACTTCAAAATTCTACATTGGAAAAAAAAATATTTTTTTTCAAATAGAAAATTTATGTCCAAAGTAGACCATCAGTTTCTGTTTTGATTTCATTTAAATCCTTAACTGATTTCCTATTGAACATCTCTTACTTCGTTCATTTGTTGAAGAAGTGAGAAGATACCAGAGCAATGGTCTTAGAATGGGACCCTATCCAAGCTAATGTCAGAAAGGTTATGGTTCTTTACAACAAAAATGCTATTAATCACTTCCGGAAAGTCTTAAAAAAGAGAGAAAAGCAATCGACATCGGGCCTATTCTTTAACGCCCCATAAACAAAAAACTGAAAAGGACTGATTAATATGCAAAACTATACGTATGTATTATTTTTTGATAATCTTACTTAGAAATTATACATCCTTTTTTTAATTTAATTTTTATTTTGTCTCCAGAACGAATTAATCTATTTCTCAAAGAAATCTATGGTAAATCGATGATCGATTAACGAACAATTAGGATATCGAACATAATCTTGTAACAGGTTGTGTTCGTTAACTGATCACACTCTGTACTGGTGAGAATTAAATAAGGCGATTGAACTTGATTTCAGAATATAGAAGAAGTACTTAATGTAGTTGGTAAGACTTTTTTCAAGCGAGTTGAAACATTGAAAGTCTTGTCTTCATTTATTATTTCATTTAACAATATTGTATGCAGTGCTCATAACATGTGATGTTGAGCTACTTAACACTTTTTCTTGAAAAAAAATTTCAATCACTTCTTGTATAAACTATTATCATGTTGAAATGAGATCTTTCGGGCTCATGAGCCAGGTTTGATGTTGCTGTCAACCAGGAGGGATAAGACACAACAACAACACGAGATCTTGGTCCAGTAGTTTATTTATTTTTTGATATCTATTTCAATGAGTAACTTTGACCTAAAAGCTATTGTTTACTTCTCCCCCATAATATCATAAGTGGAGGGCCGTGGTAGCCTAGTGGTTAAGGCGTCGGCCTTCCATCCGGAAGGGTGGGGTTCGATTCCCAATGCCGCCAAAGACCCACCGAGTACATGCGATATACGTGCTCGTTAAATCTGTGGAATCAAAAGTCCTGTGGTCGGTCGTTGAGCAGTTACCATGGGTGCAGTGGTCTGGAGAAATTTACTCCCCCTTCAGATCAATGCCAAAATTGAGGGAGTAGATCCTCTGGTGCTGCCATCTATCGGAGGATTTAAAGAGCAAAAGTCGTACTTTCACCTTTATGGTGCTCTGATAAAAACGAAAGACGCTCCCAATTGACTTAAATTCGTATAGCCAAGGCATAACGAGCTCGGCTTGTCCAAGTGTCATTAGTAACAACAACATATCATAAGTGTGGGTGGATGTTATATATGAATAGATATATATGAAAAGATATTAAACGTATTAGCATAGCTTTTTAAGCCGAACGAATTTTTAAAAACTGTTCTTATAATTACAAAATTTTTGTTTCTAATTATAAATAAATTTTTCGCCTTTAAAAATTAATTTTATAACTGTATGTTAGGTTCTAATTCTACTAAAGCTTTGGAGCAAAATTGGCTCCGATAGCGCTAATATGTTAGCACCAAAAAGATTTGGCGAGAAGAGAAAATATTTAATTATAATATAACTTCGATACGATGGCTTTATCCTTTAATTGAAAACTCTTGAATAAATTTTAAAAATTTGTGCAAGCTTGCTAATTTATTTCCTTAATGATAAATTTAGATTAAAATTAAAAATGATATAATGGTCTTTTACATTAGAAACATAGCTCTCAACAATAAAAACTGACACTCATAGTCATTTCTTTTTCGATGTCGTTTTTTTCTAATGGTGGAAAAAGCTCGATATTGAAAAATGTACTCTAATTTGTCAAAAGAATAAAGATGAATAGTTTCTTATATAAACCAATCAAATTATTCTTTCTTTCTCTTAATATTAAACGGGAATAACCTAAAAGGAATGAAATTTTCCTTCTAAAAATTGGATATAAAATCTGAGAGTAAGAATTCTGGCTGGAAAATCAAGTTTTGGGAAGTATTTTAATATACAATTTGGCGTGAGAAAAGGAAAATATCGTAAAGATTGGCTTTTTAACTTGGCTGCTTTTTCTGTCGCTGAGAAACTATTTTTTCGCCTCTCTTCATCCTCGTTTTCCATGAATATCACTCAACACAAAAGGTATTGGCGGTTTCCCATGAAATAGGTGATTTGGTCTATGGTCCGGCAGAATGATTTCATACATCAGACACCAAACTCTGGCGATTTTTTTCTTTTTTAATGTTTTTTTGTTTCCTTTTATTGTCTCGCATCATCCCAAAAAGACAATGGTGCTCTGAAGTTGACGTAAATCGACTCGCCACAGGATTCCACTTAAAATCGTTTTACACGCCCACAAATGCTGATATCTTTCTTTTTTTGTCTTGACTGTTGTTTCCGACGAAAAGAGGGAAATGCTTTTTCAATTACTCCTACAATCCAGAATTGCTGAGGGAATCAGAAATCGCAGAGCCTAAAATGAACAGAAATTTGGACATATTTAAAAAAATAGTTATACATTGATGACAATATTTGTAAGGAAACATAAGTATTAAATGAACGCTTATATTTAATAACAATATATATAAACCCATTATATATAAATGCAAGTGTGGGATTGAAAATTTTCAAAAATTTTAACCGATATACTAATGAAAAGTATTGCATATTTTGTTTCAGCTTCTTTTGCTATCTAGTATTCGTAATATAAAAAATTCTTCTTAAATTCTGCATTTAAATCTTAGTTAAATTCATAATTGCAATTAAATTAAATTAAACTAATTTTTCAATATTTTAAATTTTTGTAATAAATCGATTTCAAATTCAATTATATTTAAATTAAATTAATATTTAAAATATAAATTTATTTCTAATAATTTCCTTTAATTTATTTTTTGAATTTTATATCACTTTGTTTTAATAAAGTTTATTAAAAATATTTAAAATAAAATGGAAAGCAAATTGAACGATAATGTTTTTTGTCTACATTATGTTAACCAACAATATGAATAGAGTTATAAATTTTCTCTTTGCTGAAATATTAACAGATTTTACACTCTTATTAATAATCTCATAGTTTAAATAGTATAATATAACATTATAAATACGAATATAGATTATATTTTTCAACATTCTTATATATCTATATTATATCTATCTATCTATCTATCTATCTATCTATATATATATATATATATACATATATATATATATATATATATATATATATATATATATATATATATATATACATATATATATATATATATATATATATATATATATATATATATATATATATATATATATATATATATATATATATATATATATATATATATATATATATATATATATATATATACACAACTGGCCATTAAAATTGCTACACCAGGAAAGCGGCACACCACACACGTGAAATTTGCATGACAGGTAGAACTTGCTGTGATATGCAAATGATTAGATTTTCAGTGCATTCATACAAAGCAGGCGACAGTAGTGACAGCTACAATGTGTATAAAACCAGAGATTTGTCAGCAGTTTTCTCATACTCAATTTCCGTTTCAACGTTGTTTTCGGCAAAGAAAGTTGTTGTAATGCCTCGTGTAAGAAGAAGAAATGCCTATCAGCACGTGTCTGACTTTGATCGAGGAAGGATTATAGCCTACCGGGATTGCGGTTTATCGTACCGCAATATTGCTGCTTGCTTCGGTCGAGACCTCATGACTGTTGGCAGAATATGGAATCGATGGGTCCAGGACAATCATACGGAACGTCATGCAGGATCTCAGCGACCCCCATCACCAACAGCAGAGAAGACAGACATCTTATCCGCATGGTCACAAAGGCTCGTACAGCCACGTCACGAACCCTGAGTCGAGAAATGGAGTCATTTGAAAGGCAACAAGTTTCTGCTCGAACAGTTCGACGACGTTTGCAGCAGCATGGATTGTCTGCACGGTGACCATGGCTTCGGCTACCATTGACGCTGCGTCACAGACAGGAGCGCCTTCAACAGTGTGATCAGTGACGAACCTGGACGCGGGAATGGCATCACGTCATCTTTACAGATGAATCTCGGTTCTGTTTACAGGACCATGATGGCCGCATCCGTGTGTGGAGGCATCGTGGAGAACGCGCATTGCCAGCTTGCATTGGACATCGCCATACTGGCCCATCTGCTGGAGTGATGTTATGGGGTGCCATTGGATACACGTCTCGATCACCTTTTGTTCCCATTACCGGCACTTTGAACAGCAACCGTTACATTTCCGATGTGTTAAGGCCCGTGGCTCTGCCCTATGTTCGAGGCCTCCCTAATGCTTTGTTTCAACAGGATAAGGCACGACCGCATGTTGCCCGTACTGTTCTGAACTTCCTTGATGCAGAACAGGTTCGACTGTTACCCTGGCCAGCACGTTCTTCTGATCTGTCACCAATTGAGAACGTGTGGTCAATGGTTGCCGAGCGATTGGCACGCCATCACTCACCATCCACTATTGTCGATGAACTGTGGCATAGTGTTGAAGCTGCATGGACTGAGATCCCCGTACATGCCATATAATCTCTGTTTGACTCCATGCCTAGGCGGATAAATGCTGTTATTGCAGCCAGATGTGGCTGCTTTGGGTACTGATTTCTCAAGATCTTTACATCCTAATTTCCTGTAAATCTTATCACTTGTTCTTTCCACTATAATGTATGTGTCCAATAAATATCGTTCTGTTATTTGCATTCCTTCTTGGTGTAGCAATTTTAATGGCCAGTAGTGCATATATATACACTCTGTAATTATTTAACACTTTAATTTTAAATAAATACGTAAAAATAAAAAATTTAGAAATGTAACAATGAAATGACTTTACTGTAGATAATTAAAATAAAACTTAGTTTTTCACATTTCTGAACACAGATTAGTACTTTATCAAGTTCTTACAAAATAAGCATTCTTATTTTGCGATTAGATATGTTGCTTCAATATTTAACACGTCTAAATGAAAATGCAATATTATATTGTGCTTTTCTATGTAAACGCTTAGTTTGTTGGGGGTATTTATTTTACCTATAAATTCCAGCATCAAATGTTGTTTGTAAAAGATAGGGACCTAAGAGTCATCTGGTTGTCCATGATTAATAACCAAAAAAATCACCAAACATGAGGTTATGGGAATGAATAGAGAAACATAAATCATAGGAATGAATGGAACAACATGGATTATGGGAATGAATGGGGAAACATAGGTTATGGGAATAAAGGGAGCAATATGGGTTATGGGAATGAATGGAGAAAATAGGTTACGGGAATAAATGAAAAAACACGGGTTATAGAAATAAATTGAGAAACATGGGTTATGGGAATGAATGAAAAAGCATGGACTATGATAACATGAGGATATTAGTCTGAGGAATTCATTGATTGCCACATACTCTACCAGAAGATTCTAAAAATATCATTCCTTTTGCTAACGTTTCAAGTAAGAGACAATTATATACATCAACTGCATGAATTTGTCAAGTTTATCAACAGATAAAACTACCTATTTTGGAATAGCCAATAATAAACCGTGGATAACCCTAAATAATTGAAAGTTGCATCTATCGTAAAAAGGGATCCACATGGGCAGCTCTTCATATTCAAATGGTATGAATCTTGACATGTAAAGATTACACGCTAAAACCCTAATAAATAAATATTGTCCAAAAATCATATTGGATAGAAATGCCATTGTGATAAGATTTAATTTACTCAAATTTTAATCCTCTAAAAGTAACCAAATGTCCAATTGTTCAATAAGCAATGAAAATATTCCATTGCCAGCAGAATGAACGAAATAGTTGTAGCAAATGAATGGGATGGTATCAATTAGTTGATGGGTTACGATTTCAGACGCAAGTTCAAGCACTTTTATGCCAGATTCAGATGACGAGATTGGTACTAGAATTACCATTTTCAATTTCACATCACACCTGATGTATTTTACGAATATTTAGCTTACATAAGCACATTTCAGTCTTGAGATTTCCAATTGATTCATAGAAAACTAAGCTGGACTAAATCGTTAACCATCGGTCTTTCATGACTTTACGCCATGGGTACTAGGTTAAGGGTATTGGTAATTACAATAAGACAATGACATCGGAATCCGATTTATTGATCAGTTAGAGACAGTCAATAACTATAAGTGAAATTATATGAATAATTTTTTATATTAATCAGTTTAATCCCTTCTAATGTTAAATATTTGTCAGTAAAATGATGCTTCAGAATTTTTCTTGTTATGCAAAATATTACCCCTATACCTTTAGAATTACAATATAAAAGCATTACATTTAAAGTAAAACTACAAACATTTAATAATTTTTCTTTAATTTATTAATTTTAATAAGTTAAGAGATAATTAAAAATATTGTATGCATAACAAATAAATTTATTAACTGTTGATGCTTTAATTGTTTAAACTTACAGAATCTAAATATAAAATGCAACAAATGCTGAAGATATGAGACAATATGAAACAAAACGCAAAAAGAATTAAAGAATCTTATCTGCTGTTTTTTTAGAAATCAAAAATAAGTTATAAATTGTAATTTTTTTAAAAAAATAAAAATGTGTTTATTGCGTAATATATAAGTTTTAATTATTAAATGTTTACATTTTTTGAAATTATTATCTCTTATATTTAATTAATAATTATTTAGAAAAAATATTGTGTTATTAGGAATTTAAAATTATTATTTAAATGAAAGATGTTGATAAAAATAAAAGTTTATTTATTTGATTACGGCTGTAGGAACGTAAGAAAATGGAAGTTAGAATAATAACAAACAAAACATTTATTACGACATTACACATGATTAAAACAGCTACAAAAGAAAATACTTGATAATAATAAATAAGGTAACATATAAGGTTATAAAGTGCATAAAAACATAAACAAAGTTATTTATGAACCGGATGGTTCGCCTTCCACTTCTCACATCTCTCTTCTAACTCTATATTTTATTGGATATCGAATATTTTGTAAGCTCACACTCGATTGGGCAGTAACGCCATCTCTTGTCAGTAGAGTTAAAGTAGATCTGTTACACGGCACTTTATAGTATCTAATAATGCTTTGATGTACTTTTCAGCCACAATTGTTATGAACTCTCATCTATGTTGTTTTTCATTCACATTTTTTGAGCAATGCAAATGATTCATTCAACTATATTTTGATGACAGAGTTTCTCTGATGCTGCTCTTCGTGTATCCTAACAAAACAAATAATCTTCGGTATATTGTTTTAAAATAAGATTTTACATAGATTGTAGACCATATTTCATATATCATAAGACTTAAGAAACGACATGCAACCACGTACAATCTACAAATTCAGTTTCCTTTGTCAAGAGATCATTGCTTTTGTGACAGGTCTCTGTTCGGAAATAAAGGACCTGGATCGATTCTGCCAATTGTTAAGCAATTGAGGGATGGATATTGTGCTTCTGGTTTTAGCAGATATGCCCGTCACACCTTCACACCCCCTTTACACTTGTGTGTGGTTCATTAGTCTATCAAGAACCCACTCGGACAACTATAGCTGAGCAGAGAGGGAGTTAAAAGACCAACACTCTAGCTCTCAGTTCTTTGATTGGTCGATTGGGTTTTGAGGACAAAGATCCAAAGAACATGCTGCCTCAACTTTAGGTTTGACTCCCTACGCAGGCTCAGATATGAGTGATGTAAAAAAGGAAAATCTTTTTACGAATATAATTAGAAAATTTTCTGATAAAATTGAAGAGAATTCAATACCGACAAAGATTAATGAATCTTATTGTGAGAAATTAATTCTGTTCAACCGAAAAAATTCAGAGTTTATCCATTTTATTAGACTGATTGCAATGCATGTTTTAATAAGAATATAAAGTACATGCATATCATGTTTTCCAATAATATTGGTGATCATTTGGTTATCAGTAAGTTTTGGTTATTTTTTCAAATTGGATGATGGATTTTTCTTGCCGCAGGTTTACCTTACATGATGTTTTTTCCACAGAAACACGCCATCAATATTTTGAAGTCATTCATTCAAACTATGCAACAAGACTAAAACTGCAGTTCTCAGAGAGTTATATAATTAAGGGTTCAAATTTTTTCACCACACTTTTATTATCTCAAAAGTATGATTAATTAATCCTAAAAAATATAGCTGTTATTGCAAATATCTTTTACAAGATGTGATTGTCTTTGCATGTATATTTTGCAAGTTGTAATTGTTGTTGCTTGTATATTTTGCAAGTTGAAACTGTTGTTGCATGTATATTTTAAAAGGCAATCTCAAATTAGCATTAATCAAAAGTTGATGAGAGCAGACCTGAAATAAAGTATAATTTATTTTTCTGTAGAATAGTTTTAAGAAACTTTTTCCGTAAAATACAAAATAAATTTTCTGTAAATACAGTTATAGTATATCCCTACTGATCTTAAATTAACATTGTGGATGTTAAATACTGAAAGAATATATAGTTATAACGTTTTATACATTTATTAGTATAAATGGGGATTTTATTACAAGAATTAAAGCATTACATTTTGCTATAGGAATCAAAATCAAACATTTCGAATAATGCACTCGACATTTGTTTTGACAGATTCGTTCCCAGTGTTGAGCAATATTAGAATACCTCAGATGTAGAAACCAAACATGGGACAGAAACATACAAAGGATACTTGGCGTTTAAAATGGATTACGGCAATTTAATGACCATTTTCAATTTTAAATACATTCGCCTCCAACAAAAAGGAAAAATAAAAGTTGCGACGTACCCCGATTTAACTCGTCTAACCGTACCGAACAATCGGTGACGAAGGTTTGGCAGCAGGTGTTAGTAACCTACATAGACTCCGCGGGAAGTCCGCATGCACACAAACTAGCAACAACTGTGAGAGTAATCTTTCGAGGTCAAGCAATCCCTAGAGACTGGAGCGCGTGACACGAATAGCAATTCCAACAGCTGGACACGCTCCCCTTTCAATGCCAGTCCGCCGCTGGGGTCCACCTCGGAGACTGACCCCTCCCCACCTTAAGAAAAGTTCTTTTTCTTTACTTCCTTTGATTACTGAAAGAAATCAGACTTGTAAAGGTCCTCAAAGGGTTGGGTTTGTTCGAGGGCAGAATAATATAACGGTTACAGCGAATGCTTTTTGTTTTGAAGACGAGGATTTGCAGAGATTTGGACCTGTTGAATTTTTTGGTCTCTTTTGAACACAGGTTTGGTGTTATCTCTCGAAAGGTGCGACAAAAAGATTAGAGAAGGGATTTTCATTTTGCACCAAGAATTCTTATTATATGCGTATTAATCTCCTAAATGCACTCAAAGACAGTGTAAACACTGAAATGTTTATTTTAGAGACTTGAGTATAACTATAATATAAATCCTAAGCTTTATTGTAAGTGTGCCTTGGCGTTGTTTATTTAGATTAAAGTTGAGAACTGTTAAAAAAATAAGTTGCGAATGAATGTGAAATGCAATTGGGTTAAACATAATTATCCCTTTAATGTAAACAGATAAGTCTTTCACATATTAAACATAAAGCTGACTATCTATCATGCAAATCTCGTTTAATGCGCACATTCTTCTTTATTGAGAATGAAATCTCATTCCACACTAAGATAAATATCTAAAGTTTAAGTTGCAGAAACATACCTAAGGCGTCATGTATATCGGAAGATGCGTGGATAAAAATGTGTAAGGTTCAAAAGAAGTATATTTTTTCTACAAAATGAAAACAAGGAAACGATTTCTAAGTCTAATTCCATATAAATTTGTCGGTAGTATTCTTTTTAAAAAGAATTGATAGATGGTAGAATTGGTAAAAATGTACATGAAGAAATTGCATTTTTAAAAACTTTATTAAAAAATAATTTTTTTATAACTATTTAAAAGAATTTACCATAAATTTATATTTATTTATATTTTGCATGTTACTATTTTTGATATTTTGCTTCATTTTATTGCTATTATTGAGTAATACCTTAATTTATTTATAAAATATTTCATTTAACTATGAGAATTTTAAGTAAAAACATTTTATTCTTAATGAGCATTCCAATTTTTGTGAGCAAATATTAAAAACATTTTTTGATTATCTACATTAACAATAATCTTTTAAAATAGGAAACCTCTATTTTAATCTTAAGAATGAACGAAACATTTAGCGAAAATAAAAATAATAAATAAAAATTTATCACGTGATCAAGTATTTTCATTACTTTGGCTCTCTTTGATAGTAAGAATGTGTGCAAAACTAATTCAGGTTGCTCATATATTAAAAATGTAAAACAACAAAAAAGTAAAATTTAAAAAATTTCTTTTTACTATGCTTAAAAGTTTAATTTTGGGCTCATAATTTCATTTTTATCTATAATGAATTGTTAATATTTTAATTTATAATGCCTAGAAGATAGATATATATCGTTGTTTTTAAAGTGAAAGATCCTGAGTTCGAACCCAGCCACTAATGATCAATTGAAACTAAATGTTGGATTTAAGCTACGCACATCTTGATAGTGACGCTTGAAAAATGTCTAGGTTTCTTCCGCCACGAAATTATAGCATATTTTATTATTCAGCCTCTCGAAATAAAAAGTCTGCTTGAAAAGCATTTATAACTGGATTAATATACATTTCAACTGTTCATCGGTTGAATTCCCACTTTGAGAGCAAATGTGTCGGAGTTCGCTTATCCATTAAAAACAGTAAATTACTGCTGAAATAGCTCTCACTCAAAAACTGGTCATAAAATGACAAATAAAAAAAATAAAAAAATAAATCTACTGAAAAATAAGATGTGAAACAAGAAAAAAGCAAGGCAATAAGTCCTAAAGATTCAAAAGAGATTGCTTACAAATATTTCAATTATTAATTTAAAATTTAATTAGCTAATTTTTTAAAAATTTAAATCTTCCTTGCCAATTTAAACTAATAATAAAATGGATGTTTTGTCATGTCTTTTTCATTTTGCTTTTTCTGCTGTCCTATTGTCCATGTGTTAATGGCTTGAATCAATAGAAAACGGTTTCTCAAACCGATGCTTTGCTCCTTATATAAGAAATTGTTTTACTAACAAAATGATCTTCGACAACATTCTCAGACAATCGATGGTGAACTTCGCCTTATTTGCTGCCGCACGAAGAATATGATTTGAAGGCAGACAGAAAATTCGTCGATTAGTCCGATTTACAACGCTGTCTCAATACTATGTGACGTAGATGAAAGACGTCATAGATATTTTAAACCAATGAGAATCATAATACTGTGGCGTATTCAGTATCTCAACTGTAACGAAAGAAACAACCATTTTAGGTTTAAAAAGAAGCTAGACCCAGGAAACCATCCTGAATGAATGTCTAAAAGTCTGCAACTTTAAACGGTCTATGTGATTTTAATATATATTAATGAATGAGAAATTTTATTAAAATAACTGTATATTACTATCACTTTGACTCATGGCATGTATGCATATATTTCTCCCAGCATTATCATATTTTAGATAGAGTGTTTATGGATTTTTTCGTGGTTTTCTTTCTTTTGATATGCAAATAACAATGACGATTTTCGAAAAGTTTCGATGTTGATGTTCAAAACATTTCATAATAGGTATGAATTGTTAAACGATTCCTCGATCCCATCTTCTATTGAAAAACCAGAGATAGGTATTGTATTTGAAATTCCACATTTGCCGGGGTTTGTGCTTGGGTGTTTTCCGGATTCCTCTCTAGCTAAGGTGAAGGGTACACTGTGAAAAATCGTCCAAAAAGATAAAATTTCAAACAAATTTAAAAAAAGCTTTAAAATAAATTTTCTTTCTTTCTTTTTTTTTTTTTAAAAAAAAGCTCTAGAATGCATCCCCCGATGTTATGTGTATAAATGTCATTCATATTGTGCATCAAGTTACAGCATGTATGTTAGTTACTCTGTGCACACGAAGGTGAAAATACGACTTTTGCTCTAAACTTCTCCGATAGATGGCACCACCAAAAGATCCATTTTCTTAATTTTGACATTGATCTAGAGGAGGAAATTTACTCCAGACCGTTACATCCATGATAACTGCTCAACGACCGACTACAGTAACTTTCGATTCTACAGATTTTACGAGCACGTATATCGCATGTACTTGGTGGGTCTTTGTTGGGTCGGGAATCGAACCCCACTCGGAAAGTTGATGTCCTAACTACTAGGTTACCAAAGCCCATTAGTTTTCTTATTGGTATATTTCACTGCCTTAAGGAACATTGATCCTAAAGGGCAGACTTATTAAAGATAAATCTTATGGTAAGATTTCCTAGTAACGTAAGATACATATCTGAAATAATAAATAATTTTCAGATTTTATTTTTCAAATTACTAATATTGAAAAAAAAAACGTTAATTATAGTTCATACATCATTTCTGCCATGTATTTTGTTGTTGATTATATATAACTGGTTTGTGTTTGTCGAGCAACGTTATTTTTTGCTCACGAGAGTGATTAATGGGATCTAACAGTTTAAAATGGATCTCGAACCATTAAAGGCATCCAAAGCCCTTTATATATATATATATATATATATATATATATATATATATATATATCAATGGTGGGCACTTGGGTGACCAACCCTATTCCCCAACAAGGCCAGAAACTGCTACTCATTTGTTGTTACCCAGTGGGCACCTGTGAACCAAGCCAAGGAAGCGAGTAGCGTTGCCCGCGCCATACCACCACAAACCCGTTTATAGTGTGGGCCACATTCATACATCATCACAGAAGAAAGGACAGAGAAACACAGAGAGAACAGAGAAAGAAAGTAACATCCATACCCGAACCGGGATTCGAACCAGGGATCCACAGCTCAGGAGTCAGGAGTGCTAACCACTCAGACATCGGTCGGCACACACACACACATATTAACAGAAAAATAATTTATTACTCTTAATTACATTAAAGAGAAAAAATGCTAAGAAAAATTTTAAATAAACATTAAAAAGTAAACTTAAAATGTAATTATAAAAAATTTAAAAAATAACTTTTTAAACTTTTTTTATCATTATTATCAAATTCTGATTAACGAGAAAAATCAATGCTGTCAAGTTTGAATAGAGAACTGAAATATAAGTAAAACATTTTTTATCACAATACATCGAAAGACAAATTAATATCGCTAGGACAAAAGACAGTTGAAAGGAGATCGGTTGAAGAAAGAAATCAACAGATGTTCAACGTCACTCAATATCCGCAGACGATCCAGAACCACTAATAATAAAAGACTAAGAAGGAATCGTTTTCATTTCTGGCAGTTTTCTCTCGCTCGTTCTTCAACCCTTTTATCATGATATGCACCCGAAGCGATCGTGATTGGAATAAGATCAGGTGCGTGCATCTGGTTGCGTCGAGTGATTCGAAATATTTTCGGCCCTCTAACCGCGAAAGGGTCGCGATCTTACTCGTCGTCTGCAGAGCCCATCACCTGGGCCTTCCCGAATAGTAATGTTTTCACTCACACCTGGGGATGTCCTTCGCGATTTTCGCAGGTGACTGGGCTGCCAGAGATGGAACCGCTTAACGTGCACCTGTCTGATACTGTTAATTTGTCTCTTACGATAATATTTTTTCTCCCAGTCGTAACACTTTCCGCTGTGTCGAGGAAACGTTTCAGTTTCCTCTTGATAATAATTGTCGCTGGTAATATATCGCAAAGAGTTGATCCAAGACAAAGTGAGCGAAGAATTCGATTCAAGTGCAGATGATGCTTCAAGGATGGCGTCTCTGAATCTGTCCTTGAATGTAACAATTACTTTTAAATCATAGTTCTATAATGCGATATACAAAGGCACATATTCTCTTATTTATTCAAAATTATATTTTGGTTCCATAGGATTTAAGTAAATAAATATGCAAACCTGCACGTGGTTCAAAAATGGATCGCGCGATTAATCTTATAGTCATTAAATATTCTGGAGAAGTTCTAAATAGAAACTTACGATGATACATTATATCATGCTGTAATTTAAAAAAAATGATTTTAATAAATATAAAGGTAAACCATTCTTAGAATTTGTTACATGAGAGCATTTTTTTCTTAAGTATGAGATATGATTCATTCTGTCTTGGTTATAAAATTTCCTTAAAGCAAAATTTGTTTCTCGACGATATGTGCAAATATATTCTATGATGAATTAATAATTTTTGAAAATAATGTTGATGTAAATGTGAAAAAACACACAAAGGCACAATCACCATAAAACTGTTTGTTGAAAATTTAAGTTTATACCTGAGAACAATTTTGAATGGGAATAAATGTAATTAAATTGAAAATACAAAAATATAAATTAAAAATATGTAATTATTTTTAAATTTCCATTATATACGGTACATTATTGTTGTTACTAATGACACTTGAACAAGCCAAGCTCGCTATGCCTTGGCTATGCGAATTTAAGTCTATTGGGAGCGTCTTTTGTTTAATCAGAGTATCATAAAGGTGAAAGTACGACTTTTGCTCTTCAAATTCTCCGATAGATGGCAGCACCAGAGGATCTACTCCTTCAATTTTGGCATTGATCTGAAGGGAGAGTAAATTTCTCCAGACCATTGCACCCATGGTAACTGCTCAACGACCGACCACAGGACTTACGATTCCACAGATTTAACGAGCACGTATATCGCACTTACTCGGTGGGTCTTTGGTGGCATTGGGAATCGAACCCCACCCTTCCGGATAGAAGGCCGATACCCTAACCACTAGGTTAATCAAAATATCACAAACTGTGTTGTCTACACCTTCCTGTACTCTGCAAGTGTATTGTTTTAGTTTCAAATTGGAAGACTTGTGACCTCAGGCAGAAGCGGCTATTCTGCGGTGGAATCTCCTCTTTTCTTTCCGGCAGTCTTTACCAAAACTGGTAGAATCCTCTTAGGATTAGGTACAGGGAGTTCTGCTGGTGTAAACTAAACAACCCCACGGTACATTATTATATAATTGATTAAGAATTTCTAAGCATTTTTTCAATGAACTTGGTAATGCGGCATTTTATTATGTAATTTTTTGTAGACAACTTGGTCGTAATATAAGATCGTCTCAATGATTAGGCTTTTCTTCAAGCAAATTTCTGAAACTATTTTCTGAAAGTAAGACACTCTGATGCATTTCATCATTGAAAATATATTCTTAAAATCATTTAAAATTGCTAATAAGGCATGCAAGGATACAGTTTTCATATAATAATGTTCCATTTTCCTTAAAATAATTGTGTTTTCAGATAAGATATATTTAACAAAGAGGTTGATTTTTATATTCAAGAATATTGTGTGTACTATATTTATAAACTCTGATAAGAAACAAAACGATGTATAATATCCTAAATAATATAATAACACATTTTTTGAAAAAAATAATTCCACAGTGGCTTGGTTGATTAGGGCGTTCGACTTCACTGTCGGAGATCAGTGAGTTCGAATCCCGACTCAATCAGAGATCCCTCTTGTTCACTAGGAGTGACTAAGGCTCATTAAATAGGTCGTGGTCGCAATGTCTTCCATGAGATATGATACCTCTGGAGGTCTTCTGCTTTGCCCCTGACTCTAAATTAAGAAGACCGAATCACCTTCGGGGCCGGAATGCCACACCTACTGGGTGGCCCAGTGTATAAAAGGCCAGCACTCCCATTCCTAGGGTTGAAAAGGTGAAATATCTTACTTGCCGTTTGTACCGAAAAAATTTTTCTTGGTCAAGATTTCTCTAATTTTTAGTATGCTTTATTATAGAATTCTGCCGACCGATTGGCTGGGTGGTTAGCGTTCCTGACTCCTGAGCTGTTGGTCCATGGTTCGAATCCCGGTTTGGGCATGGATGTTTCTTTCCTTCTTAGTTCTCTCTGTCCCTTCTTGTTGTCTGAATGTGGCCCGCCCTATAAACGGGTTTGTGGTGGTATGGCGCGGGTAACATTACTCGCCTCCGTGACTTGGTTCACAGGTGCCCGCTGGGTAACGACAAATGAGTAGCAGTCTCTGGCCTTGTTGTGGCATAGGGTTCAACCCTCTTGTGCCCGCCATTGGAAATAAATTATATTATTATTCTTAATTTATTCTCATTACATATTATTTAAATTTATTTTAATTAGAATTACGTCTTCAAAAAATATCCCAAAAATCAAAAATTCCCTGCCGATGCTCATACTGTCATACCATATCGTATCAGATACAATATGTATGGTAGGACTATATTCCAAATTGTCACTTGTACCCATATTGTCATTAGTTTTTGTTGACACTGCAGAAGGAAATATTCAGTGCTGTTTTGAAGCATGCTAGGGAGCACTCAAAATTAAAGAAAACAGTTTCACTTCAAAATATACATTTATTTAGAGAATAATATTTAATGATAATATATACATTTTTGAATATTAGAATAGTCCTTTAAATTACAAAACTATAAGTTACAATCAGTGGTACATTGTTCAGTAAAAAACATGGTAAATAAATAAAAATATTAAATGAATTTTTTATCCAGAGTTGCAGTGCGAAGTTTTCAATGCACACCTTGCTGAATTGCAGTGCGAAGTTTTCAATGCGCACCTTGCTGAATTGCAGTACAAAGTTTTCAATGCGCACCTTGCTGAATTGCAGTACAAAGTTTTCAATGCACACCTTGCTGAATTGCAGTGCGAAGTTTTCAGTGCACACCTTGCTGAATTGCAGTGCGAAGTTTTCAATGCACACCTTGCTGAATTGCAGTGCAAAGTTTTCAATGTACACCTTGCTAAATTGCAGTGCAGATGAACATGATTATTAGCTAATTGATCAATTTATATTGCTGCATACAAAAGTGTTTTCGTTAATTGTCTTAAACTCTCTTGTCAAAAGGAAATATCCTTACAAAGAAGAAACTACTGAGACATGTTACCAGTGAACACAGTTACAGTTACAGATTAAAAGAATATGAACTATTAACATCATTTTGGCCACGATAGCAAAATTGAAATCAAAAGAATATTGATTTATAAATACATTTAAATTTATATTAACATCATACATAGAAAAATTGGCAACCTAATAGTTAGCACTTTAGTTTTATGCTTAACAATTTTTAAGTTGAATCCCCAAATTGGTCGTTGATGTTCGTTGTGGTTTGGAAAGTGGTCTAATTAATCCTTATATGCATAAAAAACAACTTTGAGTGAAGGACCAATAAACTGACATCATACAAAAAGAAAAATGCTTAATATTTGTGCATCGAAACACATAGATTTTCTTGTTTAACACAGGAGTAGTATCATTTTAGTTTGTACATACGAAGTTAAGAAAATTGATATTGAGAGCTGTATATTTTCTCTAGTTCAACTTATACGTAAAATATATTTTATATAAAGATTTGAAAAAACTTATAGCTAACATCGTATTTCAAAGTCAATATTGATTGTTTTGAAGGACCTTTTGACCAAATTCATATCATTTTATTTGGAAAAAATAGTTACAGCTTTTACCTCCGCTACTCTAATATAACACCCCCATTTGAATTCAAAATTTCATACATTTATTTGAGTGATAAAAATCAAAATGTAAATGAAATGTAAAATGTTACTCAAATGTAAAGGAAAGTTAGTCTTACATGAAATAATCTTTTTTTAATATTTATAATAATTCTTGGTACTTTTCCATCATACCCCTACTTTTGATCCTAAAGAAATATCACGTTTTTTACGGAGAAGCGAAAATAATATACGTAGATACGATAACTTTACTGGCTTAAAAATTCATTTTAAATTTAATATATGCTAAATTGAATTTTTTGTGCAAAATTTGATTAAAAAGTGATAAACAATGGTTAGCAAGCTAATGCTAAACAGAGCTAAAGCTAATTGATGCAAAAGATGTTTGTGGTAATTTTGCCTGTTAAAAGAACCATTACGATCACAAATCACTAAGGGCAAAAAACAACTAAGTGCAAAAATTTATTAAAAAGTGATAAATAATGGTTAGCAAGTTATTGTTAAGCAAAGCTAAAGCTAGTTGATGCAAAAGATGTTTGTGGTAATTTTGTCTGTTAAAAGAACCATTACGATCACAAATCACAAAGGGCAAAAAACAATTAAGTGCAAAAATTTATTAAAAAGTGATAAATAATGGTTAGCAGGTTATTGTTAAGCAAAGCTAAAGCTAGTTGATGCAAAAGATGACTTAGTGATAATTTTGTCGGTTAAAAGAACCATTACGGTCACAAATCACTAAGGTCAAAAAACAACTAAGTACAAAAATTTATTAAAAAGTGATAAATGTGATAAAAGTAATAAAAGTACATAAAAAAATGATGTTGATTCGATTGTTAAACAGTTTCCACCAGAAATAAACATTGGTGTTTAAATAAATTTTACCAATAAGTGATAATGGTTTAATTTATAAAATGTAAATAAAATGTTTGTATTATTTTTTAGTAATTTCTGAAAACGTGAACATTTTTAATCAATGCTTAATGTAAATGGAATATTTATGACTATAATTTACGATTTTCTTCTTTCTCATTGCAGCTATTATCAAAAGGAGGGAGGGGTATGGAAAAGAATCCAATTCTTTTATATTTGGAAACAATTTAACTTAATTTTTATTTTTCTTAACTGTAACAAGAAATACTGCGTATGGAGAAGATACCGGCGTGATTTCCCAGCCCGAATTCCGTTGAAACATTTTTCAGATTCCCAATGACAGGTTGTTAGTATACTTTTCCTATTTTTTAGTTAATCTTGTACATTTGGAAACGGATCTCCAAGAAGAAGGGTAACTATTTTATTCTTTAGTGATTAGTCACCTGAATTGAAAGCAATTTAGGACATAATAAGCTTTGTATAGAAATGACAAGTACTCACACAGCCTGATGAAGTCACGTTTTCATTGTTTTGGCATTAAACTCACTTTTATTAATGAAACCAGTATGTTGACATCTAGCAATTTACGAAAATTCAGTTTTGTTTTCCACTTTCAGAGTTTTATTTTTCATATAATTTTTTTACAATTAAATATATATATATATATATATATATATATATATATATATATATATATATATATATATATATATATATTATATATATATAAATATGGTACATTAGTATAGCATTTTATATCAAATGAACATCAGCTATCAACATTTTTTGCAATTCACCATTCCATGCTTAACCTTTTGAACCAAGGTAAGGAAAGGTAATTATGCCTCTTAATTGTAAAAAACCATTGAGTGTATATTCTCAATAGCTTGCACAATTAAGTGCTATAATTACTTTTGCTTACCTTGAAAGTTTATGTTAAAAAAGACAGCTTAAAATGAACTGTTTTATACAATGCAAGCCTTTATTATCTTTCCCAAGGAATACCTTTAAGAAATTTGAAATTCAATAAATTTCAGGTCGTTTGCAGTCAATTTTGACAAGCCATTAAATCGAAGAACTTCTGTGCAACCCAGGGCCAGAAAACAAGACGATTCCCGCTGGATGAAATGTTGCCATTTCCAGTGTTTCAATTTGTTTCTCGGTGGGGTGTTTCTGACGATGGATGCATGAAATGACTCGAATCAGTGTTCCTAAATGCAGTTTGAAACGTTTTTTTTTTGTTCCAAAATGTATCAGTTAAACCACCCCGCTGATATTGACAAAACTTAGAAATGAAATGGGTTATTCTAAGGTAATCAATGTTCTTTGATGTATATTCAAATTCTCCACTTGCTCTCTAACAACCAAACGAAGTGTAAGGTGAAAAATATTCTTTATTGAACTCTAAGCAACTCAATTAATTAAAATTCATTCCTTGAAAATATATGAATTTTCTTTGATAATGAATTTTAGAGCGCAAATAGTTAGCCAATAACACACAAGTATGTTAATTTTTGCAAATTGAGAAAAGTTTGCAAAATAACGAATTTTGTTTATTTCCATTTAAAAATATTTTACATTATTATTTTTTATTAAATTGAAAAAAATAGTTTCATAAAAAATAGTTATTTTTAAATCGTTTTACTGGGACGTAAAAGCTACAGTAACTAAGTTAGTAAATTCAATGTAGTTAAAACATAATCATACTTGACTCTATCTAGTATCCGCTTAATGAACATTGTTTGCTATTGTACAGAAATTTTCTTGCTATATCTAAAACGTATGAACTGGTTTAGATATAGTAGGAAATAATCTTTGACGTAGATTCGGTTGTATATAAACCGAATCTACATCAAAAGCAGACTCGGTTCACATATTACGGAACAATATGCTTTATTTGGCTTATATCACTTTGAGATAACTTTTTGCTCACTTAGGCTAGTTCTATCAAGACCCATAGTTTTAAATGTACTCTAAAGCATTATAGTACATTCACTCGATGAGTGATTTGACCCTGTAGAAATAACGGACAAAACACTAACAATTCAGCTACCAGCCTTGCTATTGGAAGACATATAATGCAATGTGCATGGTACGTAGGATAATGTCGATAAAATTAAGTGAAATTCCGAAAATATTATTGAGCTATAAAAAGAAAAACTAAGAAACATTTCTTAGTATTTGATTTGATTTTTCCGATAAGTTTTATTATAAGTTATCTTTTCAAAAACATTCATACACTTGAAATGAAAATATAAATATTCCTTTGAAAATATCCTCTTAAATAAGAATTTTAATAGTGATTTGTTCTATATTTTTTTTATTAATTTTTTAAAATTTCTGACCGAAATACATAGTGATTTATTTTTCTGTTTAGTGCTCTTGTTTAGTACATTTATTTAGTTTCATAAGCAAGACTTTCGATATTTATTTGTTTTTAAAGGTAAAAAAAATTAAAGCATTTTCTTTAAAGATGATAAATTACTAGTTTTGATTTTCTCACAAATTTGAAAGAAAAATAAAAAAATTCAATTATAATGAAATTTTATCCCATTTAAAACACATAAGTTGGGGCTTGAATAAATTATTTTCCGCAAACACAATATACCTCCTGAAATTTAAATGTACTTTACAATTCTTAACTATTGAAAAGTAAAAAGTTTTCTCAGTAAGAATATCAGAGCAAATATTTAATCTTTTATTCTTAATTCTTTCTAGTGTTATTTAAATATTATGCTAATTTCATCGAGAAAGTCAATTTATATCATATTTGTTTCACAAAAATGTTGGACTTTTCAAAAATTTCTAAGAAAAGCTATCTTGTAGCTGAAATATATATATATATATATATATATATATATATATATATATATATATATATATATATATATACACTACTGCGCATTAAAATTGCTACACCCAGAAGGAATGCAAATAACAGAACGATAATTATTGGACACATACATTATAGTGGAAAGAACAAGTGATTAGATTTACTGGAAATTAGACTGTATAGATCTTGAGAAATCAGTATCCAAAGCAGCCACCTCTGGCTGCAATAACAGCATTTATCCGCCTAGGCATGGAGTCAAACAGAGATTGTATGGCATGTACGGGGATCTCAGTCCATGCAGCTTCAACACTATGCCTCAGTTCATCGACAGTAGTGGATAGTGAGTGATGGCGTGCCAATCGCTCGGCAACCATTGACCACACGTTCTCAATGGGTGACAGATCAGGAGAACGTGCTGGCCAGAGCAAAAGTCGAACCTGTTCTGTATCAAAGAAATTCAGAACAGTACGGGCAACATGCGGTCGTGCATTATCCTGTTAAAACAAAGCATTAGGGAGGCCTCGAAAATAAGGCAAAGCCACGGGCCTTAACACATCAGAAATGTAACGGTTGCTGTTCAAAGTGCCGGTAATGCGAACAAGAGGTGATCGAGACGTGTATCCAATAGCACCCCATAACATCACTCCAGCAGATGGGCCAGTTTGGCGATGTCCAATGCAAGCTGGCAATGCGCGTTCTCCAAGATGCCTCCAAACATGGATGTGGCCATCATGGTCCTGTATACAGAATCGAGATTCATCTGTAAAGATGACGTGATGCCATTTCCGCGTCCAGGTTCATCGCTGATCACACCATTGAAGGCGCTCCTGTCTGTGACGCAGCGTCAATGGTAGCCGAAGCCATGGTCACCATGCAGACAATCCATGCTGCTGCAAACGTCGTCGAACTGTTCGAGCAGAAACTTGTTGCCTTGCAAATGACTTCATTTTTGACTCAGGGTTCGTGACGTGGCTGTACGATCCCTTGTGACCATGTGGATAAGATGTCTGTCTTCTCTGCTGTTAGTGATGGGGGTTCGCTGAGATCCTGCATGACGTTCCGTATGATTGTCCTGAACGCATCGATTCCATATTCTGCTAACAGTCATGGAGTCTCGACCGACACGAGCAGCAATATTGCGGTACGATAAACCGCAATCTCGGTAGGCTATAGTCTTTCCTCGATCAAAGTCAGACACGTGCTGATAGGCATTTCTTCTTCTTACACGAGGCATTACAACAACTTTCTTTGCCGAAAACAACGTTGAAACGGAAATTGAGTATGAGAAAACTGCTGTCAAATCTCTGGTTTTATACATATTGTAGATGTCGCTACTGTTGCCTGCTTTGTATGAATGCGCTGAAAATCTAATCATTTGCACATCACAGCAAGTTCTACCTGTCATGCAAATCTCACGTGTGTGGTGTGCCGCTTTCCTAGTGTAGCAATTTTAATGGCCAGTAGTGTGTGTATATATATATATATATATATACATATATATATATAAATGTATATATATATATATATATATATATATATATATATATATATATATATATATATATATATATATATATATATATATATATATATGAATATATATATACATTATTATTGAAGAGATTCCTTTTTAGAGTTCTAAATTCAAACTCTGGAGACATTCCAAATGATGCTTATGATAGAATTGCATGTTAACTAACAGTAAAGATATATTTCTTTTAAATTTGAGTTTCTGTAATTTAATTTCAAAACTATACAACTATCATTCTATTATAGTGCATTAATAAACTATTCCATCCAATTGATCCTTGCACAAATTAACATCGAGGGAAATGAACAGGCGTACTTCCTCGTCAAGAGGAGGCTGGGAATATCAACCCCCCTCCCACGACTACCACTTGCTTCGATGCAAATGCCGTCGCAAGGCATCAGATCTGTGGAGGACTACGGAAAAAATGCTGCCTACCGAAGCTTAATCCTGACCGTGGTATCATCTCTCTCATTAGCAGAATGCGGACTTTGCACATGAGGGTTATGAAAACCATGCCCGACGGATCTTAGAACCTACGCAGAATGCAGGCACTGCACAGGAGTTCCACTGGATCCAAGGCATCTCTGTTGCCTCGACCCTCTTCAACATCGACCCCAATTGCTGCCATTACACCCTTTATACAGAAAAGGTTGAAGATGTGGCCAGGGCAGTGCTCCATGCCTTTGGTCCCATATGATTTGTCTTTTTTACCTATCCTTTTTTTCTTATCCTTTTGTCTTTGTCCCACGACAACAACAACAATAAATTATTGAAACACATTTCTGCTCAATTCTCATAAAACACAAAAGTAATATGGTATTCATATGTTTTATTACTTTACTTTATAAGGTAAACCAGAAAATTCTTGACATTTTTGCATTTCCATTGAAAGAAATGAGAATAAGCATGCAAATTAGTATACAATGAGTTTGTCGCATCGGTCAGTTGAGAGTAGGAATATCACTCGTTATAAAAGCAGGTCCACCCGCACATTCATCAATCGAAACTCGTACAGTAGCGAAGAGGAATGGACATGTCGAAGGAGCTAGTGCGGTGTTGTTTGCTTTACGACTTCAAACTGGGTTCATCAGATGCTGCATCAAGTCTCGAATATATCAAGTGCTTGGGGACAGTGGTATGAATGAATGTAATCAAAGCATCGGTTTCACAAATTCAGGTCAGGAGATTTGTCTGTCGCTGATGAAGCTGGAGTTTGGTGGACTAGTCACTATGTGCTGCAATCAACTGACCAAAGGGTCACTGCGAATCTGTACTTGCAGAAATTGTAAAGTTTGCAACAGGCATTGCAACAGAAGTTTCATCGACCCACTGAAGGGATGAAAGGCTGAGTCGACCTTCATCCCTTCAGTGGGCTGCATTCCAACCCGAGAATCAAACCTCAGACTTGGGTTAACTACACTTAGGACTGTTCCTTAGGATCACTACGCTAAAGGGCTCCTTCATATTTCTAGGCTACCGGGCTTTATTTGAAAAATAATTTTTGAAATTATAAATATTTAAAGAAGAAAGTTTAAGTGATATTAATATCTGTTGTCGTTTGTATTTAAAATAAATCAATATGTATATTGTTTCAAATTTTAGCTAGTGTAATTCTTTAGAATTCATATTTTACATCAGCAAATAAATATTTTTTTTGATTGATAATATTATGTAATTAAAATATGCTAAGAATTGACTAGAGTTATTACACAAGAAAGAGAAATATTTATATAATGCAGTCACTTCTGTAAATAAACATATAATTTTACATTTATATATACCCATTATTAAAAGTTTATTCAAAGTATTCATAATATTTAACATAATATTTTACTTATTTTAAACTATACGTTCACATTATATTTTACATAATTTTTCATAGCTTCTCTATTTTGGATTGAAGGCGTTACAAATCTATTTTTATTTTGTTCTTTTCTTTAAATCTTTACACAAATTAATTTGAAACATCTTTCCCTTTGACGAGAAGAAACAATAATATAGCATCTGGTAGCCTCTACTTTACTATTTCTTATTTTTTATTTTATTTTTATTTTCCTTTTTAAATGTACATATTTTTTTAACAAATCGCGTTTCACTTTATTAAAATAAGTTTTCATTTAATTTTATCTACTTAGGTTTTATTGCGGCATGGAATTATAATTGCTTATTACTTAATAAACAACTTTGCCGTATTACGCAACTCAACAACATCTGTTTGTTAAGGAGTCAATGATAGCGCGTATTTAGTTTTTAACAAAATCACAACTGATAGCTTCGGTCATCTCCTTAAAAATAGAGAAGCCACCACTGAATTAATAACTTTCTCAGCTCGTCCAAAGTTGTTGAAGAGGCCGCCGACAGGTGACGTATATATTAAAAGGAAAATAAAATGTAACCTTGATTGCGTGACTACAGACGATGTGAAATTAATTCTGCCGATAATGTGACGAAGACCGCACCTGTTGAATATGATACTTGCTCTTTTTTTTCAATCATACCAAGAATCTACTTCCCTTACTTTTCCCCTTCAGTTTGTTTTTGAAGGATCTATTCTGTTGCCATTTCTTATCTTAACTAATCGTTTTCTTTGTTTCAACGTACTTTCCTAACCGAAGGGCATGAAATTTCGGCCATTTTAATCAGACGATTTGTAAGTTTTTCGAATACAGCGAAATCGCCATGTTGTTCCACATTTGGCTTAAATTGAATTGCGCAATCCAGGAAGAGTTTTATTAAATCGGTTTGAGCATTTAATCTTTGTGTAATCTGTCACATGTCTCTGATAGTCTAAATGATTTATATCTCAATCTTTCTTAAAATATATATTACCCTTTTTCATCAAGTGACCGAAGTGTGGAAGACCTATTAGGAGAATCACCACCTGCTGCAGATGGTGGAATGTCATTAAACCATCTTGTTGCTTCTTATCTTGTTAATTTTCTAAAAACTTAACCTGGATTTCTTGTGTCATTTATGGGACTGATTGTAGAATCTTTTTCTCCTGTTTTATCACCATTGCAACTAAAAAATATAGAATCGAAACTATTTCAATGAATAGTTTTTCCCAACATAAAAGGAATGTAATAAAATTATATTATTTTTCTAATATACATTTGAATTTTATCCTAAAATAAAATAGAATTTTTACTATCGAAAAAGGCAAATGTAATTTTATAGCACAGAATAGCACACTCATTGTTAAACAGACTTAAATAAATAAAGTTGAAAATTAAAAATTTGTCTAGACAACTACAACAAAAGGACTATGAATATAATCTAAACATTTTTTTCAATGAAATATTTAAGTGATAAGGAAATATTATTTCCTATAAAATTTACTTTCCCAAATAATCATAAAATTAAGTAAAAATTATTTTTACAAATTAGTATTTTAAAATTTATTATTTAAAATGAATGCTAAAATAAAAATTAATTCAATTTCTTTGCAATAAAACGATATGAAATGCTTATAAGATACCGTGTGTCAATAGTATATTTTCTTGAGTAATATCTCTTAACATTTTCCTTCCTTGTCAGTATTCCAATGAACTTGAAATACCTTTCCCTAAAACCAATTTATAAAAGGCATTTTTGTTTGTTTGTTGAAGAAGATACAATTGTTCATATCCTTTCTTGATATCTATTTCTTTAACACATTTTAATCTTAATATCATCTTTGCATGTTAATATTATTTCGTTGGAAATCACATGAATTTATTTAATGAAATATTCACTTATTTGGACTTAGAAAATGAGGGTTAAGGTACTTCTTAATATTTATAATTAACTTTTTGAAGGATATCAAATAAAATTGAATCAAATAAAAAACAAAGGCTTATAAAAATTTTAAGGCTTATAAATAATTCAAGGATCTATTTATAAAAAGAAATTGCCTAACGTAATATTATTAATTGTAGTAGAAATGTAATTTTTTATGGACTAATTCAAAGCTGTATATCATATTATGTGCAAAAATATTCAAAAGTATTTTTGCGAAGGAAAAATGTATTACACAATACCAATATATGTTACATATATACTAATTATTTTCTACTTTCCCTGCATATTCATCTAGTTTTATTTAGAATCAGACAAAAGTCTCGGTTTTGCCTTGATTTTAACAGAAAGTAAATCACAGCAAAATTAACAATTTAGAATTTAATTTTAAAACAAAAAGAATTTAAATTTAAAAACAGCGTGAAACAAAAAATTTATGAAATCATGTAAAATAAATAAATATGTTGATATGCAAAATAATTTTCTTTAAATGGTATCATTACGAAGAAAATTAAAATTTTAATAATTAACATATTTTCTTTATTAAATTTAAGAATTGAAGATTTTGCTTTTCGTTAGAACTCGAAAGAAGGAAAAGTGCTCAAATATTTGAATTTTCGCCAAGGCACTTGAAACTTGAAGGTGACATTTATCTTAAAACCTAATTTATCGCCAATATATAAATTCTAATGAAAACCAAGCTTCATTCCGAAATGATAATCTTTATCATCCTCAAACACAATGATGAGAAAACTTAACAAGTGTATTCGATACTACCTCGACTTTCACATCCAAATTCGCCAGATATTTCAAGGACGCCAAAGTTCTTTTCCTCTGGGAAGAGAAAAAGTAGTCGACAGGGTTAAAAAGTTACAGCTCTGGAGCACTCTCAAGTCACTGCAAACATAATTAAATCTCAGTCCCCTGCCGCAAGAGTTGGCGGGAAACCTTATCCGCCAAGACGTTCTCTCTGCTTGAGAAAGGGTGTTCCACCAGGTACCTTCCCAAGAGAAGATGTTTCGAAGCAGGAAGAAGTCCCAACTCGTTGTTGCCGATGAGAAATGGTCCTAACGGGACAGAGGTGGCCCGCGGGCAAAAGGTATAAAAGGTTGTTTCGTTAAAACATCAAGAGTTGTGTTTGTTATTTTTTTTAATCTTTTAATATTCTTTTTTTTTTGTAATTTGGCGTTACGGGTGGGTGATGAAATAAGCAAGTCGCCAATATTTGTTTGAGAAAATGATAAGAAGAAAAGGGATAGTATGTAGAAGTAATATTTCTCATGGGGCTTCATGTTTGTGTTTGGTGAATATTAAATCATTGTTTAAGGATGGGAGGTTGGTGGTTCGCACAAGATTCGTATCTTCCAAGAGGGTGTTTTCTGAAAGGTTCCGGTGTATTTTCACTTATTGTATTTTGCAAGTGCAATAAGCTTTTTTCTTTTTCGCTTAATAAATCAAGAGATTCAGCAAATTTTTGTCGTAGATGAATTACTATATTTGAAATTATACGTTTGAAAACTTTGAAAATGATTCAATAAAGTATAAATTTGCTGAGAAATAATGTGTATGTCTTCATACATCAATTCTGCAGTCAATTAAAAAATATGCCTTAAGAAAATTTTTTATATCCTCTTGATAAGATATAAAGAGATTTATTTTTTTCATTTAGAATGATGATAGCTTTATTTCAATAAAAAGTACATAGTTATTAAACCCTACTTGTGTGTGTGAGTGTGAAATTAAAATTTTTTTCAATTTAATCCGAGAGAGATGAAAAGAAGTTTCTAATTTTCTAAATTTAACAAGAAAAATATTAAATTAAATGCTAATTTACTTTTTTGTTTTTACTTGTTAAACAGCACAGTTAGAAATTAATATGAAAAACAGATCGTAAATTTGACTTGTAAGATATAATGCACAGTTAATAGCATAAAATAACTAAAAGCCATTTCATCTTCGCTTAAGTTAAATTCGTTTGATTTAAGAAACAGACAGTAACAAATTTGTTTTCTTATTGATTAATAAATATGAGATGAGATAAATTATTCAGCTTAATTGATAAGATCATAAATTATAAAACAGTAATAAAAACGAATATATACACGCATGATATAATAAAAATGGAGAAAATATCTTCATATCAGCAAGGCCTGAAATCTTCAAAAAATATTGATAAATAACACCATTTTCAAATATTGTTTTAAGAGTTGAGATTGACATAATAATTTAATATTGATTCTTTTTAATATCAAACGGCCTGAATTATAAAAAATTCTATTTCATTTTATCTTTTTTTATCCCACACAAAGATTATCATGCTGAGAGGATCTATTCATTTTAATATTAGACCTATATTCACGTAGGACATAGTTCTAGTGTGTCAAGCTAAAAAAGGTCAACTCTAGTAGCCACTTCATTTCTTGAACGTAATTATAGAATATCAGAATAACATGGCAGCTGTTGACAGATGGACTTAATCCGCCGACTAATTATTAATGTTTGAAGTTTTACGTCGTTTTGTTTTATCAACAATTAGTCCAAAATGCAAGTTTATTTTTAGTAAGAAATATTTTTTATTTTTTTTTTAAGGAAAAAACATATTCGGAAAGAAGCAGTGACACCAAGATAACAGTATATTAGAATCAGAGTTTAATTGTATTATTAAAAAATTTAGAGGATGGAAATTTGTTTAGTATTTTTAATATGCTTATATATTTAGCATTTATCAATGAGAAAGGGACCCCGTACTGTACCTATTAATTATCAGGTTGGTGTCATCTATCACTCATATTTATTTTAAAAAAACTATTTGCAAAATAGGATGATTATACATCCACACTTTAAGTGCATGTCAGAAAGTTAAAATACAGTATTTTTTGTACAACACGATATCTATCAAAAAAGAATCTAAAACTATGATACATTAATACATAAATGAAAATGTTAAGAATGTAATACTTAGTTTTAATACTTACATATACAGACGATTTTAAATAAGTGGAATGCTATTTACAACTTAGGTAGCTGTCGTTAATGGAATGTACCATTAGTGTAGAATCAGGAGTAAGAAGATGAGAAAATAATGTTCTATAGAATTGTAATACATAATATTGAAATTGCTTATTGTTTATAAATGAATGAGTTTCTGAAGTGAAGTCTGAATCTGATGAGCTTGATGAGCTGTCTCTTCGGCAGACAAATATCCAATCCGTGGGCATAAAGCAGTTTTACAATGTCTGTGACACAGGTTTACTTTCGGACAGCCAAAACGCCATCCAATATCTAAAAAAATGGAGACTGGTATAGAACAGAAAGGGATTGGAATTATTGAGAAGCTCGGGACCCTCTCCTCATCTTCTAGTCAATATCTTCAAAGGATACTATCCCACGTCGCTTTAAAATACAATGAAATGGCAGATGGATTGGCAAAAGAGGGAACTGCCGCGCTACTTATTGAGGGGGATCCATTAACCTACCTAGAGCAATACTCATTAAGCAAGGCCTCAATAAACATCTCTTGGAGGCATCCACCAGAACACCCCAGGTATATAAGTAAGGCTCCTGGTACATGGATTGGCATCGTCGGTGACAGGAGAGACCAAACTGCTTTGGCTCAACTGTGCACTGGACATTTAAAAACCCTTGAATTTTCCAATGGCTCCAAAACCTTCCGAGTTTGCACCAAATGCCACATTGAGGAGGCCAGTGCCAAACATTTTTTAGACTGCGCTGGTCTACTTCGTGAGGATCTCCTAAAGGAGCCCCGATTTGGCTGCGTTGAAATTAAAAGCGGACGACTTCATTTATCTGATTTCAGATCAAGGGGATTAGTAAGAAGAAGACAATATCTGTAATTCTTTTTTTCTAAAAAGAGCTTGAAAGGCCAAATTTTAAAAAAGCGATGTAGGCCATATTAACAAATTTTTTTTTAATGTAGATGCTTCGTGAGGCAGTAGCTCAGCAGATAGTGATCAAATGTACCTTTGATACCACACATGCACAGATTTAACATAGATTTTTTAAATTCTATTGAAGTAAATAGGTAAAAGATCATGTGGTTCGTTATCATGTAATTGATTTAGAGATTTGTTTGGATAGTTTTGATTAAAAAGTATAGGGATTATTTTTTGAGAAATTGGCCCTGTTCCACAGTATCAAATTACTCTTGCCATAAGGTTAAAGTCTGTTACTTGAATTTTAACTGCAGTGCAGATTTTGAGTGTAACAAGATAATTATTTGGGCATTAGTTTCTTTTGCTGCCTCTTATGCTCTTTGATCCTCAAGCTCATTGCCCTGAGTTCTTGCGTGGGCACGTACCCAGCTGAGTTAAATTCTCGTGTCTTTTGGTACATGTTGAAGCGATAGCTATATTTCATGAATTAAGTTTAATTTATGTTGTGAGTCACAGGTTGTCATTAAAACTGACAAGTTGTCACTCCAAATGGTATTTAAGAAGTATTTAATTTATGGCTTTCAGGAGCGTCGAAGCTTCGGCTTGAAAAACTGATTGGTTGGTACGGTTTTGGGCGCAAGGTCGTCAATTTTGAAGCACAATTATTGAAAAACTGAAATGAAAGCTTGCAGTATGAAAAGTTTTTATGTTTCCTCTGTTAAATTTATTATAATTTTGAAAGCAGCTCCGGTACATTGGTCATAGTTTGAGCCATCTGTATAATAATTTACAACTGTTGGATTAAACTTGGGTGGTCTGGTGATGGTCTTCGGTGGTTGCGGTAGATTATTCGAGGGAATATTCTTAAGCCAGAGTGAGGGATGAATGGTGTCTTTATACACAGGGGCTTCAAAGAAACCAGCTGGGATATGTTGGTCTCTTAGTGATATATCGCTTAGAAGCTGAACTGCCAATGTGTTCAGTTCTTCTTACTCTAATCTGAGAAGTAGTAGTGGTAGTCCTGCTAACAGAATTGTAGCATTTCGTTATGAGGAGAGTAAAGTTGCGTTGTATTATAGGGAGTTGTGCTATTTTTCTTGCTCTGAGTGAATGTATCCAAAATGAAGAACCATAGTCGAGGACATTTTCTATAATGGTAAGGTAAATGGACACCCTTAATTTACTTATGAAACTCCGGTCTCTACCTTCCATTACACGCAATCTTTGCACAATTGGTACAACTTTCGTTTTGAGATACCTAATGTGGGGCAGGAATTAGGAGTTTACTATTTATAATACCAAGTTACGTCAAAACTTTCATATACTTCATCATGATTCCATCTAAATATACTTACATAAAGTAAATATTAATAAAAAATGAGAAAATGTAAGTAAATCTTCCATAATCAGAGTAATCGGTAAATTTGACGACCGTTTTCACGTGGAATGATTTCCCTTTTGATATGCTTTCAAATGGGCGTATCTTTACGACAAACTTAGATATTAAAACCAATTATTTTGTTGTCATTACTTCATGTTTATTATTTTTGTTATTTATCAAAATTTATTATTCAAAAACAATGATTCAATTTGAAACTCTGATATTGGAAAGAATTATTCAAAACATATCACTTCTGATCTGACATGCAAAGATTTGCGATGCTCATCCCAAGATAATTTTAATAATTTTTAGGGAGAAAAAAAGAATCGGATTAAGTTTATAGTTTTTACTGATTAATTAACAATTTAATATTTTTAAAATCAAGCTATTTTTGCCCATTTGATACTGACGTACTTTTTTTCGAAACTGATCGCAAATGGTTGAATGTTGAATTCCTATTTAAAATTCTAAGTACTGTTTTCAAATTTTATTTTTAAGTGAAAGTTATTTTTGTATTTTTCAATATAAATCAGGAAACCACATTGGCATTCATTATTTTTCTTGTGTCATGTTAATTTTGTTTTCCGTCTTTTTGAATTCTATGGCAATTTACGTTTAGAGCTATGAATGTTCATGTAGCCAACTTGTCACCAACTTAATCCAATTAAAAAAATTAACCAAATGTACCATAAATAATTAAATTTAGCTCTAATCTTCTTTTTATTTTCTTAATGATTATCCCTTAATGCAGGGCTTTTAATATGCATGTTCACTTATTTAACAGTTATTAAAATTATATTTAAATGTTTAGTATTCCTTATAATATTAGATTGAAAATCTAATATCCCTAATCTAATTAGTTCCCAAATTTAGTCACGTCATCGAATAAATACTGAATTAATAGTTAGAAACTCATGATCAATATTTTATTGTAGCATCTTTTGTGTGTGTAAACGGATAACATCACTAATTACTTTGCGTTTTCAATCTAAATGATTCAGGAGTTTATTTATCTCCAGAAGTTTTCATGAATTGGAAGGCATCTTTTAAGATCTTGCAAATAAGTTGGAAGAGGAAGCTGCAGTCGGATGCTTTTCTTTTCCTTACATCCTATGCATGTTTATGGGTTGAGATGTTTATGCTCTGCAATAGCCATGAAAAATGTTAGAATGCATAGAAAATGTATTTTTTTTTCTGAGTTTTTGATTTATACAAAAAGAGCATTTTCAGTGATATCTTACTCTTTTCCTATAGAATCTCTTTTCCCATTCCTTTGCTTTTGCGATAAAGTCAAAGCAAACTTCGCTTTAGTTTGCTAATAATGAAAATTTCAAAAAATTCAATTTGCAGTGGAATGTTAAGTATATTAAAATATGAGTGTGTATACATCGCCAATAATACATATGAAAATATAAATTTAATCTAATATGATCAGATAAGTTCTTATAAAGTAGCCATTTTAAGAGATGATGACAATAAAAATATATTGATATTATAAGCGATAGGGATAATGAAAAATATGATTAAATAACGTAAAGTTGAACTAAATAAAATACGGAATTTCAACTTCGAAAATGTTCAAATCTATATCATCAAAGTTAAAAATTTGTCATTATTAGTTGTCAGATTATGGTCCATAAAAGCCCAAAAAGGCACATTTTCATAATTAAAAATTCTCACTGCAATTCTTATTGGTGTATGTAAGTGTTATATGCATTCTTCGTTGATTGATCCAGATCATTTTTAAAAAAAATATCCATAGAAATAAAACTTAAAGCTGAAAAATTTATTTCACTTCATTGCAAAATCTAATCAC
Source organism: Latrodectus hesperus (assembly GCA_037975125.1). NCBI lineage: Eukaryota > Metazoa > Arthropoda > Arachnida > Araneae > Theridiidae > Latrodectus > Latrodectus hesperus. The sequence continues at coordinate 47,632,629 of CM075861.1, read as the reverse complement.
AATTTAAAAACTGTAAAGTAGTTGTATCAAAGCTCACGGTTGTATCAAAAATATTGTCTACATATATATAAAAAAAAATTGACGGCCACACACAGAAACATGGGAAATCAAACGAGATTTTTCAAAGCTTAAACATGCCTGTCCAAGTCCAGTCATATATATGTATTTGGAGTTGAATTTTCCGAATACAAGTTGTGATAATTGTAGAAGCATTGAATAGACCGATTATTCGGATTCAATGTTCTATGGCAAAGTCACCTGTAGACGAATTCATCAAATCATTTTTGAAATGCAATTAGATGAAAGTGACAGCAGTTGCTAAATGCTGCATCAAGTGATTGTGTCATCAATTGATAGTTCTTTTGTACCAGGATTTGTCACCTCAAGACAAGTATTCAAATGATGGGTAAAAAATTAAAACGCAGTTCTGAGAATGACATAAGATCATTCGAATAAATTGGACGTTGACATCAAATTCGACACATTAGCATGGAAAAAAAGGGAGAAAAACAAAACAAAAAATATTATTCTAGTATAACTATGTAATCTTTTTCTGTTTGGTTGATACCAGGACAAAGGGACAGCATGACAGAAGAGCGATTTAATATTAAGAACTCATTAATAGTTTCTGTGTTTCGATGCAATCTTCTGGAAATTCAAGCAATTGGAAGGCCGACCATCAGGCACGACGTTGACGTTCGAAACATGTTCCATTAAATTTTCGATTGTCTTCCTCCGACGCGCATACATCATGATTGATTCCCAATTTATCTCTGACTGAAAGATATCAATTGGATGCAGTCTGATAGATGACGCAATCGAGACAGACGTCAATCGACTTGGCAAGAATTTTATTTTTAGACTCCGCCACATTTCTTTTTTTGATTAAATTCTAAAAGCGCAGTCATGCTTCCTCTCGTTCCACCAAACAGAGCAATGTCCCAAAGATATGAATCATGGAAAAATACCAGCACATTGCAATACTTTTCCACAATGACGTATGTGTTTTTCTTTAAATTTGCTTCAAACTGCGTTTTTGTTCATTTGTTTCAAGCATTTTAAGCAATCAGACATCACTAAAAACAAAATAAAAGATGCTTCTTTGTTAAATTTAATGATTTAGCAACTTTATATTTATCTTAGTAGTTTATATATATTTAAAGATGTTTCGAATTAGATATCGGCATTGTACTCTTCAAAAAGAGCCGGTTGTTGTATCAAAAATCTTCATTCTAAATATCTAGAATTTAAGCGTTTCAGATTGATATAACATTAATCACAATGTGTTTAAAACTGCCATTTATAATATAAATTTAGTTTTTATTATAATTTTCTGTGAGGCGTAAAAATTCCTTAAAAACTTTTTTTCTCAATAAGAGAATAAAAAGTTCTTAATCGAGTTAAAACTAATCATTCAAATTACATTTAATCTTTCAGCACAGATTTTTCTAATATTCATCAAATTTCTTATATCCATATTCTAGCTTTATTATTTGCCTTTATATTTGGAAATATTAGAATATTCTTTCATTTTTTTGCAATTAAATATTTTTTGTTTCTTTGGTTTTTTGTAATTAAATTAAATTATTGTGGTAAATCTATTTTTCTATCTTTTTTATAGATGCTGTTTTTAGTAATCAATTTTCTGTCCATAGTAATAAAGAAAAAGTGAAAAATTTTACAACGTTGACTTTTTTATAGAAAGATTTTCAAGTTGAAAATAGATTAACCATGTTACATAGACTCACCATGGCCTAGTGATCGGTCATGGTGAGCCCACCGATCACGTATCATGATTTTTAGGATTGATATTTGGGAGTTTTCCAGGTTTCTTCCCTTGTAATACGTGAATACGACTCTTTATTTATGAAAAGGATAATTACTGAGAATACTTTCCTGAACTAAGAGTATCAGCAGGTTCTTCAGGGGAAGGGGTGTTCCTAAGTTTGATACCAGCCAGAATAACGAGAGCTAAATTTGCGTTTCTGCCTTTTTCATATAAATATTTTGCAATGAATGTCCAAGATTTTTCTGAGCTACCCCTTTTGTTTATAAAGAAATAAGGTTCACCATCCATGAAAAATATTTTCAAAGGTTTTGACAAAATCCATGAAAAAGTTTCGATTACTTCAGTGTGAGACACCGGAAACAACCACAAATAGAATTGTGGCTAATAACCAAATTTACATAGATTGCTTACAAAAATGATATTGGAATTCTTGCTTTTAAAATTCTCATTCATAGTTCTCATTAAGAATTAAATTGCATATGATTCAAATTCTCACCGATTGTCTTTTATTAGGAAGTGTAAAAAAATTGCATTGTTAACTTAACTATCACTAATTAAGCTAATGCTTAAGGAGTAGTTAAACATGGCTCAGAATAAAATATCTAATTCATATATCAAACGTCATTTTCAAAAATCACTTTCTCTAATTAAGAATATTCTACTAAAGAATTAAAATTAATTTATTGACTGAAAAATAGTACCAGATATAAGCAATTGTTGTAATGACCTTACTTTGTTAAAACAGAATTTTCAATACATTATAAAAAATTCTTAGAGATCATTTTGTATTAGAGCGAACTTATAAAAAACAATTAACACAAATCTAGTATAGAAATTATATGATTTTTTTTGTTTTCTTAAGAACAAAATTTGAAAGAATTAAGATGAAATTTTATAGAATGCAGAAATTACATAAGATTTTTTGAGGAGTTTTTCTATCATCAACTATTCAGGATTAATGGACTAAATGGACATATATCATGAAAATATCCTAACTAAAACATACGTTTTTGTAACCTGGAAATATCTTCCCGAGGATATTTCTAGTTAGAGGATGATTGGAAAAATTTCTCTCCTCATTGGGACGTTATTTCTTTCTCTTCTATTATTACTCATTTTCTGCTGTTTATCCAATTGTCGTTTCGACAGCTTTATTCTAATGAATGACAAGACAGTACTTCGAGAGGGTGGGATAGTTAGAACCTTTTTTTTTGTACTTCCGGTGAAAAAATTCGAACGGCTATTGATGTCCCACCTGTTTGGCAGTGTCTGTCAGTTGAAAGGGGAAGAAGAGGGGGAAGACAGTACCGGAAAGGGAATATTTTTAGCTTTAAGTTCTAAAATATTTTCTGCAACTTCTTCTATCTCGAATTTGAATATGAGCAAAAGAAATGAATTGTAATTATATTCGCGAGAAAGGAGTAATTTTTACGTTGAAAGGTATGTAAACTTTGAATTTTTTTAAATTTATATTTTTGATTTAAGCGAATATTTCTTATAGTGAAACCTAAGCTATTTTATGGGTTAATACTATATTAAAAAATTAAAATTTTTATGAGTAAGTTACCATTTCAAATAAAATTTTTCTCTAAACGACAATGTTTATATATATTTCCCAATTGAAAAAATAATTAATATATAGTCTTAAATATACTTTTTAATATTTTAATAATATAAGTATTTTATTTTAATATTATAATTCTGTTTATTATTTCTAAATTTTGTATGCATTTATTGGATTTATGCCATAAAGAAAACATGCATTTTAATACTTATATTTATGCAATCATAGATATAATAACAATAACACAACCATAACACAATAGACATAATAACAATAACACAACCACCATTAAAAACACACACACAAGTATATATGTCACAGGATGGTTAAAAGATATACATACATATACATATATATATATATATATATATATATATATATATATATATATATATATATATATATATATATATATATATATATATATATATATATATATATATATATATATATATATATATATATATATATATATATATATATATATATATATATATATATATATATATATATATATATATGGATATATATATATATATATATAAATTATAAAAATTCTAATAAATCTTAAAAAATAAATATTCACTTAATATAAATGGCTTTGCATGAATATATCTATTCATTGGAAATAATTTCATTTTAATTTATTTTATTCATCTAACATTTTAAGAGTTCAGTCGTTTTAAGACAAGTGTTAGCTCGGAATATTTGTGTGGTTTAGGTGACGCAATTTATTTTACTGTATTATTCATGAAATCAATAAATGCTTCGTAAATATTATATAATGTCAATTATATTTTCTTTATAAATTATTTAAAAATTTATATCAAGTATTTTTAATTTGAAGACTTTTACTGCTTCTTGAAATATTATGACAATATTCATATATTTTCAATTATATATGAATGAAACATATACACATACATAATTTTCGTTTTGTATACATAATACTCAAGTATATAATAAAATGAAAATTATTTAATTTTGATTGAATAATTTTTATTTTGTTATTCAGTAGGTGTATGCATTGTTGATAAATATAAAATAGTAAATTTAATAAATCTATGTATGCGTTAGTTAAACTGTATATTACCTTGATTTGTATAATAGCACTGATTATAAGAGATATGTGAGCGTAATTTTTAATTCTAATACATTTTAGTACAACAACATTATCTTTTATAATTTAAAGTCAAATTTCCAATAAGAAATTTTTTGTTTTGTAGTAATAATTATTAATCATAAAATATTAATGTATTTATTTAAGTTAAATAAATGTATTAGCTTTATTTTTCTAAAAATTAATGCATATTAATTTTTGGTTCTTATCAAAACTTACATTTTTTGACACAATAATTTAAAAATGATAATATCTTAAAATATTTAAAATTGTAAAAATATTTTGAATTTTTAAATATCAATTTAATGCACATGTTTTAAATAATTAATTTTTAAAATATGCACATTAAAAAGTAATTTTGATTATAATTAAACTATCTTTTTATGTTAAGTTTGTAATAATGAATTTCTACAGAATTTGTAATTATAAATCTACATTCTTCGTATTCATTTATAAATTAATAAAATATTAATATCATTTCAAATATATTGAAATTAAAATTATTAATAAAATGAGAGGTTTAAGGCAAGTTACACATATAATAATGATAAATTGTTCTAAATAAGTATAATTGTGGAAAATACAATCTATTTTTGATATGATAAAAACGTTTTGACTTAGTACTATGTGTAGAAGAATGAATAATAATATTGTTTTCTAAAAAAAATATTAGCTTTTATAAAATATTAAGAAACGCAATCACAAAAAGCATTTTTTTTGGAGTAAATTCAGATCTTTTGCAAATGAAATTATAGTCATGAATTTTCTTAATCTTTTTTTAGTATTTACGTTGTTTTGTATTACATAATTCATTACGTAATTTTATATTTCATATCACTAATGAATTATTTAAAAGTTAAAAGGAGATTATAGCAAATAAATTTTACAAAATTAATTCAATAGCATTAAAACAAATTAAATTTAGCAAGTTCATACCCTTTGGCAATTTTTTTTAGCGTATAGCATATAATTAATACTTTGGTTGCATTTCATTTTCACCTTCATTTCGGAATTCAATATTTCAAAATAAAGAAACATTTAAATAATTTTGATTTGATTTGTTAAAATAATTTAATAAATAATTTGTTTGTTTGTTTTTCAAAAACATTTACTCCCTGTGTACTTGGAATAAATTTAGAAAATGAGAGTTTTAAGTTTTAATCAAACTTTGAATGTAAATTTCTAAACATCTCTTAAGGATAGTTGTAGAAATATTTTATTAAAAATTTCCTAAAAATTATATTGATTTAAAAATTATCTTTCATCAATTTTGAACTATTTTTATAATTAGTGATACTATCTCAAATTCAAATAATGTACGAGTTCACATTGAAATATGCATTTTAACCACGGAAAAGTTATTTTAATTTTGCGTGAAGAAATGTGAAATTTAAAATTTAATTCATAAATTAAAGTTTAAGGCATGCTACTATATTTTCATATAATTTTATAGCAGTAAGAGTTTTTCTGTTTTATCAAAAATTGACTTATTGATGCCAAATTTTTCTTCATATTTTGAAAGAGATTGTTGAATTATGTAAATGCTTCAATGATTTTTTTTTATCATTTCTTATATCTTCTTGCTGAGCAATACATTTATTCAGTTAATATTTTTTACTTTTTTTATGTAGAAATTTATGTTACTACTCTTTCGAACGCTGTTTTAAGTGAGAAACGACTAATAAGTGAAAAAATAAGTTATAGTTTTTGTGGTTACTTCAAGATAAAATATAATCTCTTGTTGTTGTTGTCTTGAGCCAGCTAGACTGGCATTATAAGGTGCGCTGCTCCACTTTTCGAACTAAGCCATAAAATATAATCCCTTGAAAGTATAATTTATGTGAATAGTATATAATATGTTAGTATTACTATTCATATCTGTTACCAAAATTTATTAGGTTGGAGAATAAGTTCGTAGCGTTTTTGCTAAAGACTTTTATTTAAACAAAAAACAATTATTATATCAATAAGTTAATCAATTGTATATTCGCCGTTGCTATTTGTAACATCTCCCACTTCTCGACCTATTTGTTGATGCCGTTCCCCAAAAAATCACCTGGTCTGGTGTCAAAGAAGTTGTTGAGCCAGTTTTTAAGGGCCTCTTGGTGCATTGGGAAATGCTCGAAAAGAATGTTACAGTCAACAAGGGGCTCTACATTGCTCAGCTACACCATGTGAAAAGGCTTTTCGACTGAAAAGACCTGATCAACATGGCCAAACCATACTCCTTTCCGACAACGCCAGGCCCCATGTTGCACAAGTCTCCAAGAGCTCGAATGGGAGGTCCTTCAGCATCCACCGTATTCTCCTGTAGTTGCACTGTCCGATTACCATCTTTTCCTCTCCTTGTCAAACTATATGAAGGGCGTTACTTTCAATAACAAAGAGGTCCTTAAAAACTGGCTCAACAACTTCTTTGAAACCAGACCAGGCGATTTGTGGCGGAACGGCATCAACAAATTGGTTGAGAGGTGGGAAGAGGTTGTAAATAGCAACGGCGAATATGTATAATTGATTAGCTCATGGATATAATTATTGTTTTTTTGTTAAATAAAAGTCTTGGGTAAAAACGCTACGTTCTTATTCCTCAACCTAATACAATTTATTTTAAGACTAAAGAACTTTTCATGACAAATTAAGGCAGCTTTTATAAATTGTGTTATTATTCTAAGTTAATGCTAGTTTATTTTAATTTCACAAGAAATCTGCTTTAATCACATTCGATGCTTTCTTTTCCCTGGTTTGTTGAAGAAACATTATTGACGTAACACATCAGTAGCGTTTCGGCAACGTTTCAATCATTTTATCATTTCATTGTAAGCGTTAAGTCAAAAGACTTAAAATTATTTTTTAGTTAACTATATATGACGCCATAACTTTCTAAATTTAATGCTATATACATTGATGTAAAGACTTTCTCTGCTTCTCTTTGTAATCTGATTGCTTATTAGCAAAATGACAACCCGTTTTCATTGGGAGCGTTGAAATACTAGGAAAAATTTATAGCAAATATGCTTACGTTGAGGTTTAAATCAACATTTCACTAATTGTATTGTACATGTAGAGCATTGTGTTATATTATTTAATAAAAATTTAAAAGGAAATTAATAAACCATGAAATTGGAGATTAGGGAAGACCTACATAATTTATTGGTTACTTGAAGAAAATATATATTAATTACTTCTGGCTAATTTGTTCAAGAATAGTATTCGATAAAAATTCGCTTCTTACACTCTAGCCAAAATAATGAATTAATACTAATACAAAGTATAATAGACTAATATTCCTCATAAAAACAATAACTATCGAGTAATTA
>CM075861.1:46842339-47022339 GCA_037975125.1 Latrodectus hesperus | reverse complement strand
TTCTATAATATAAAATAAAATACTTGTTTATGTAAGTCATATTATGCAAAGTACATAAAAATTCCCTGACCAAACTATTCCAGCTTTTTTTTCACAGTTTTATTTAGAATGTTAGATTATTTTGAATTTTTAACCATGCAGAGCTCATTCATTCTATCTTACAAATCGTTTGTTATTTCACCTTCGCTGCGAAGAAATCAATTTCAGTTTTTCAGCTGGTTTGAGCAGATGGTGACTGACAATGCAGTTTGAAAGGCGAAAACTTACGACTCTAACTCGATAAATTACTTTATGAGAAACGGCACATGGCAAATTTGATTGATAGCGAGTGAGAAAGAAAAATCGTTTTCATCTGCAACAGCTGAAAAAGAGAATAGAGAAACGATATGCGAGACAAAAAAGCTGATTTCTGGAAAAAAAATCAAATAAAATTTATATATTTTTATTTAAATTTTCAATTGTTTAGAAATAATGATGTAATTTATAATTAATTATATAATTATAATTTTCCTTTCTACTATATTAATTGAAAGTGCTTTTTAAATGGTGACCTATTTTTATTGCAATCTTTGAACTTTTACACACTCGAAGATAAAGATTTTGATCGTTTTTTTTTAACTTCAATACATACTAAAATGATAAAATTGATAGCTTAATGATCATTTCATGATTTAATGAAATGATTATTACTTTAATTACATGTAATGTAATTACTGAAGACTGATGAGAAGGATTTGGAGTACTATCGTGTATTGTCCTTAGGAAGGTATGTGAACACAACCCAATATTTGTGACTCAGAACAAACTCTCGAACCATGGATTGTACCCTGGCAGATGTGTGTAAACAGAAATTAAAAACAAAATATCCATCTCTCTTATTTAATAGAGACTATAATCGAATCTGCAAGCTTCAGCATCAAATACTGGAGTTTTGCCACATTGATATAAATCCTAACTATTAGTCTATGATCAAAATTATGAAAAGTGAACTCTAAAATGATCATTTTACAATTTATAAATTCGTAGAATAAGTGCTATGTTTATGTAACATATATTTCAAAATAATTATGTGATTTATTTACTATATTTATAATTTGTATTATTTTTTAGATAAATATAATTCTTGATACCGAAGTATGTATCTGAAGTCTTGAACACACTGGTTCAGTACGATAAAGCTCCTCCTTATTCAAATATATTTGCTCCGGAGTTACTCTGGAATTATTAAATCATCAAATGATTATCATAGCATAATTGGATGTGAGAGGGATGATGGGATGTGACTGACTGTGAGATTAGTTTATTTAAAGGGCCTATTTTTCTTGATACATTTCCGCTGATATTAAATAGAAAGAAAATATATTAGTTGAGGTGTTGATCTCATTAGTTGACCGAGAATCTTAAAATTACATGTCGTTTGGTATTTTAGGAATATAATAGTTCAATCAAATCAGCGAGTTAAGATCATTGCTACTTCCTGCTAGTGAATTCAGTTACTTTTAATATTCGAATTATCTATTGTTGTTGTTGTTGCATATGACACTTGGACAAGCCAAGCTCGCTATGCCTTTGGCAAAATTAAGTCAATAGAGAGCGTCTTTCGTTTCGATAAGAGCACCACGAAGGTGAAAGTACGACTTTGCTATTTTTAAGGTGTCTCGTAATTTTGAACCACGGTCAGGTGACGAGGCCACACTTGAGTTGGCACCCTCTTCTCCACATCCTCTCCACACCAGCGGAAGGACTTTGGACGTCACATATTAACGTGGACACATCCCCAACCCACGGAGTTCCAGCAACCCAGTGAAGGAGAGTACACTATGTTTATAATTTAGTAGAAAATGTAGTGGTTGGAAGGGTGGTCACCCTTCCAACCACTGCCCGCAGCAAATGATGCTTCACTTTGCTGAGCTTACGGGAAGCGGCGTGAAGCTACTGAGTCACTGAAGCTCATGGAATCTAAAAATGATAATTTAACCTTTACGGGAAACAACAAAAAAGATTATCAAAATGTAAATTTTGTGAAGTTTCCAAAGAATATAATTATATCTTTGCAATAATATATCAATATTCTTTTCAACTCCAAACATACGAAAAATGATCGAAGTTTAATTTTTTTGTAAGCAAAGAACTAATTAAGAAATCACAAATCATTGAAATATTTCACAAAACATGATGTTATCTATATAGAAAATTATTTTTTATCAGCAACTTTGGTTACATAACTGGCGAAAATTATTCTGGTTGTCGACTTTTAAAAATTTTAGTAAATGTTTAGACATAAATACAGATATATGTACACCTGAATTGACATTAGTATAACATCAACCAATCTGCTTACATATTTCTTCTTGTATAACACATGTCATGGACAAAAATGAACTATAGTAAACTATTGTTTGCTTAGTTTAATACCTGATTTTTTTTCTTTTTAAAATATTCTTTTATTTAAAGGTTTCCAAATCACATTTTTTATACAATTAAAATTATTAATTTTAACTGTCATTGAAGAATAAATTGGTCTTAAATTAATATATTTTATATCTGACATAATTGTGTGTGTGCATATAACTTGAAATCTTAGTTGAACCATTATTTGGATGGAGAATTAATTTTTCGACAATAATTAAAATATTAAAAGAAATTATTATAATTCAAAAATAGAGATAAATGAATACATTTAATGGAGCATTTATATTTCATCATATGAATCATAACTCTTATCCAATAGAAAGTTAAATTAGGAGACTCACATTTTTTGTAACAACATAATATGCTATTTTAAAATATGCTCTAATCCCACCACATTTCTTACTTTCTATTTGAAATTATAATAATCATGTTTCAAATTTTCATACTGATTCCAATTTATGACAGACAAATAGTAAGGAATTCATAAAATTATTTTAGCTAAAAAATGTTTTTTCTACAACCTTTTTTCTATTAATTTCATGACTTCTTACGGAAAATTAAAAAATATCGTTTTCAGTAACTTATTTATTTATAGAACATTAATTACTGAAAATGACACTTTCAAAGTTTCTGCGAGAAGCCAAATGAAATTAATAGGGTTTAGGGAAAACATATTTTTGCTAAAGTATTCAAAATCTAAAGGAAACATCAGATAATTAGAAGAAATTTCCTAATTCTTTCCAAATGATAGGCGTTTTCTTTTTTAAAATAATGATAAATTTTAATTTTTATCACTTTTTTTATACTTAAATAATAATTTTGAAAGGGTAAAATAAAAAATGTTTAATCTCAAAATTTATTTTAATGTGTTTCTTATCAAGCCCATATTTTAAAACTACTGAGAGAAAAATCATCCAGAATAGAAATTTAAATTTCAATTATTCATTAAGTAAAATATTTTATTAAGTATCAAGAAATGCCACGAAATAAAAATGTTATCAAATAATACATCCTGTAACTTTTTCAAAGCAAAATATTCATTTTTTTAAAGAAAAATTTGTTTTAATTCTTAACTAAATATATTAAGATATTGTTAGGAACCTTAATAAGTAATTAGTAGTTGAATAATTGAAACTAAAATTTTTAATAAATTCAGTTTAGCAGTTGATACCAAGAAAAAATATATTACTTTTTTAGTAATTTTCAATTTTGATTTATTTTGATAATTATAATTCGAGAACATTCCATATAAAAGTTATTTTCATATATATTATATATCCATATCAATTATATTTATATAATTAGATGCAAAAAAATTTAAATTCCATCTCTAAGAGATAAATGAACTAATAAAAAAGTAAGTATAAAATTTCAATACAATATGTAAGAACATAAACGAACATCTGAAAAATTATGCATGTTTTTATTCACAAAATGTCTCCAAAAAAAGTAAATCGGGACTCACCAAAAAGGAACTAGGATATTTTTTACGACCCATCTTTACAAAGACAAGACTCTGCTTTCAAGAGTCAAGCACTCGAGGACAAGCCAAAGTAGATAGATTGTGATTGCCTAGCTCACATCCCAGATCAACACACGTTTAGGTGCAAAGAAAGATACATATAATAACGTTAAAAGGGGAAAAAAAGAAACGGGAAAAGTATGCGCTGAAGAACAAATTATTGCCCTTTTTTTCTGTGTTCTCGGCAGGTTTAATGTTCCTTACCGTCCCATGGATAATTGGTTGGAACAGTCCGCCGTGCTCTAGATTTCAGCCAAGTGTGGCACATTACCTGGCTTCGGGCTTCAGAATCCAAATCTCATAAACTATCAGAAGCTATTTTACTGTCTTCTTGTATTTTACCCAACTTTTTTCCCAAATACCGAAAGGAGACGAGAATATATAGATATATCCATCCAATTTCTAGCCTAAGAAGACTTGGCTTCACTTTTTCTGATATATGTTTCGGTGGGTACATGTTTATACTGATATATAATCGATGGAATGCGCTCGTTCTGCTTGTTGGATAGAAAGCAGAATGTTACATCAATAATGCCACTGCCAACGCCTTTTTTCGATTTCCTCCCCCTTTTTTTCCTTTTTTTGTTAGATTTTTTTTTCCCTGAAAGACTGAATTCTTCCTTCGGTAGACTAGGAAAATTCCAATTTATTTTTGCGTGATTCAGCTTACTTTCTGTGATTGAGGGATGGAAAATAAAAATAATGGTAATCGAAAAACAAAATGAAATTGTGACCACGTTGCATAAAAACAAATTTCGCTCAAACACAAATATTTGTTTAACTTGATCTGATGAGAAAGAAAATAAGAAATATTTTTTTTTTTGTATTTTTTAAAACTTTTCCTTTTGCTATGTTTGTAGCGTTTTGTTTGTCCATTTCAAATATCTAAAGCTTGTATTTTACTGTAAATTTTCCAGTCGTTACCAATGGTACCACATTTCTAACCGTGTAACTTCCTGTAACTTAACTAACTTCATATTATAACAATATTGAAAAATGTTGTACTTGCATAATCGATAATTTAAAATATGCACTTAGTTTTTGCACATTATATGACTCATTTCACATTAAACTCTTTATGTAATCTCATCCATTACATGGTCTTTGTTTAGTCTCAGATGAAATTTAGAATAATCTCAGAACATTGAAATCCAAATCTTAGATGACATCAAAAAAGAACTATAGGAGAAAGAACTATATGTTTTTTATATAATTTAAGCTTATCATAATAAATATAGCCTATATTTCTTGTCATGAAATTTCCTCTGTTCAAGGCACATTACCGTGTTTTTTAAAGTAAACTTTAAGGTATATATATTACAATTCCCAAATTTTTCTTTCCTCGAAACATTTCATTAATTTTACTATTGTAAAAAGTATTTTTTATTCAAAAATATTTTATTCTTTATATTAATCATTTATTTCTTGGATTGGTAATAATGTCACAAGTAATTATCAATCAATTATGAAAAACTGCTCCTATTGTTTTTGTTTCAGTAACTTATTACTAACAGGAAGAATTATGACACAAGAAATATAATGGACTTAAAATAAAAATTTTAATATGCTTTCTTTCCAGAGATTTATTATAAAATTTGAAAAACTATGATGAAATTAATGTACAAGATTTAAGACAAAAATTTACATATTCTTTCACTTTTCAGTGACTTACTAACAACATAACAAGCTACGATGCAAGTAATATATTGGACTTAAAACAAAAATGTGCATCTTCTTCCTTTTCAGCGATTTATTAACAACATTAAGAACTATTATACAAGTAGTATACTGGACTTGAAAATCCGTTCTTTTCAATTACTTATACCAGTTACTTATATTAGTTACTTATACCAGTTACTTATACCAGTTACTTATATTAGTTACTTATACATTTAAGTTACTTATACTTTCCAGTTATTTAAACTTAAGGAGTTATGATGCAAGTGATGACTTGGACATACTGAAAATATGAAAAACAATGATTCAAGTAGTGTACTAGACTTAAAATAAATATTATTTTTATTTTTAAAAACTTTATTAAAATTAATGTTTTAGAAACTCTAGAATTTTTATTTATCTCCGTCCAGACAAATGATTTCCCTTTATTATTATTAACTTTTATTATTCTCAAAAGATTAGGAACTACCATATAACTTTGTAACGTGCGTAACTCAAATCAATATAATGTATTCCAAAAAATTGAAATTTTGGTTTTCTCGACGTTAATAGTACTATCATAAAGATAAAAACGTTACACATACATAAATTTAAAAGAGATTCATTCAGATTTATATAATATGCGTTTTCCAGAATTAAAAAGGACCTTTTTCAAATTTAACTACAGACGAAAAAAAAGTCATTAGAAAATAATAAAGTTTTGCATTTGAAAGAAAATGAATTTTATTCAATAAAGCAAAAATATTTTTAAATCACAGCTGATAGCGTTTCACTTTAAAAACTTAAAACATTTCAAGATCATAAAGATTTTTAAGATTGATTTGGAAAAGATATTGATAATGGTTACAAAATATCATCTTATATGCTCAAACATACTTTAATTCTAAATTTTGATTAAATTTTACGAAAAATCTTTTCAAAATTTACAATACATAATTAGCATTACGAGAAAATCGCATCCAATGAAAATAAACTCCTGAGTATAATTAATAAAAAATCGAGAAAAAATCAGTGAATTCTGAAGAATTTGTCACCTGAATATTAGAATCGTCAGGTGTACGTTGATGCAAAATGTAAACACTTTCTTCAGGAAAATTCATATTATATGTGAAAAATTATATTATATTTCAACAAATATTCTCTCAATTATTTTAAAATGACTACAAGAGTAAAGTTATGAGAATATAAACTTACTGTATCTCATATTTTTCACTGATATTTAATAAAAAATGTATACTATGGAAAATTAGAACATATTCTAAAATTAGAATATGTATGAAACAAAAAATGATTTATTTTTGTTCTACCATAAGAAAATACTACTGTTAACCATGGTCGTCAAAAACAAAGGCCAGTCTACTTCACCGGAAATGAAAATTAAACAATTGGAAATTCCATTTTAAAACTTTATCAGAATATTTGTAATTTTCATTAAGAACTGGTCACAAAAACTATTATCTCTAACTATGACAAATCTAATGTCTTTATCCATAAATATTAAAAATTCTTTCCTTTGTCTTTCAACGAGTATATTTAATATTCTGACTTATAAAGCATGAATCTTCACAAGTTAACAGTCCTTAAAAGGGTAAGTAAGCAAAAATTCCTTTCTTATGATGCAAAATACCAAAATTTCCTTGCTTGAAGAACTTCCCTCATACTCTTGAGGAGCGAATTGTCCACGTGTTTGCGAAAGCATCTTTCTTCCGTTACCAAAGCTTTAATCCGGTAAAAAGGGGCTTTATTTAAATAAAGCCGAGTGGGCTCCTCCAACAAAATAATACAGCTAGCTTCAAATGCATTTACAACAAAATCATGACGCCTCATTGAAATTGAATTCTTCCTCCAATTCTTTCCGCTTTTGTGAGACGTCATTCACTTAACATGAGATGCACTGCAAACGAAAGGGTGAGTGCTGCTGGTTGTGGGTGGGCGAAGCGTGTAGTAAGAATAACTAGAGACGGTAGCATTTTCCGAATTTGAACCACTAAGAGGATTTTCGAATAGTTTCAAGAGAAAACATTCGCCACCCGACCCTCCCTAACGAAAATGCTGATGGTTTGCATTGTTATTTACCTTCTTTAAAGCGCCAGTTCCTGGTAAAGACATCCGGCTTTTCTAAAGTTTTGTTAAGTGCTAATGCTGCTTGGGAAGGCCTTTCTCTTTCGCTATTTATATATTGCGCAGAGGGAATTTGAAAAAGTGTCTTCATAATGCGAACTTTTGATGAGGCCAAAAGAAGATTGCGTTTAATTCCCTTCAACTGAATGGAAAAGGAGAGTCTGAAACTACGGAGCAAGCGAAATAAAGTAGTTTCATTTAAATTTCTGCGTTTATTCCATTCCTCAAGAGACTGGAGAATGTCAAAATTGAATGGAAGGAATTTGTTTAATGAAGTTTATAAATGATACCGAAATTCCCTCTTAATTCTTCCGATTGTAATTTTACTATTGGGAAAATATATTGCAGCTATAATCCAATTTGAGATTAAAATTAATAATCTACAACTTCTAATTCCATCTTATAATGGGTATTATATTAAGAAATCAAAATAAAGTACTTTAATATATTTCCTAATAACTGACTTTCTTATAATTTAGTTTTGCAATAAATTATACTAATAACATTAGCCAATGTACTTATTAAAGTTATAAAATTTATATAATATGTAAAAGAAAATTAAGTAATTATGACATGTAAATAGTAAAATCTTATTTTTTTTTTGTTTTTATAAATAATATAAACTTGGAAATTTTTATTAATTTTCTGAGTTACTCAAATTTAATTCTATAATGTAAAAACTCTATTGATGTTTAATACCTGAGAATATTTCTTTTATCATAATAATTATTTTTCATTAAAGCAAAGTATGGGCAAGATTTTTACCTTGTTTTTCTCTCGGTACAAAAAATAATATTATGCGTGACAGTCATTAAATTAAGAATGTGTATAAAATATTAAACTTTGTATATGGTTCTTCTTAAGTATATAGTACAACTTAAACTTTCTATTAAGATAACTTGAAACTTTGCTATCAGAATAAGAAATGCCATATCTATAAAATATTAAAATATGCGTGTTGATCAAATAAATGACATAATAGTAGGTAACCTCAAGTAAATATCTGCAGAACAATAAATATTCTAGGTGTATGCGTGTACGTATTTAGACACATACAAACATAATGAAGTTGATATAGTTATGAAGGATACTCACTTCAATTTTGACTCATTATCTTAGCTTAGAAGTCAAAATCTGTGATTTTAGAAAAGATTAAGGAAAGTAGCAATAAGCTGCAAGATGAGACGACTTGCATCGCCTTAAGCTTCCCGAATGGAAAACATTGTAAAAATCAAACCTATTTTGAAAACTAAAAAATAAATCTGATAAACGCCAATTCTATAGCTGTAAAGCAGTGGCAATTTAATACCAGATGACACCTTGCACACAGAGATGTGAGAAAATTCGTGATTTCTGTTGTAATAACTCTGAGATGGATCAGACTCAAGGGGGTGACATACTTAATTCATCATTATTAACCCTTGGCTCTTGATAACAATGGTACATTTAAGGGACCAAAGCTATCTGCAAGAAGCTAGTAGAATCAATTTGATACTGTTTCTTGCAAAGCAATACAAGACCCAAATATATTATTAATGTTCTCGAAGTTTGCGATACCTTAGTTTGGTGTAAAAATATTTTCCCTTTCAGCCTTTAATAGTATCATCTATTTATTTTTTTTTTCACATTTTCAATAAATTTTCGAGTCTTTTTGGTGATATTTAACTGTAACGTTAAATTTTATTTTAATTAAATGTAATTTTTTATTAGTTAATACAGAAATGATGATTCTGAATTGAAACCTATGAATCATTTAGTAATGTAGAAAACTAAAGTTATAAATGGAAAAAGGCATTGGATCTTATGAAGCCTAAAATTGTCTTAAAAATAAAAACATATATCAATTATTTGTCGGTTAATTCCTACTGTGCCCTAGCATTACGCGTTTTAAAAACGTGAGTTATTCAACTGAATGAAATACTATCAGGAATTAATTGGCTTTAAAAAATAAATGACCGATTTTTTCAGTTAACAATCAATTTTAAGAACTATCTTTATTTGGAGACTAAGTTTCAACTCCATTATAACCGAGAAAGGATATTTCTATGACAAAAATATTCACTTAATGAATGATAATTAAAACATTCTTTTAGTTTTGTTTAGTTAACGCTTAGGTCATGAAGAAGAACCTGTGATTCTCAGAAATCGACACTTGAATTAAGGATGCAAAACATACATAAACAGTTTTTCGATAAAATTTTACTCAGTAAGGCATAACATTTTTCTAAAAACGTCAAATATTCAACAGAATGAATCTAATTTTATGAATTCAGTTTATAAAATATATGACTAATTTTAACAATTTATTATCAATTTCATGAACTATATTCAAACAACGATTGGGTTTCTGTTCCATTGTAACCGAGAAAAGGAATTTCTAATATAATATTAGAAATATCTTTTATTTATTTAAACACTATATATTTATATATGTGTGTGTATTCTCTCTGCCCACATTCTTTTTGTAAAAAAAATCCCTAAATACTAAAAAAGGGAAAGTGCTCTTTAGAAAACCGACCGTAAATTCCCTACAGTCCACTCAGTTAGCCGTAAATCCCCCCAAAAAAAACGCGCAATATCGGATAAGAGAAGGAAGATACGCTGCTGAAGAGGAGGGACGATAAAAGCATTTAAAACAAAAATACGATCTGAGGTATAGAGATAAAGTTCTGTCCATCGAAATCGCCCAACTGTTATGTTCGCCCAACTTAAGGTTGGAGGGGAGGACTGTCCATTCCCCGCAGAAGATCTCGTAAGAGTTTACTGTCGTAGAAAGTATATCTTTGGAGACAGTGTTTCAGCGTCAGTTGTGACAGAAGAACTGGAATATGGTTAATCGATTCAAAAGGATGGAGTGGAGGGTTGGAAATCCATTGGAAAATCGTTATTGTCGCTTGCGAAATAAATCAGAAACACCCTTCGATAGAAAGAGGGTCCCTATCACAATAGTGAGCTGGAGGAATACAGAGTGTTCGAAAAATGACGAGAAGGGAAATTAAAATAAGGAAGAGTTTAAAACGAGAAATAGGAAATAAGAAGCATTGTCTTTTCTTCCCGTTTTTTAACAATTTTTTACTGTCTTAAACGGTAAACAGTGAAGTCATAATCCCCTAACAATGGGAGTAACAGCTATAAGATGTTAAGTTTCCAGGGAAATGAAGTTGACAAGAGAGGCTTGTTAAGTTCGTCAATATTAAGAAATAATCTTTCTCTCTCTTCAATGAAAGATTCAAATATTACTATCCAAAAAAATCGGATATTATAAAATAAAAATTAAAAAAAAATCAAATATAAGAAATAAAATAAAATTAAAGGCAATTCCTGCTTAATTGTTAATAACTAAGATAAATTAAAAGTATTTAATCAATAAAAAATAGAAATTCATTACAGATTCATTAATATCGAAGAAAGTGGATATTAAAAAATATATCTGAAATTTATCTTAATATCATTGCAGTGGGAAAAAAACTAACATAAATAAAATGCAGTCTCTCAAACCTACAAATTTAAAAGTAAAACATTGTTGAAATTAATATATTTAACCGAAAAATCGATGTCGAAAATTGAGCTAAACACAGATTTGCTCTGAATTTACTTTCCACGCTTTAATTCACAAATAAAAAAATAAATGATAAATAGAAAACCTATAAAAGAAAGATGAAAATATTTTTATATATTTCAAAATTCGTCCCCTGAAAAATTCCTCTTTCGTCTATTTAAAATTAGGCATTAAAATTTCCATATCTTTCAAAAGTAAAGTATCAAACTGCATAACACACACACATAAACATAGAAACTGCACAAAGTTAACAAATATCTCTATATTAATTGGTCAAAATTGTTATATAAATAGAAATTATTTATAATACGAGTAACTAATATCATATTTACTATGATAACTTATATTGAAAACAACAACAGAAGTATTATTTATTGTGTGTGTGTGCTTTATATAATTACAAAACTTTTTTCATTAATTATAATTATGTTATTGCAATTATAATCAGAACATTTGAATTTATAAAGCCATTATAAAACTTCTGCTTTGAGAAATATGTGTGGCCAAATTTTAAAAGCTTCATACTGGAAGTCCTTAAATTCAATCTCGGCCACTGTTGTACGATTGGAGATAAGTGTTGTGCGTTTTCATTTTAAGTATAAATGTTTGTCGGAATGGATACTTGAGAGTTTACCAGGTTACCTCCCTAGCAACAAATAGAAGCAAATTTCTTGAATAATAATTTATTTATTGAAGCACAAGTAAACTTAACTAATATAAAAGTTTCAATATATTTTGCAAGACTTATGTATTCCCAACCTTTAACATATTTTAAAGATGTCATATATTTACGATTTAACTGCGAACGAATTAACTATAATCTAACAATTCCAAAAATTGTATTCTATTTTCGTTTTTAAAGCTTCAAAGATTAATTTCAAGAGGCAAATAAATTTATTTTTCTTATTTTAAAAGAAAAACTTAATTTTACTTTAAAAATAAAAATTAAATTAATGGGTAAATCTATATTTAAAAACAAAAGAAGTATATAACATAACAATGTTATAATAATAGTATAAATAAGACATTTACACAATTATTTATGTAAAATAATCTTTTTGCCGTGCACTTATTTTTTAATGTTCAATTTCCATAAAATTTCTTGGTTAAGTTGGCGAAATTCTTCTCACAAAACTAACTTATAAATTCTTCTATAACTTATTTACCAACCACGGTGATATTTTCATGTATGCATGGATAGATAAATCATTACTTGAACTTTTTCACTTACAATTCTTCCCATTTCGTAAATCTGCATATTCAACTCAACTCGTAAATTAAGGCTGTATTGATGAAGGAAAATTACATTTGCCAAGTATTTACAATGCAAATTGCTCTCAAACGACGTGGAGTCAAAATTGAGTTAAAATTTCGCTTTTCACTCAGCTCCGGAAATGACGTCAAGTTCAGCAAGTTAAATGCGTGAAATCAAAATTGAAACTACTAAAGCTACACTAAATATTCAGTAAAATACAAATTTAAAAATCAAAATATTTTAATTTCTTGTTATTCAAAAATTTTTGACAGTAAAGTATAATGGATAGAAAAAACTACAAGATATTTTATAATAAATTGATTGATTACCGAAAATGTTGGCAAAATATAGTTATGAGCTTTCAAGCGAATATATGCACAAACAGGCATGAAAAAGAAAGAAAAAACTCAGATAAAAAAGATTAAAAAAAACTCAGAGCGTGATTATATGAAAGGAATTAACATAATGAAGGCCAACGTTTTTTTAATTTTGAAGAGGTTACCTGATTTCATTTGAAATAATATTTTGAAATAAAATTTCTGAGTAGTTCAAAATCCCCCACGATCTTATATTAAAACTAAAATAAACCTGGGCACGAAATCTCATATGTGAACTAAGGCCTACAATAATACTGAATTAATACTGAATTCATCACACAAATATAATTCACTTATTTATTTCCAAAACACATTTGCAAGTTTTAATTTTTCAAGTATTTTCCAAATGTTTTCATCCACTGAACTTGAAGAAGCCAAAATTTGTTCTCTTAGGTGGAACACATTTATAAGAGAAATAAATAGATTAGAAAAACTATTATAAATCCTTCTTTATTTAATTGAATGATAGTAATATATAAAACTGTTAAATTTCGAAAACGTGCTTCAAATTTGTTTCAAAAGGTAAAAGAACTTTGAAAGAGTCCTTTTATACATATTACCGAAAAAAAATCCAAAATGTTATATACCAAAATAAGATATCTTTAAGAAACTTTCCATGAAACAATTCACGATATATATATATATATATATATATATATATATAGTTTTTTCATACAAGATGATTAATGTGAGACTTTACATTCAAAAATGTATCGAAGTGATAAGATAAATAAACTTTTTTTAATTCTAAACTGAGTATCCAAATATTTTTATGGAATTAACATAATAATTGATTAATATACACTACGAATCACAAAAAACACTTTTTCCACTTCAATGCAAAAAGTGTTGAAGTGTTCGCTTACCACTTTGATCGATTCAGTCCCAAAGAGGTCATAGCATTCGCATGAAGCTAATGCAATTATATGTGAACCATTTAAATAAATACAAGTTGAAACTCACGCTGCATGATGCTGCACAATGTATAATTTTGGATTTTCCATCAATCCCAAATGGTTTTGTTCAGCAGTCAGTAGCATCGGGCAATAAACTAAATGACAGCAACAGCAAAGGAGAGCCATGGTGGCGAATAAATTAAATCAATCGAAATATTCAATGAACCGGAACTTTAACCCATCATTTCGAGGAAAGCCCTCCAAGAAGAAAACAATCCTTCCACTTCATAAAGAGCCGAAAATCCAGCCTTCGTCTCTCCCCGGTTCCCTCTCATTACAAACCCGTATTACGTGACGGCGCATCCCAAATATGCTTCTGATGCAACAAAATCACAAACGTTCCATCCCTACCCCCGCATCTCTGCCCCGCCCACCCCCACTCGAGATAAATAACGAGCTTGGTATGTTACAAAGCATTACAAGTTCCCCTCCTAGCTCTTCCCCCCATCCTCTTGCATCAATCAGGAGTAAATAGGTGCCTCCCCACGTCCTTTACACTACCACCACCCCAAGAATAATTGTGCAGGGAAGCCAACACGCGGGCGCCTCAAAGGTCAGGCAGAAAAGACGATGCCAGGAGGAAAGGAGCGAGGGGGTGGTTGGAGGCGTACACGTACCACAGCCAATCGATGTGAATGGCCGGCGAATATCAACCGGTGCAGAGTGTTGTGGCGAGAAGTGTCCGTGTGTTCTCTGTACCAGATGTGGATGATATGTGGTATCCCGTTGCATTCCTTCCCACAAAACCCCACTTGGTTTTGTTCCATCACGGACGGTTGGTTGCTCTTCTGAATGCAGTGGGAAAGAATTGTTCTGACTCATCAATTCGTTTAGGAAAATGTGTCTTTAAGTCTTAAGAGGACTAAAGAATTAAACACTGCGTCTAAACTCGCGGAGGAAATTTTAGATCTAAAATCATGCATATTTAAGGAATTCTGAAATTAAATTAAAATATCAAAAATTCGTAAATCATTAAAGATGAAAAAAGCAACAAAACTAAATTATAGAATAATTGGATATTTCTTTAATTCTCATATTTGTATAATACACAATCAGATAGATTTTGTTATATTAATATCTTAAAAAGTAATTTTAAATACATAAATATTATTTCTATTCTATAACTAATATATATATATATATATATATATATATATATATATATATATATATATATATATATATATATATATATATATATATATATATATATATATATATATACATTAATGAAGTAATTTAACGAGATACCATGCTAGAATAGTTTTAAAAAAAGTTATGATTATATAATGTAATAAATGGGGGAATCTAACTAATATAATTCAGCAAGGATAAGTGACACATTTTAATTATTTTATGTACAATTATTGGAATATAATTTAACCCAACGTAACTAAAAACTAACATTTTTCAGCATAATAATGGTATAATTATTTAGACAAAACTGTAACGAGTAAGCATTTTAAAAATGAATATTACTAAAAACACAAAATTGAAGATTTAAAAAGTGGATCTATTATTTCTGTATTAATTTAAAATCAAAAAGAATGCATCTATATAATTATGAATAAAAAGCTGTTATAAAAATATAATGTGGTTTCAAAAATTTAGAGAGGAAATAAACAATTAGTTATAAAGTAAGCTTCCTTATCCAATCAATATCCTATTCTATTATCAGCTGCAATATAATATCTCTCAAACTGTAATTTTCTAAAGACATTTTGTGACTCAGATTCTTAAATTAATTCTATAATAATGGATATATTTAGGAGCAAATGAAATTTTCATACTCTTATTCGCAAAATTTTGACTTTAATTTACTACAAAGGAATATTTTCAGTAAGATTTGATTTCATTACAAAATAATTACCTAATAAGTTAAAATATATTTTCAAAACAGTCAAGAAAAAAATGCTAAAGATTTTTGCTCTAAAAGAGTAAATATTTAAAATGGAACAAAAATATAAAAGGAATTGTATATATGGAATAAAAATAAAATAAAATACCAGAATGGAATTTAAAAATATTCTAATTTTAAAAACAGAAATTTCTAATAAAGTCATCAAATCTGAATAATACCGAAAACACAAATGGCCAAATAAAATATAGTAATGAAAATATATATACACTACTAATTGCCTGAAATAAAGTAGTAAAAGATAAAAGCATATGAAATTCACTGTTCACTAATAAGCATATTTAATCAACATTCAATGAAAAGGAAACAATCATGCAAACGCTTTCTAATTATCACCCTGAATGCGTACTTAATTTCCTTCCCAGAAACAATTTGGAGCATGAAACAAGATAGAAATCAATAATAACTTCGTTGATAAGAACTCTAATTGGCACACGGAAACTTTCAGAAGCACACATTCTGCTATTGAAAATTAAATTGCTTCGAAAATTAAATCCTAGATGAACGCACTTTAGTACTGAATACATGAGAATATTTTCTTGCAGAGATGACTGACATAAAAGTTCTCTCATTCCCTTTACACAGCGTGAATCTTCCCATTTTTCTACAGATCGCTGATTATGAGAAAGGCTTTCAATGGCAGTGGCTGGAAAAATTTTCGATGCGTTAGCGATTTATGACAGCTTCAGGATCGAGTCCGGGCATTCATTTGGAGTTGTTCTTATTATAGATACGATAGGTAAGGGGGGAGGACAAAGTCATATACATTAAACAAGAATCAGGGGGAGGGCCGGAAGTCCGAAACTTAAGCCTTCCTGACAGTTTTGGGAAGCAGTCTAGACATTTCTGACAACCTCAATGCACGGATCGAGGGAAATATTTCAGGAAACATTTTCCCTCAGAAAAGGGGTTGAATTCGATGAGAAATGTGGTTTGAAATAATATAAATTAGTATATTTAACTCATATGATAAGATTTTATTTAATTAGTAATACAAAGAACAATAATGATAATTCATGAATTTTTTATTGAATTAATTGTTTGAAATAATTCATTTTGCTAAAAAAAATTTCAAATACTCTAAATTTTAATTTGCTTACCAAATAGTTAATATAAATATTGAGTAATATTCATCATATTAATAAGTAATATTTCTTAAAATTATTAAATAATGTATATTAAAAGAGTTACTTTATTTATATTAA
Source organism: Latrodectus hesperus (assembly GCA_037975125.1). Taxonomy (NCBI): domain Eukaryota; kingdom Metazoa; phylum Arthropoda; class Arachnida; order Araneae; family Theridiidae; genus Latrodectus; species Latrodectus hesperus. The sequence continues at coordinate 47,005,337 of CM075861.1, read as the reverse complement.
GATGATCTCAAACAACTGTATTAAATAATACAAACAGTAAGATTAATCAGATGTGAAACAAGTTTAACGTAAGAAAAACGAAATATTTTCCAAAAAAATTCCTCAAAATCTGTGTAGCTAACTGAATGAAATTTATCCTTGAATCTATAAGAAACCAATGCTGGTTGGTTGATTTGGTTTTGTGACGCAAGGTCCAAAACAGGACAAGCTGTGCCAAAACTAAGATATTGAGAAAAGTATTTTTAATCAAAACCCAAGCAACATTAAAATGTTAAGAAACAAAAAATATTATATATCATATAATTAAAAATACATATAAAAAGAAAAAAGTAAATATCAAAATAATAATTATAAAATTTAAAACATAAATTATACATATTGTAAAATGTCTGTTGCTCTTTAAAAAAAACAGGTTTTTGTGGGGTGGCTAACTCAACAAATCAGATAAAATTAAAATATCAGTGTTAAAAAAGTGTAAACAATACGTATTAAAATTTGGACATGAAATTAAAATATATGAAAGACAGTAACTGATTCATCATATATCTCACCAAGTGTTTAGTTCATTTAAAAGCAAATATTTATGAGTGAAAAGTAAAGAAACCTTAGAATCGTTATCGCATGATTTGTTTCTGATAAAGCGTCTTAGTTTTAAATCATATTACAACAACTAAAAATCATCTAAATAAGATATAAGACATCATTATACATTTAAGACAAATAAGATATATAGAAAATATATACTTAAAACAAATAAGATATACTTATGGACATCTAATAAGATATACTTGCCGAGAAAGTTTGACGCATTAACGCATATTAAATACTCAAGAAGATACTTTATATTGTGATAGTGTTAATTAACACATTATTTATTTTTGAAATAAATATAATTATAAACAGGGAAGATTTGAACACAGCACAGGGAAATACTTGCAAAATTTACTTATATTTTTAATGTCAATTAAACTATTTATTAATTAGTTGGATAACATTTCAAGTATTTCTGTACATTCACGAATTCCTATATATCTGGCTTAAGAGATTAAGTTTTACCATTTAAAGAAACTCTGCCAGTCTTCCATCAAACCTTGGATAGTATGGATGCTTCATTAGAAGAAGCGTTATTCCCTTCTATGAAATCACACTTTTCAACATGTCTTTCAAGGTTATGCCATAGTGAATCCTGCTTTTCAATCCAATCCCTCATATGTTATATTGGGTTTAAGCTCAATGGCTATGAAGAAGGAGAATCATATTGATATTTAACAATATCTGAATTTTGATATTTGCATTATGAACAGTGGGCTAAGAGTTATAGTTAAAATAAAAGTCAGCTTTTAAATTTAAATGTATTGTTTCTGAGGGGTTTTTTATATTTTTTTTAATTTCCATATTTTATGGAATTTGAGTCTTATGAGGTTCAACAATGGACACCATTGGTCATCATGTGTTATTTTCTCCATTTTCAACTGAAGGCATTAACCGCTATCTCTCCACTACATATTTTTTCAACATGGAAGCTGCAAAATTTACTACCATTAGAGAACAGAATATTTCTAAAATTATGAAGGTTTATTAACGTAATTATATTCACATTTTAATGTCTTAATAAATTATCTTTATACTTAATGGCTTAATAAATGTTAACTTACTTCATGGTCATGATTATTAGCTTTCTCGAAATTTTCCATTTCATATACTAATGTGGAGCTATTTAAAATCTCTTGTCATTTTTCACACAAAGCACACTATTTGGATTTCGGTGATATAAAGGCTCTTTTCCTGTTACACATTTCTTCAGAAACTCTTCATTTGTTGACTTTGAGATAAGATTTTGATATTCTTATTTTGATCGTTTTTTTCCTCTCATCAACTATCTTAATAATTTACTGAAGAATTTTTCTTCACCCACATTCCCTTTTATTTTCAGATACTTCTTTAATTTTTATAATTATTAATTTTTTATGTCAATATATGTGAGATTCAAAACTGACTAGTTTAAGCTATGGTACCTAAAATAATGAGCATATACAATGTATAAGAGTTATTTGCTTTATAGTATTAGATTTCTCATTCTACCCCAGAATCTATCTTTTATAACGAATAGATTTAACATACTTTTTTATATTATAGGTTAGTATTAGTTTAATACTTATATAGACTTATAACCCAATGTAAAATAAAGAAATCTGCACTAATGATGTACAAGATTTTATTAAACAGTTATAAGGAGAATTCAATAGAAAAGCAAAATCACCTACAATATTCAATATTATAATAGAATGGGAAATCAATTAAGGTTTTGGAAATTTGGAAATCTTGGATGTGCATTAAATTTTAATCCTGATATAATCAGAGTGATATATTTTATTTTGGAATAATTTGAAAATTTTCCAAAATAACAGACTCAGAGTGAGTTTTGTAGGCATAAGAATCTTTTTAGAGTAAAAAATAGATTTGTATAAAAAAGATCGAACTATAAACAAATACTAAGAGGGAAATATTTTTCAGTTTTTCTTGACAGATCAGCTACTATTATCCTGATTCCTTTTTTTGAGCAAACAACTTCACATAATACAAGCTTTTTTCTTCTGGTTAAAATAAAAATTCTGAACGAATAAGAAACTTTCCCTTTGGCGGATTTGGTGTCACAAAAAATAAACAAACACAGAAACTCCCTCTAGTGACAACAAAATGGAAAAAATTATTCCCTCTTTCACTAGATTCTTTTTATAATCTTTTACGGAAAACTTTCCCTCCAAATTGTTAAAAAAATCAGAAATTGCATACATTTTTATAAAAAAAATTATTATAAATTATTTTACTTTGTTAGGTACATACAGGACTTTAAACATAAAGTTACGTACGTATATATATATATATATATATATATATATATATATATATATATATATATATATATATATATATATATATGTATATATATGTATATATATATATATATATATATATATATATATATATATATATATATATATATATATATATATATATATATATATATATATATATATATATATATATATATATATATATATATATATATATATATATATATATATATATATATATATATATATATATATTTGCAGATGCGCTTCTGTAAGTTTATCTAATTACAAAAATCAAAATGTACTGAGTTATTTATAAATAAAATATCCTATTAAAAGTTTTATTTTAATTTAGTTCAAATTTATTAGAATTTCTTATTTATTTATTTAGAAGAAATTCAATGAAATCTATCACATTTTGTCTTAAGTTTCTAATAAAATGTATTTAATCAAGATTATTTCTTTTGCTTAAATTTATCGTAACCTGAATATTGATTAATAAAATTTTTTTTATATATTTTCGATTATTACGATTTTTCTTGTTATAATTAGTAGAATTTATGCATGCATTTTGACACATTTTTGTAATCAATCTTATTTTGTCTAAACCTACAATCCTTTCTAACTGTATATACATGATGGTGCGTGTGATTTACAATAAAAATTCTTAAAATAATTTTGCAAATATTATCATAATATTCTGAATTATAAAAAGATATCAATACCTTTACTATCATCAATTATTCAATTTGTAATAGTTATATCATTCTTCATATTTTTAAGATGCTTTTTTGTTAGAATATAATCAAATATATTATTTTTGGCTTATTATATTCATAAATTTTATGTAAATTTCTGCGTAACCAAAATTTTGTAAATCAGCAGGTATATTTTATAAAAAAATTTCCGTTACCATAATACATTGGAACCTTTAAAAAATTAATAAAATTTCTTTAAATTAAGTGTATCGTCCAGAATAAAACAAGTAATGATTTCTAACTCTCAATAAATATTGTATATTTTTTATATCATTTTTATTTATTATTTATTTTATTCAACAATAAATGACTTTTTTTATTAGAAAATTCTTACCGAGCCTAATTGAAGTTTAGAAGTGGAGTTCCATATTTATTAAGCCAAAGAATTTACGAATTTCTATACGAATAAATTATACCACACATTATTAATTTGTATAATGTTGTGAATAATTAATATGAAAACCATTGTAGAGAATTTATACGTTAATATAACTTATCAGAAAAACGGTTATTTGATAGTTTTCTTAATTTACCTTTTGTGTTTAGGCATTCAAAAGAATAATTTCTATTGAATTTGTAACGTACATAATTTTTTACTAGTGATAAGTTAACAAGAGGTTTAAGGAATAAATAAACAGAAACTATTTTTTTTTCTATTTTTTCAACCATCCACTTTAATTTTTAAAATTTTCATATACTCATATATAATTAGAAATGAGAGAAAAACTTGTAAAAAGTCATAAACAGCAAAAAATGCGAATAGTATATGAATTTTTAGCAAATTACAAGAAAATAAGAAAATATTGAAAAATTAAAAACACTGTAAAAATATGATTTTTTATCCTAGTGAAAATTTTATTTACCATAATTAATGGAAATTTTATTTTAAAGGAATAGTAAATTTTTTGTATTAATATAAATTATAATAAGAATTTTAATACACATAATTTAGTGCATTTTATTTCAATTTTGAATCAGCGTATTCGTTTTGTAGCCATATAAAATATATTTCAATAACTACATCGTATTAACATCTTTCCTTTTCACTATCAACAACTATCATAAATTAATTTATCCTGATAAGTAGAAAATTCTAATGAGTTAGAAATATATAATGCATGTTTTATTAATTATTTTACTAATGGATTTATTTCACAAATATATGAAATCATTTACAATATATACATAGGTTTAAAATATTTTCCTCTAAAAATCCTAAATTAATCAAAGAATAAATTAAAAGCAATAGTATAATTATTATTTGATCAGAGAAATTCATGAATATTGGTAAACCTTAATTTTTTACCAGTCAAAACAATTAAAACAACTAATATAGTTTGTTTAAATCATTTCATTTTTAATGAAATGAATATGAATTTTAAAATGATTAAATTTAAATTTTGAAAAACTTAAAACATATTATTATGTATATATTTTAAATCCATAATTATAATAATTTTTAAATACATTACAAATACAATATTTCTAAAGCGGCATGAAAATATTTTACTTGGCGTTGATTACCTCTCAGAGTTCTGGCGCCAAATTCGCCTAGCTTTGAATTATTTGTACATAGTAAAATTGTGATTAATTTTAAATTTCTCTGAGAATGCAACTTAAGATCTTTCTTTTAGTACTTTAAGTCACACGTGTTTTGAAAACCATTTCATTAATAGTTTTAAGTGAAATCAAATAATGTTTACGAAAATTAACACATGTCTATTGTGTTAATTGCGTTTTATAACATACCAAAATTCTGTCTCTACAGTAAAATATATTCGGTTCTTATATTTGAACTCCTATAAACATTTATACTGATTTTTTTAAAAAAAAGCGAAACACATTACAAGTAATTATTTTGCGTAGAAATGCTAATACACGCCGAGAGCATGTACAAGCAGCTGCATCCAAAGTATCAAAAGATCCAACTCCTGTCACACAAATATTTCCCTCCTCTTTTCCCTATCCCTCTCAGACGAACACACACACACTGCTGCAGCAGGCCGGCTTTTAATCTACTTTTACTTCCATGGGGAACACAGAACACAATAACAACGAATATCGACTTTTCAGTCAATTTATTCCCTTTTCCTCCCTCCTTCGGAAGCACCCTCCTAGGCAACTCAACTCCACTCCATCTCCTGGAGAAGAATAACACGCAATGCAGGGTATATTCCAGCCTCGTTTGTGGATGAGGTGGGGAAAGGTAAGGGTGGGTCGGTTGCTTTGGGGGTAGAGATAGAGGGGTCACGTGTATATGTAGGGATTGCGTGAATAAGGAATCGGAGAAAACTGTGTATGCTGATGAGGAGAACTCTAGAAATGTTAAGCAGAAAGGTCTAGGAGTTTTCCCCAAAAGGAGTTGATGCAGGAATTTAAATTAGGCATTAATGTTCCGTCACTGTGCTCTTCCCTCCCCCTACCAGATGCAGCACCTGCAGAAGATAGGGGGGGGTAGAAAAAAATCACTGTCTTCCGAAAACTCGAAGTATCAAATGAAAATATTATCCTCATATTTTTCCCTACAGACTGTTATTTATGCATTTCCGAAATTATTCCCTCAGAAGTGAAAAAAAGGGGAAAATTCAGTTGAACGATAGTTTTATAACACGAATTCCTCCCTTTTTACAAGTTTCTAAATAGAACTCTTTTTATGAGAAAGTTTTAAAATTATTATGTAAATTTTAAATGTAACATAAAGGAAATAAGTATTGAATTTCAATGATAAATTAATTCCGAGAGTAGGAAAACGTGAATTTGTTACACTTCTAACATCACATGGTACAATAAATGCTGTCTGATGCAGAAAGATACTAATTGAAAATATGTTCTTTAGCTAGCAAGTAAACTCAATTTATGTATCCACATATTAATGAGAAACAAATGTACACACTCATTTAAATTCCATTCGTATAAAATAATGAAACTTTTTTAAATCACAGAAAAAAATTTTAGAATTTAATTTGTAACATTTTATTCAATCAATAATTTGAAATTTAATAATTTTTATTTGTAAATAATGTGGTTTTCACTAACAGACACTTTCAAGTTTAAAAAAAATACAGCTTAACATATATTATTTTAAATAACTGAGCGAAATATTTTTGTATTATTAATTGTAAATAGTAGTTTATATTCATGAAATGATAGTTAGAATTTCATATAAAATTATATTAAGCTGGAATGTATTGAATTCTAGATATATTTCGCTTTTACTGTAACTAGTAACATATAATAATAATCGCAGGTACATTTTTATACGTAATAAATTTTCATTTAACATGCTTTATTAATTTTTTAAAAATAATATTTAAAAAATATATAAACTTTTACTTAATTTGTGATACAAAAACTATTTAATACGTTTAATTTAATTTTGCAGCAATATGGACTACATATAGTTTTTTCTATTTATACAGCAGAATTGTCTTTTTCATAAATTATATAAACTACTTTGATTATTTTTCTGCGATAAATAATAACTGCTAATTTATAATTTCATAAAAACATGCCTCAAAAATTAGTAATCGGTAATTGAATTTATTTTATCTGAAATTGTTTTGCAATAGGTACAAAAATTTTCTAATTATTTAAAAAATTTCATGTAATATATATAATGAGATATTTATGTTTAAATATAATTTCGAAACATTTCAAATACCATTAACAGGTTTTCTTTAAAAGCTATATAAAACAATACATTTCCTTGAAAAATATACATTTCCATAATCTTAACGAAAATAAAGTTAAAATTCTTGCCAATTAAATTATTTATCAGTTACATATTTGTTATGGATGAAACACATGCATAACTCTCAAAAATTTACTAAAAAATGTTTCAAAATTAAATAAATGGAAAGTTACGAGTAACTAATTTTGTGGATATTTATAACTTGAAATCATAACATCCACACACACAAATGAGTACTGTTTTTAAAATGAAATTTAAATTCATGACAATAAAAATACATTAATATTTCTTCAAATCAGTTTCCTCAATAATCAAATACAATTAACTTTCATTTAACTTATTTTATGTTCCAATATTTTTGCAAAAATAATTTTATTCCCATCCTCAAAATTTTAATTTTTGACGCTGACATTAGCTCTTGAAAAGAAATTTACTATTAATATGCAAAAAATTTCTTTAAAATTCTAATATTTATGAAAATTTAAATATGAATAAAATAAAATACTGCTTTTATATCGTGATAAATCTTTCAGTAATAACAATTTGAGATTCAGAACCTATTGTTAGAATTTAAATATTTAACTGTTGTTTTGAACAAAAATCAAATTTGAAATTTATTTATATGATTTACAATTTAATGTCTATACATCCAATTTTTTAATAAAAAAATTAGACTTTTCTAAAATAAATTATAAGTAATGAATAATTTATTAGTAATATATAATAAGTATAATTTATATATTGAAAAACAGTACAGAGAACAAATTATTATAATATATATTTTATGATTTTTATGTCATCTACTAAAATTTAATGAACATTTCAAAAAATTAAGTTTTTTTAAACATTTTATATTTTAAATTTTGCGTACTATTTAAAACAAGAAAAATGACAGTATTTAATAATATTAGTTTTTTGCAGTAACGAATAATGTTATCAACATTTTTTAACAGAATATATTGACACTAAAGATTAAAAAATAAAAACAAACAGAAAACAGTAAAATTATAAAAGAGGGAAAAAAACTGTTTCGAAACTTATTTTTCGAACATTTACCTCGTATATGTATACATCAACTATACTCTCGAGTAAAAATAGAAATCTTGATGTTAAAATAATATTCAAATCTGCAAAAATTGTTAAACTCACTTGGGAAATGAAAATTACGAAAAGAAACCGGACGATTTTATAAACTCAATTCAGTTAAGTTTAGCCCAACATATTTTTTCTAAGCAAATACAACCAACCGTAAAAAATCCTTAAATAAAAAAGTAGAATGAAATAAAAAAAATAGAATGAAATGAAAAAATGCATTTATTTCGGAGAGCTCTCTGCTTCAAATTTTCATCTTTTTCCAAATTCACAGAAATAATAATAATCATAACGATAGGAGGAAAAAGAAATCGTCTGCACTATGATAGAATGAAAAAAAGAAAATCCTGAATAGAACGAACAAGAATAGATATTCGCTGAGCAAGTACGCTTTGTGTAGTCGGCTGAACAACTTTATCCATTGCAATATAAATATTTTAGGCCGATGCGCCTAATATTTAGGCCCAGTGAAGTCTTTCTTCTACCTTTTTATTTTGTTGTGCTTGCATCTGTGTGCGCAATGTGCAATCGATAAACAGAAATGCGCGATTTTCAAAATTTTTTTAGGGTTGAAAGAACGTTAAACTACGTGCTCCCTTCCCTAATCAAATCAAAGGGAACAAAGAAAATAGAATCGACAGATCGAAAAAATTTCTTCTATCTTTATCTTATTCGGTCGATTTAATATTCGATACGAGACTAGGACTCAGAAATACAATTTCCATTCTTTATATGAAAAAAAGGAAAAATACCAACATATGAAATTATTTGTGAAATAAATACTCTTTGTATGTTAATATAAAAACAAAAATGAATGATATTTTATCAAGCATAGGAATTATGTTTAAAAGTTTAAGCTGTTCAAGATTAAAAAGAGAGGTGTGTGTATGTATGTGGATATATATATATATATATATATATATATATATATATATATATATATATATATATATATATATATATATATATATATATATATATATATATATATACATTCTTACATTATCGCTCACATATTTACTATTATAAAGTTCCTTCTGTATAAAAATTCATTTTAAAGACTATCTTATTAAATTTTATTGCATATAATACTTATTAAATTATATTTTAACACATTTACTGCACAAATATTGAATGATACTAATTTATATCTTCACAAGGGAATTAAAAGCGAAGCCATCGTTACCAAAACTGAGAAATTAAAATAACACAGTTGTCAAGTATTTAAATTTTGAAAATAAATTTATATGTACTTATAAATTTGATTCATTTATAACAAAATGGAAACGAAAATTAAAATTTAAAAAAAATGTCAACATATTAAATTTTTCCTTGGAACATTTTATTTTATCATTCATTATTTTTTTATTAAAACTTAAATTTGTTCACTAATATACTGAAAGACAGTTACAACATTAGATTTATTCTTGTAAAATAAAGAAAAACAATTATATAATAAATAAGCAATAGATTTTAACTATCATCGATAAAATTTTAAATGTCATAAATTGCAAACAATCATAAGAAACTAAGAATATAAATAAGTAAAAATTAATTTTTCCCCTTTTGCAAATTATTTTCTTTTATTAAAAAATCTAATATTTCTTGCCATCTTTATAGAGGAAGTAGCAAGTTTAAATATTCCAATTGTATTGAAGTGTACCTTCCTAAGAAGGAAACGTGCACCTAGATTTCATACGGAAAAATTATGACTTTATTTGAAAAAAATAAGATATTTATTATGTAATGCTATATAATTCCCGGATATACAACGATTTTCACCTTTCAACACTAATATGGACCAGAAATGATGGTTACTAATCTAGGGAGGCACTCAAGGGGTGTGCCAACTCGTAAGTTAGAAGCAAGGACTAAGAAGAGACTCAGATTTCGTTTGCCACCCAAGAATGGATCATTTCACATAGAGGATATTGCCACTACAACTTATTTTACCCCAGGCCCCCCTAGCAAACAAGAGGGATATTCGTTTGGGTTGAAATTCGAACTCACTACCAAATGATATCAAGAATGAATGTCCTAACCAACCAGGCCACTGCAGTTTACTTGCTATATTTTTAGAACATTTACAATTTATAAGCTTTGTTCGAAAATTTGCACCATAAGATAAAGTGTTATATATAGAACAGTCGAATAAAATGTAGAGTGAAGAAATTTTCTTCAGTTAAGAAATTATTCAGTATTGAATTCAGAATACATTTCATCCAAGTTCCAGGACATTTTCAATTGAATGGCATAATGGAAAAGCCAAGATATATCTTATATTCACTGCAGTGAAAAAAAGAAACAATTTTTCAAAAATTGGTAAAAAGAAAACAATAATTAAATATCGTTATTTTTTGTAAACAATTATGTGCCACGGAGGAAGAAAAAGATATCCAAAACTTATGTATATTTTCTCTATCCCCAATGGCAACGCATAGATGATTGACAATAAGCAAAAGAATCACAGGTACGTCCACTACTGGATTGAAAAGTTTCAGAACGGCAGTTCATAGCTTATATTAATAACATCAAGGTGTAAATAATTTTATATTTTTTAACACTGATTAGTTTACTCAAATCAGAATTAATTACAACTCAAGTTAACTGCGAATCTGTGAGGAAAGTTTCGAAGTGAAACAAAGCTTTTATTTTAAGTTATCCAGTGTGTGATCAATATCCTATATAAAAAAAGTTTCATTCTAATCCCTGTTACTTATTACTAAGCAATAAGTAACTGTTCTCAATTCAGTCCTGACAAAAAAGGAATTTATGTGCATAGATAAGTATTCTTAGGCAATCAAATATATTTCAATGTATTTCATGACTACATCTGTCTATATATATATATATATATATATATATATATATATATATATATATATATATATATATATATATATATATATATATATATATATATATATATATATATATATATATATATATATATATACGCTCACAGAGAGAGATTTTTTTATAAATATATGAATGTGCACATATTTATATATACAATATTTTTTGTGTAATATATATTAAGATTTCATTTGAATCACATACGTTTTTTCACATTCAATTGGAACCAAAATAAAATGTATTACATATATTTATTACATTTAATGAATATTTGTAACATATATGAAAGCTTGTTAAATTAGATAATTTCAATCAATTATTTTCTTCAATTAAATCTGAATTAATATTCAAATTCTCTTGAATTTTCACCAATTAATGTAATTATTTGTTTCTTTTTCTACTCCATCCATATAAAAACACATTTAATTTTATCAATACTAGCCCATTCTCAAATTTTTAAATTTAATAATAATTTAATTTTTTCTTTAACTTTAAATCATCATGCTTTTTAACTCCATATCCAACTTTCACAAAGGGTTTCATCTGCAAGTTCATAAGTTTAATTACAAGGTCAGTTTTTTTCATTTAATATTCTGAATTTATTTAAAAATTTAATTCCTTTTAAACTTTATTTATTAATATAAGCCTCATATACTTTTTTTTTATAGTTTCTTCTAAGAGTATAGTCACAAGTTCGTGGCAATTAATTTACACAGAATTCGTATGTATCGAAACGCTATCTTAAAACAGACGAGAATTGATGTTTTTTCTTTTTTATATTTGAAGAATATATATATATATATATATATATATATATATATATATATATATATATATATATATATATATATATATATATATATATATATATATATATATATATATATATATATGAGGAATAAAATAAAAAATATATGTTTTATAAAATGAATTAAATCTTTTGAAATTTAGATTTTATTTCTTCAACAATACATATTTTTCAAATGATTAAGTAGCCTAGGGCTGTCGAAAAGTTACAAGGCGCAAGAAAGTCCGAAAGAAAGACCGGATGAATGGACTCCGACACCTTCATCGTACCTCAAAGGCGAAGAAGTCAGCTACCGAAAGATAATATCAACTGCATTAACTTGACAATTACGGGCACAAACACATTAAATCTTCCTCTCTTTCCAATCAAAACATAGTTCCCCCCCCCTCCCTTTTTAGTCGCTGCCTCACCAGATAATTCAAAATACAGGTAAAGACACGTCATCGCCCTGCTCGAAAATATCGATTCTCCCTCCAAAATACCCCGAAAATCGATGGTGGCAGGATTTAGTACATCGCATTAACGGTTTAATAACACAAACCCCGAAGACGAGAAGACGACAATAAACCCCTCCTGGAAAATCGTCATCGCGAACATGGCCCGCACTGATTATTACTCGAGAAAAGTCCACTGAGTTCGGTGGCCCCAGGGGTGGGGGAGCATAAGTTGATTTATTGAGAATGTTAGCGAGGCCGACCCCTCCCCTTCCCACCGCCACACGGCTCCCCTTTCATTCTATTATCCTTTACGCAGGAGTTTAAATGTATTCTCTGCCTAATATGAACGCACAAAATTAAATCTTCTTGAGAAGGTCGGTTTTGGCTTTGTGCTTCGAAATGAACGTTTGGGGTTTGCCTGGGGGGATCGTCACTGTTTATGAAATATCGCCGCTCAACTTTAGTTAGCCTTTGTTTGTGAGGTGAGGGAATATATGTGCTTAACTTCAACTAGTGGTAATAAAGATCGTTACGTAGGTTAAGTATTCAATGACAGAAATGAGCATTCAGTAGTTGTTTATTTATATATAGCAGAATTTACATTTTATCTTAGGAATATTTAGGAAACTTAATGAATATTAAAAATCGACATTTTTAATTTGTATTTATGTCACGCAATCCTATAGTTATAAGGAAATGAAAGGTTGAATCCTAAGAATGCAAGCAGAGGTACCATTGGTTAATTTCAACACTTGATGAAATCTAAAATTAGATATTTATGCTTACAATGGCTTTCTGTAAGCAATTTTGACCGAATGGGGGACCAAAAGTCGCGGTGGCCTGGTTGGTGAGGGCATCGTTCTCATTATCGGAAGGTAGTCAGTTCGAATCCCAGCTAAAGCGAAGATCCATCGTGTTCGCTAAAGGCGGCTGGGGCACGTTGAAACTGGGCGTGGTCACAATGTCCACCAAGTGAACTGAAACCTCTGTTGGTGATAGAGCAAGTATTGGGGGTCTTCTGCTTGGTCCCTGGTTCAAAATCACGAAGACTCCATCCCGCTGCTTCTATCTGACTGGTAGGGCCCAACTCAGGGCTATGTACAGTAAAGCATGCTGGTGCAACAACAACGGGTTGGGTGCTTAGGAATTTTCTACTCTTTTTACCTTATGACATATAAGTATTCCGCAGTAGTCTACAGAAAACGGTCGACCTGTTTATGAAATATCACCACTCAACTTCAACTAGTGGTAATAAAGATATTACTGTGTTCGATTCCCAATGCCGCCAAAGATTCACCGAGCACATGCGATATACCTGCCCATTAAATCCGTGGAATTGAAAGTCCTGTGTTTGGTCATCGAGCAGTTATTATGGGTATAATGATCTGGAGAAATTTTCCTCTCCCTACAGATCATAGTCAAAATTGAGGGAGTGGATTCTCAGGTGGTGCCATCTATCGCAGGAGTTTTAGAGTAAAGTCGTACTTTCACAGTCGTGGTGCTCTGATTAAATGAAAGACGCACCCTTCTGACTTCATATCGCTTAACCTTCGGCTAGCGAGCTTCCAAAAGTCATATGTGACAACAACAGAATTTGCCATCGATCTAAGAAATATTTAGGAATATAAACCAAAAATTTTTGTTTGTATTTATGTCATATTATTCTATATACAGTTATAAACTGATGCAAAGTTAAATACTTAGATTATGAGCTGAGTTGCCATTGCTTGATTTCAAATAATCAAGCTTACAATGGTTTTCTGAAAACATGTCTGACAAGATGGGTGCTTGAAAATTTTTCTGATTTTCTCTCTTGCGACATTTGAATACTACTCAAACAATATTAAACTTATTCCATGTAATCTTTAAATCAAAAACAAATCCATGTAAATTCAAAACAAATCTTAAAATTATTCCGAAATTTTGCGAATTCTCAAGACAAATCTTCATGGTTCTCACGAAAATTTCAATTTTTTTAAGCAAAATTCTGAAATTACATACAAATTTTCTAAGTCTAATCTGATACTTTTCTTAAAATTTTATTTGAATTTTTAGCTTTTTAAGTAATAACAGTAAAAATAGAACATAACTCATTAATCTATATTTAGAAGAAAATTTAAAAAAAAATTAATGAAACTTGAGAACTAAAGAAAAATTATAAGTGTGAAGATAAGCGTCATGCACAACATTGTGTGTTAAAATGACACAAATAAGTAAAAAATTTACAATTATTATGTATATAAAGTTACACCGCTTAATAATGAAAAATAGGAATAGTGAATTCGAGCCGCGACTTAACTTGCAATGTCCTTTAAGAGAAATAATACTTCTTGGGGTGGTAATTCAAGTATTGGGTGTCTTCTGCTTGTTCCTTGCTCTAATTACGAAGATTCCGTCCTCCTGCCTTCATCTAACTCCTAGAACCTAACTGTAGGATAGATAGAAAGAAGTATGCTAGAACAAGAACAAGGTACTATAACAATCTATTAGCAGAAAATTGCTATAGACTGTTATAGTACACTTTAGTTCCACCTCTCGCTTTGCCTTGCGAAAATTTTTCTACAAGTAGTAAGTTGTATTCACGTATTGCCAGGGAAGAAACTTGGAAAACATTTAAATAAACGTTCTAATAGCAAAAAGGAGAATGCAATATTTATCTCTCATTTTATAACAACGATAAGGATCGGATGTCGCATTTTGCATTCCAAAAAGGGTGAAAGATATATATACATTGCATATTTGTTTTACGTACGAACATCTATCGATTTGAGTGCTTGGGAAATTTTCTAGTTTAGTACGCGCTGAAATTCGTAAATAGTGCCATTCGTGTGAAAAACTCTCTCTCAGTAATAATACGTTTAAAATTTCAAAAACTAGACTCTATACTGTTGAGTCAATTACTCGTATTTATAAGTTTAATAAAATTACGAGTTATATATTTCAATTATAAAAATTTTATTGCTTAACAAAACATATTGTTCTAAAGTAGTGTGCTGTATACATCGTAGTCCAAATTATGTTTATTAAATTAATTAAAAAGGGAGAAAATATTTCAAAATTAATTTCATGGATTGGTGAATAAAGCAAAATCTCTCGTTATCAAAAAATTCCTATAAATTCCGCTAGATGGCGGGAAGAAATAATAAGCACGCTGATATATATATATATATATATATATATATATATATATATATATAGCATAAAATTTTAATCAACTTCGTAGAAATATAACAAGTCACACAATTTTCGTCTTATAACTAATTTTTTGTCTTATAATTAATTTTAACGTAAATTAAAAATATAAAAGTTAATTAATTTAAAATATGTGAATACCACATATTTACAAGAGATTAATATTAAAATTGAATTATTAATTATCTGATAATATACAAATAAAAAAGCAGCTCAGGATTTTTTTTACTAAACTATAGATGTATTAACAGGTCACACAGAATTTTGAACTCTATAATTAATTTTAATATAAATTAAAACGTAAAATTTAATTAATGTAAAGAATGCAAGTGGCAAAAATTTCACATTTGATTAACATGCATGTTAAATTAAAATAAGAATACACGTATTACAAAATGTTTTGTTTAATTATGTGTTAACTTATATTAATTTGAAATCTATTTTTTGAAATTACTACACAATTTAATAAAAAATATATAAATAAATTTTTAAATTGTGAGTTTTTTCAGATTTTTAATTTATTTTTAGATTTAAATAGTATAATTGTGAGCATTTTTTTGTTAGAAATAAAATTATAACAATTGCGAGTTCTATTTTTACGAAGTTATAAGCGAGCTACTGTATTTTTATCATAGAATATATTCTTAAAAATGTATGCCATAAACAAAATACGCATAGAAAAGTCTTGCAGTATAAAGTGAAGAAAAAGGAATATAAAAAGAAAGTTTCTCCGTTTTCTTCTTATAAGTATCGAATAGAAAATCGGAATCTCAATATTTTTACATGTAAAATCTTTAAGAAAATATCAGTCTCCCTTTGTAAAATATTGCTTATACTGACATATTTTTCTCCTCTAGAAGAGTTTGTTGTAAAAGTATTCTCCCAAATCTCAAGCAAAGGTGAGTACCAAAAATATGCGCATGCGCCTTACCAGGGTGCAGTTGAAAAAATAAAAGAATAATAAATGAGATGGAAGGGAAAGATATTAAAAAGAAAGAACAATATAAGATTTTTTCATATTTCATCTTGGCATCACGCCAAATAAAGGGATCTAGGAGTCGCAGGCAGCATTTTTTTTTTCGCGCATAGTACAGAAAACTCTGGAGCTGCGAAAAAGTCGAATAAAGGGTTCGGGAGGCAGGGGGTGAGCGCACGCACAAAACGATTTGTCTTTCCTAAACTCACCTAACGCTTAAATGGAAAATCAAAAGAGCTATTTAAAGTTGACTCTCCCCTTAACAGAGCAGAATCAAAAAAAAAAAAAATTCTTTTGTAATTGCACTGAATTTTTCATACAGTGCCAAATTCTTCATATATATAAAGATTGTTAATGCACTTAACTTTAATTTCGATTATTTGTTTACTTGTTATAAAAGAAAAGATAATTAGCGGTGCATTTTTTTATCAGTCTTTTTTTGCAATTTTTAAGGCATATACGTTACTATCAGTAAATATTGAAAGAAACATAAATAAGATAAATTTAAATGATTAACGACTAGTTAAAATTAGCTATTTTTTTAAAAGAAAGTATCATAATGTGATAAATTACTCTTTGTTTTTAAGTTTTCAGTCTTTATTATCATTATATATATATATATATATATATATATATATATATATATATATATATATATATATATATATATATATATATATATATATATATATATATATATATATATGTATATATATATATATATATATACATATATATATGATGTATCTTGTTAATAATTTTTTTATTTATTCCAAAATTTTTTCTTTTAGTTAATTTTATCTACATTTATTTTAATCTCATGTAGTGTTCAGACTGTGGTAAGGTATTTTACCTTCATTGAAACATTCTCATAGATAGGTGGTGTTATTCGTGTATCAAAAAGAAGGTAAAATGGAAAACTCCCAAGCACCCACTTGGACTATTGAATTCGCACAGAAGCGAACAAGCATCTGTCATTGTTCAACAGCTGCAGGGATTGAACTCAGAAACTTTTGTTATAATGAGCACTGCCCTACCAATAGACCACAAAGAGCACTCATTTACATTAACTTAAATACATTACCCTAAGCAAATGAAGTTGTTTTATTATTTTCGACAAATGTTTTTTTTTTATCAAATACTTGATATTTAGAATTTATTACTTTTTATTTTCATGCTCATGAAAAAATTCGTTTTAATTAATAATTCTCCAGGAAAATGCAAATTCTTTGAAAAGATACTTGAAGTTTTTTTTTTGTTAATCAGAAATATAATGCTTTTGAGCTTGTAAGGTTTCTTAAAATATTTTAAACAAGGCCGCGGTGGTCATGGTTTGTTTGGATGTTCGATCTCGTTATCAGAATGCAATGAGTTCTAATCTCGACTCAATCGAAGATCCATCGTGTTCGGTAATGGTAGCTGTGACAAGTTAAATGTGTCGTGGTCGTAGTATCCTCCATGTGAAATCATACCTCTGGGGTGGTAGTCTATGTCTGGAAGTTTTCTGCTTTGTCCATGATTCTACATTACGAAGATTCACTTCCGGGACTACAATAGAACAGTATTGAATGCCTAACTATATGGTGTCATTACTTCCGCCCCTAGTAGTTCTGAAAGGTGGAAATCCTAGTAGCCGAGCATTATACAATAATGTATTTGTAAGTGCTTTCTCTAAAACGTTTTACCGAAAGTATATGGCAAAATGTTCAAAAGAATTATTGTTTGCATTCCTAATTATTAAATAAAAAATTAAATTCAAATTGAATTTGAATAAATAAGAGTGAGAGAGAATAAATGAAAAACACAAAAAGTAAATTAATGTTAAAACAAATAGACGCGTAATGTAAATTTTCAGAATGCCAAATTTTGATTTCATTGAACTTTGTAAACAGCTAACCAAAAAAGAAAGAAGGTAGCGTCCCTAACTTCGAAGCAGTAAATTCCGGGTTCAAATCCTGGTTCGAGCATGGATATTCCTTTTTCTCTCTGTGTTTGGCTTTTTTTATCCCTCAACTTTTGCGGTGAAGATGGCACACCCATCCGGTGCCCCACTGTATAAAATGGGCGAAGGTAACTTCGCCCATTATAGCTTTGAACAGGCATTCCTAAGGGCAGCCAGATATTGGAAAGAAAAAGAAAAGTGTTTCTGACTTTAATCTGATGAAACAAACTATTTTTAAACGTAGTTCTCAGTAGGACTTGGTAACAAAAATTCATTACCATCTACGAAACAAGCTTCTAAATGGAATATAGAGAACAGTTATTATTGTTTAGCGTACTGAGCACAGTATAAAAGGTGAAACAGAAAGATAAGCTGCAATGTGTTAATAGGCTCTAAAGTTTTTTATAACTATCAAAACCTTTTAGTTCTGCTATTGTTTAGGCTTTGTTATTGCTTTAAGGTGAAAGTTATATAAAAATATCCTGTAACTATTGTTAAATAAACACACTTGAATGCAAAATTGAATTTTAAATCAAATTGTTAAACAGAAATATTTTAAAAATGTAATTGCTCTACAATTATGTGTTTGATTGTATTGATTTGATTGTAATACAGTTCTTTTTAATAAATATTTTTTAAATCTA
The DNA here is from genome assembly GCA_037975125.1 of Latrodectus hesperus. NCBI lineage: Eukaryota > Metazoa > Arthropoda > Arachnida > Araneae > Theridiidae > Latrodectus > Latrodectus hesperus. Next base: position 46,986,086 of record CM075861.1, on the reverse strand, counting down.
CCTCAAGCATAAAAATCAAGTATTAAATTATTCAATAGATTCTTAATAAATTCATTATTGTGGTCAATGTCTGATTTATGAAAGTACAAAAAAGAAATTCCCGTACTCAGACATAGTCTTGAACTAAGTTCAACAAATGATAAAAAAATATCTCCTTGTATCAAACATAAATTGTTTATCTGTTATAGTTACTTATCTTTTGATAAATGTAATATTCAACAAAATAAAATAGCAGCTATTCCAATTACTGGATTGAATTAAATATCAAATAAAATGTGCCTATCATTTTAACTGTTTCTATAAAATTGTTAGAGCAAATTTAAGTGGCATTTTATATTGAAATATGCCCTATCTATGATATGATGGAGCTCAAATATATACTTACCTTGGCAGTATTTTGTCTCTTATTTAGCTGATAATCTTGTCATTGGCACCAATTTGACTACGTTAAATCTCAAATGATATGTTCAAAAAGAATACATTCACAACTTAAAATAAAATTTGAAAATTTTAAAGTTTATCGGTAATTACAGTAAAAAAATGTTCGTAAATTATGATATAATGCTTTCAAAATTACAGTGCAAATAATACGTTATAATGCTTTGAAAATTACAATAAAAAATTAAATTTGATATAACAGAAAAATTATTTTTACAAATGAATGTAATTATTATCTATAGTAATTAATGAAGAAATTTATAAAAAAATTTAATACTGTCAGATATTGTCACAAATGTTTTATTTTTTAGTTAAATAACGGCAAATAAATGAATGTACTAATTCTTCTTGGGGGAAAAAAGGCACTTTTTCGAATTGCAGAAAACAAATGGAAAAGAAAATGTGAATACATTATAAGAACGTATTATCAAAAACATAGGCAAACTAATTTTTTCTTCAAGTTGAAAACAAATTGTTCAAATTACTTTTCACGACAACTGGTTTATTTGTTGTTTTTTCAGAAAGTATTGGAGAAAGAAATGATACGAACATATATATATATATATATACATATATACCAAAAGAAAAAATTTTATGTCGGTAGAAGGGTAAAGATGTTGGATGAAAGTTTCGAATTCTCGAAATTTAATCGCTTTACCAATAGTACAGAAATCATTCTAAGAACAAATAGAAATTCCTCTTCTCTTTGCTTTTACCTTTCTTTTGCTTTTGGTAATCTGAGAACCGTAATGAAATTTCAGTCTCGACTGGCAACAATCCGAAATAACAGACGATATTTCAGTTTACACTGAAGCACAAACGATATTACGACAAATACATTGAACTATTGAAATATGACCTTCTGTTCAAAGATATAATTCTACGAGTTTTAATTAATTCCCGAGTTTAACAAATAGATTGATCTTATTTTATTTCTCGACTGAAATAATCTAAGTATCTTATTTTCTAAACGTATGTGAAACGAAAACTATAGAATTACAGAGGATTCATTCTTTCGGACAAAAATTATTGTATGTAATTTTTGTAACTGAATTTGAAAGGAAAATCGATATATATGTATGTGTATATATATATATATATATATATATATATATATATATATATATATATATATATATATATATATATATATATATATATATATTGTTAAATAAGAAATGTCACACACACACACATCCCAGGTATTAAAAATTAAAATCTTTATTTCAGTAATAATTACAAGTATTTTATTATAACTATCAGTCTTGAGTTCTTATTCACGTTTTTTTCTGACTTACTAAAATACTAATACTTTGTAATTTATAAATAACAATATTTTTAAACAAGAAATATTTCATTTTTAAATCAGCCTGAACTTAGTATAAATAAAAATACTAATATTTTTCAATTTATAGAAAAAAGTACAAGTTTTCATCTAATAAATAAAACTCATCAACAGCAAAATTCCTCTCTACTTAAATTAAAATTTGCGAAGAATTAAATTGTTTTTGAAGTATATAAATTCAAAATATTTATCATTCAATTTGTCGATAAATGCGCATATGTTATAATTTTTATTCAAAATTTAAATATGCATTTTTAAATTATGCTCAAATTATTCATTAAGTAATTATCTTTTTGACGTTAATTTAAAAGTAAAAAAACGGAATAAAATATGTAAATATCAGTTATCCTGTAATAGAAATATCCTTAAGCAATGATAATAATTTAAGGAAGTCAATCAGTTCTTTAGAAAACCTAAAACTTATTTAACTCTAATACAACACGAAATTAGACTTTGATTTTTTTTAGTAATATCACAAAATATATATTTCCTGTATTTGAAAATCAAACAAATGTTAGTAAAAATAATCTCAGTTATTAATGTAATCACTTATCATGTTATTAAACCAATAAAAATATTTTATAAGGATAAAAGCTTTTTTAAATACATTAATCATGAATTCAAATATCACACAACTATGTATTGAAAAAATGTATTTTTATTCATCATTTTGTGCTTTCATAGCTTTCATCATTTTGTGTTTTCATATCACTTTGATGAGATAAGATAGATAAAATGGTTGAAGTAATTTGTTTGCTATGAGACAATCAAAATGAAATAAGTTTAATAAAAATATATGAAAATGAGATCCAATTCTAAACAGCTGCAAAATACAAGCCCGTTAAGCAAATGAGAATTAGTCAATTTAGAGAAAGTTTTGACAAACAACAAGGTTTTTACAATATACAAGACAAAATTTTGTTTTGATAAAATACAAGAAAGTTTTGTTAAAATACAAAATACAAGGAAATTTTTACAAAATCTGACTATTTACATTTTTTATGCTTAAAACTTATGAATTATATGGATTGCAAGATACTAATGATTTTTTTAAGATACTTCGGTTATGTAATGCAAATATTATTTTGCTACCAAATAGTAATCATTAAAACTGCAAATTAAAAATATCAATTTTCATGGATTGCATATTACATTTAAGATGTTTTATAAGATGCTATTAATTTGGAAAAAAATACATTTATAATAATAAAAAATTCAAAAAACCATTATAACAAAAAATTTTCAAAATATTGAATGGATAAAAAAAATAAGTCAGGCAGAATCCAAACATGCTTTGCTTGAAAAAATAAAAAGCTATATAAATCAATACCTATGTTTATTTATTGAAATTAAGAGCGTTTTGTAAGACACTGTTTCATTCATGGAGTACAGATAATTCAGAAAGTATAGATAAAGCGTAGTAGATAAGTTGATAGTATATATAGATAATAAGTATATAGAAAATATAGAAAGTATTGTGTGTGTGTGTGTGTGTGTGTGTGTGTGTGTGTGTGTGTGTGTGTGTGTGTGTGTGTGTGTGTGTGTGTGTGTGTGTGTGTGTGTGTGTGTGTGTGTGTGTGTGTGTGTGTGTGTGTGTGTGTGTGTGTGTGTGTTAGTTTGTTTCATGAATTTTCTAAAATTTATATTTAGAACATTAAATTTATAAAAATTTTAAATTTTAATAAATAAGTTTATTTAAAATTAAATATTTATATTTATTCATTTTAAATTTCATATTTTTATGATTATATAAGTTACATAAATCAGATTTTGTATCCTTACCATAAATGTGCGTGTGATTTTAATATAAAACTCAATAACTTTCTGGGTTACAGTTACACATTACTAAAAGATGAATAAATTTTATAAATACAGATCAAAAATTAAAATTTTTCTTTTGAAATTTTTGTAGGTTTTTATAAGCAAAACACCTCCCAAAATATGGTTAGAAATTAATGTAAATAGTTATTATAAATTAAATAGTAAAATCAGTTTGATAATGAGCATCATAGTAAACTGAATGAGAAATAGGCCACTAAATCTCGACTTTTACTATTTCATGGCAAAGAAAAAAAGATTTTACACATTTTTAGAAGTGGTAAATTCTTTTAGTTGAACAAAATACAAGTTTAATCATATTAAAATCAAATTAGGTATTTCAATCGGAAAAAAATTAAAAAGTTCGCAGTATAATATAAATAATACCAGAAATGGGTGACATTCTCTTGAAAAAAAAATGGTTACAAAGATTTTGGATTCGGCTACCATATATAATTTCTTCTCTCTCAAATCGGCGACGAGACTATCAACTTATCTACTAAAAAAGAAAAGAATAATTATCTTAATTGGCGGTATTCGCATCGCCAACGAACACACAAAAGACTTAATCAACTTTTCCATGGCAATAAAAATCATCATCTCTTTTGACCAGATGGCCGGAGATTTCGTGTGTCGTTTTTCAGGCTGAGGGGGCGTGTCTGTTTGGCGAATTAATCAGGACGCCAAGCAAGCGGAAAAGAGAATGGATTTTGTTCACGTTTCCCTCCCTTATGCTCTTGTTCTGTAATATCGATGGTTTTGGCGAGACGTACTAACGCTTACACACTTTCGAGGATTTATCGCCGGCAAAAATAGCTTAATAGATGTGATTCCGCGCCACGGCGGCCAAAAAAAAAGGTATATAGTTTTCTAAGTGCTATGCAAGAGACTCGTTAAATCCATTAACAAAAATCAGAAGAGACCGATCATAAATTTCGGTCCAAGAAAATATATTGGTCTATGTTATTGGGTAGAGTCTGGCTTACGTGTTACGAAATCGAAAAAGTAATATTTCACTTCAGTAAGTACTGCTTTTTTCCCTACTTCACTTTCACTGCAGTCTAATACCTACATTCATTTTTCCATACCATTACTTCTAAAAAAATAATTTATTTTAATTACTCTACATTCCTATCTCATTTCCATTTACCGTGATTCATTTATGGTAATGTGCTTCTATAACAATTTATTTGCTTCTTAGTAAAACCGAAAACGTATTACTATATTCTCTAACTATCATTGCTCTTAGTTACATGATCTACAACCAAACCAAAAGTTAGTTTTCATATTAACGTGTTTCATTATCAATAGATAAACATACAGATTTCAAGCAAAAAAGTATATTTGGTTTATACGAATGTTATCAACACAAAATCAGCGTTTTAGATTTTAAATCATATTATTATTTACAAGAAACGGAATATCGCATAAGCAGTCCTTATAAAAGACTGGGAAATTTATAAAGGGAGTTTAAAGTTGTTTTGGAACATAACAACATACTTTTAAGAGCGTTAATTAAAAACTTATAACTAGCGTTTCCTAAAATAATTATAAATTCTGTGGATTAAAATTCATTAATAAATATGATCATCAAGTTTCACTTTAAGCCTGTAATAAAGATTTCAATGAAAATACTTTAAAACTAGCAATTATACGTTTTTAATATAAATATATGAGAAAAGAATCACATATTCGATTACTCACAAGTTAACTTTTGAAAAGCTATAACAGAACAAAATACGGTAGTCCAAAATAATTTTATGAGAAAAGTACAAACGAAACATCAAATTAATTTATTGTAAAATAATCTTGTGCTTTGTTATAATCTATTTTTGCGTTTATATTAAGTATTTGCAAATTTAATAAAATATTTAATATTCTGTCATTCAAAAACTGATATACTAAATAAGTTATTTGATGTTTTTGTTAAATGCACTTTTAGGAGGAATCTTTTACGAGAAACCTTAAATTAATATGTTTAGTAATTATAATTAAAACTAATGAACATTTCTTAATTATAACTTTTAATAATTTCTCGTTAAAAATTTATTCATTATAACTCACTCACACACACATTTTAGAATTTTAATTCATTTTTAAAACATTACCATTTGAAGTGCTCCTCATTTTTCTTCATACTTTTTGATTTTTATTCAATTACAGTTATTTAAATTATATATTAATATTTTATTCTTTCATATACTACATATTATTATCTTAACTCGCATATGATAGTGTATATTTTACTATCGAGTTTTCCAATTTCCATTTTTCTTCTTGTAGTTAAAAAATTTCCGATTTTTTTAAATTATAAATATATTAGCTTTAATTTACATTAAATTACACTTATTCTCCTTTTTCTTTCATATTTTATGTTTCTATGTAACCATCAATTTAGAAAAAAAATGGTTATCAGCCTTACTTATTTTCCTTTTCATGCTTATTTGTTATTAAGCTAGCTTTATCTCCGGAGTAATATAGCTTTGTGATTTTCGTCAAATGTAGTGTTTATCATTTTGAAAGAAGCCTTACTTTTCTACGTGAAAATATATAGCATCATTTTAGTAAGAGATTCATCGCCAGGAAATATTATTGGTGCAATTTTTAACTTTGTTTAGGAAAAGAGCTTTTTTCGGTATTATTCCCCATAAATAACAATTTTATAAATAACAGTTGTTTGATTGTCTTTCAAGAAAATGAAAGCATTTTTAAAGACATTAAAATTGTTTTTGACTATTATATGTTTAAATATAAATTCTTTCTGTGAATTTAAGCTTCAACTAGTAAAAAAATCGAAAGATTCTATAAATAATAAATGAATGAAACACACAAGAATCCTTTATTCAATTAATTAAATAAAATTAAGTATAATTCTCTTCATGAAAAATAAGCATATAAATGTACTAACTTTAATTATTTCTTAATTATGAGCATTGATGTCTTGAATTTGATTCAGTCAAATAATTTCAACCGTTGAATTTTGAAATTGTTATTAAACTTATTTATAAATTGATTTCCTTTTAGCAAAAGCAGTTATATATATTAAAGAAATATATAATTTGAAATATCATCAAGTATTTCTTTACAGTTAAATAAAGAAAGAAAAATGTAGACATCATTTATATAAGAAATTATATAAGACTAGTAATATAGTTCATTTATTTTACTCTTTTATGTTGAATTAAATACATGTACAGAATTTAAAATGTCATATTTTTTTTAAAAAATTTTGTTCTCTCAGTAAGAAAAATATATGATTTTATCTCCGGAGAAAAAACACTTAAGCACTTATTTAAATGTATCACTTTTTATAATAAACTAAATATGCACTTTCTTTTTATTTTAAATGCATTTCTGTTAGTGAAATATAAGAATTTGTTTTCATTTCATACACTGTACTCATATAACAAATGGTAAGAAGAAAATTATGCTTATTAAAGCTGCATTAGCTAAAAATAAAATTTTCTTTCTCTTTTACAGTCAGTTACGCTAGAAAAAAATTACCACGAGCTGTTAATGTCACTTGTTTTCGGGTGACAACAGGACATGACTATCTACAAAGACATCTGCATCGAATAGGTGTAATGGACTCTGCTCCTTGTCCATTGTGCAATCATGATGATATGGATGCTGCTCACCTCAAGAACTGCCCTGAAGTTTTAAAGTTTATGACTGACAACTCTTTTGAGGCTACTAAAGGACTTTATTCTTGTTTTTATACTTGTTCATCTTCTTATTGGACTGCTCATTGATAAATGGCAGAGATGCCGAGGAAGGACGTAGGATAAAAAAATATAAAAAAAAAACACTAGAAAAAAGTTATTTTAAGCAAACAAAGCTTTAACGTCAGTCATCAAATTACTTCCGCCTGAAATTTACATTCAGTATGTGTTGCGTTATTTTTTTAAACAGACTTTTCCATCACGGATATTGCAATCTCTTGTAAATTCTGCGAATACGTGCAAACACAACCTCAAATAATAATTTCAATAAACAAGATTTTTTACACACAATAAGTTTTTTTAGTGTTAAAATTACATCAAACAATAATTTTAACTATAATATTTTCCTGATCCATCACATAGTTGCTCTATAGTTAATACATAAGATTTGCAATATTTTTTGGATTCCATTCTTTCTTTTTTTCTTCACTGCTAGAACAACTTCCTGAGATGATCTGGTTGGCAAAAATATCAAGAGTACCCTGGTATCATCAGAATGGATCTGAAGGTATATTGACTAAGAAAGACTTATGAGGAAGATTTTTAAAAAAATGCATTTCTACTCTCATCATATAACTTTTCCTTTTCATCTTTTGCCGTCAGTTCATTCGTACCACCGCATCCTCGAATTCTACATCATTTTCGAAATCCTATCATCCTGATATTCTTTCAGATCTTAGATAATAAGTGCAAATTACTTGAAGTAAGATCTGGATTGTCAAAATTTTCCTTTTCGAAGTAATATAGTAGATTTTGAGAAGCAGTGAAAGTATGAAGTCCAGTTCCTTCAAAAAATGTACCTCATATCTTACTCTGAATGGCTCGCCGTAATGTTCTTAGAATATCACAATAGACTCTCTAATCATGCTCTTTTTTAGAGTCTCTCTAAGTATTTACCTGAGTTGTAGATCTTTATAGTATGAAATACAGTGATTAACTGTCACTGTATCTCAAAATAATGAAATAACGAGTACTACTGAACTAATGACAGAAAAATACAGCAGGAAGCTTCATGTATGTAACACAATTTTTATTTATGTTAAATATTTAATTTTTCATTTTTATAAATATGCTATATAAATATGCTCTTTATTTATAGAATAATCACCGTGTTTGAATTTGTAAGATATAATAAATTCTTTTGCTAATCAAGTACTATATAATCAAATTACTTTTTATATTAATTATATACCTACTTCATGTTTCATATTTTTTAATAAAAAATTTTCATTTTTTGTTTTATATTTTTCAAACAAAATATTTTTAAGAGATTCATAAATAATACTTATGAATGTCTTAATTTTAATGAATGTTTTGTAAATATTTTTCATCTTTTTGTTCAAAATATCTAATACTTTAATATCAGATATCACTCTGTGCTTCGTGCTATCGTGTGATAATATTCAACAGTTAGTCTTTTCTTTCTTTCTTTCTTTTTTTCTATCTTTCTTTTTTAATTCCTTTTTTTTTATATTTGATGCAGCCCGCCAAATTTAATTTATAGAATATCCTTATTTATTTTAAATAAACAAATAAAATAGAATAGAATTATTTCTTTTTCATTTACCTCAAATTTATTCAAATGGAAAACAACTAATTTAAATTTGTGTAATAAAATTTTGCACTGAAATAATAATATTAAAAAGATATTTAAATATTATTATTTTCTTCTATTTTATCCTAAAAACTATTAAATTTAATACTGAATAATATCATTTAAAATTCAGTTTTAAACAGCTTAATATTATTTACTTTAATATTTAAAATATGTGAATTTATTTTGTGATAATAAAATATTTTTTTTAAATTTCACTCATTCTAATTATGATTAATCTACCAATATCGAATCTTTTGCATGTATCTGAATTTAAAATTATTTATTGCATTAATTCTAATCACAATACAGTATTTAAAGTAACACTTAATTTATAACTTATAACTTAATTTATAATTTATAACACTTAATATATAAGTAACACAGTATTTAAAGTAACAGTTAAATACTGTATTGTGATTAGAATTAATGCAATAAATAATTTTAAATTCAGATACATGCAAAAGATTCGATATTGGTAGATTAATCATAATTAGAATGAGTGAAATTTAAAAATAAAAAATATTTAAAGTAACACTTAAATACCTGGAACCAGGGGGTACGTGTACCTTCCTGGGGCTTGAGCACAACCACCAGGCGCGTCGGCAAGTGGTGGATAGCCGAATGTCCTGTAGGAATGACAGGATAGCCTTGAATATAGAATCAGAGGCCGCGAACCAGCTCCCGTAAACCCTGGTGTTATGCATCCGTGCCTAGGGCTAATTGGCACCGCGGTATTGGTGTCTTAACGGAGCCTCTAGTTGCTTGGCGAACTTCTAGAGTAATTTGCCTTGCCCAGTAACTCAGGCAATGCTACTTAAATACATCATACATAATAAGTTAAAAATATAGAACTCACATGAAACGTTACAAATCACTCTAAAGTACATATATCCAATAAAACATTTAGTTGGAATTTGCTTAGTACAATTCTCTTTAGTTTTGCTTCAAATTCCATTATTTTAGCATTGTTTTATCATTATGTTTTCAAGATTTTCTATAGCAAATATAAATTTGATAGAATACAGTAAGTTTTGTCAAATATTGGAATAATTTGCGGACTGACAATCAAATCACATCGCTGATGTAATTCCTTCTTAAGTCATTTCCCACAAACTCTATAACACTATCTCAACAAATATATTTCTCATAATAACGGCACCTTAAGGTCTTTGTGATACACCGATAATTCTATTTTAATGATTATTGACATTTAAGTTAAAATTTTCTTTCCCAAGACCCGGCTGAAAATAGGAATTTAATCCTATTCAGGCTACAAGAGGAGAAGGTGATGACAACTCACTCAGTAGAGCACCCATTGGGGTGTGCCATCTTCGTCCTGAAAGTGAAAGGATATTGAAACAAAGAGAGAGAGAAAGGGTGAAGATCCAAGTCTGAACCAGTAATCGAACCTAGGGCCTAATGCTTCGAAAGCTAGAGTACCTAACTACTCCGCCATCATTCGGCTTGAGGGAAATTATTGGTTGGCGAAATTTAATATCTCGCATCCACACTGGAAGTATTAAATTCGACTTCTTGGCTTTTAAATTAGGTTTGGTAAAATATTCAGATGTGCTTAAATTTCAGTACTGCGTTTATTATTTCATAGGAAATTTTGAAAGTGTGCAAGACTAATGAAATACAATTAATCGATGTTTTACAAATTTGGATGAGGAAAACTCTTAATTCAAAAATATTCTTTCGCTTAGTAAATAAAAAAATCACTGCATATATATTCTTGCAATAATAGTTAACTGTAGAAAAACCTCCTTAAGTAAGTTAACTGATTTTCCCGAAATGCAAATGAATTAAAGCCCAGTAATACACACACCCATCCACACACACACACACACACACACACACACACACACATATATATATATATATATATATATATATATACACACACACACACACATATATATATATATATATAATATATATATATATATATATATATATATATATATATATATATATATATATATATATATATATATATATATATATATATATATATATATATATTATGAAAAATATTATCCGTAATGAAAGAGTTACAGTTCAAATAGATCAAAAACTTAAAATTATAGTAAAAAATTACTTACCTTAATATTATATTTTAAATTTAAATTTTACAAAAGAATTTTTAAAAAAATTGAAATATGGATATAAAAATAAAATAATTCTTTTAAAGAATAAAGGAATATTTTACATAAAATTTTCAACAAGTTTGTGATTTTTAATAACAAATAAAATATGTATTAAAATTAATAATTCTTTAAAGCAATCTAGATTTTTTAGATATTTTGTATATTACAGTTCACATGCGACATCAAAATTAATTTGGAATATTTAAGCCTCATTTTCAGCTATAAAATCTTTTCATTGATAATACATGCGTTTAAAAATCACTGTACGAAGGCAATTAGTTTTAATAACTTAGAAATTTGTTTTTATGGAGACGAGATAAATAAAGTAAATCATTAATAAAACTTTAAAATTTTTTGAAGTCGAAAATGAATAACATAAAATATTTTAATCAAGACTTTTATAAAATTTCTGTTCCAATTAATTTTTAGATGTTTTCTTTTAGAGTACTGAGTCAACCTAAATGTTATTTTGCAAATTAAATAATCTGAGTAATTAAAATCAACAACAATATTATTAATCTATTTTATTAAATTATGCGTTTAAAATTTTTGTACATGGAATACTTAAACATACTTTATTTGTTAAGAAATGAAACACAAAAAATTAAATAAACTTATAAAACTTTCCAGAACTACTGAAAATTTTAAATATTTAATATGATTAAAAAGTACTGGGTTAAAAAAAAGTCAAAAATATGAGAAAAACAAACATTTTTTTAATTTTTTGTGTTTTGTTTACTCATGATGAGTCACGTTGCTGACAACTGGTCTCAACAATTGTACAAGATATTCCATAAAAAATAGACTTTTATAATTGATTGACAACTGATAAGACATTTTTACATCCATGAGAGAAATATGATATTTAAAAAAGATCACGAAAAATCCTTTTCTTAACATAATAACGTTTTATTACAGCATGCGCCGTACATCTTGTCTAGTGGTCAGTATGCCTGACTGTGGATATGGAGGTCCTGGGTTCGAATCCCGGTTCGGGCATGGATGTACTTTCTCTCTATCTATTCTGTCTTTGCCCTTTCCTTGTATGGATGGGTTGTGAATTGTGGCCTACCCTATAAACGGGTCCCTATTGCATGTGTGTACTGAGGAAGTCGGACTCCACACCAAATATGGTTCAATTGGAAAAGTGGAGCAGCGCACCCCATAACGCCAGCCAAGCTGGCACACGACAACAACATGTATATTAAGATTGTTTATCATAAGGCTTTTATTATATAAATGAATAAAAAAATTTAATGATTTAGGTTGGAGACTAATGTTTTAGCTTAATGCTTAATTTGACTTTCTTATAATACAAAATTAAAAATTTAAATAAATTTATTTATTAATTATTCTGACTTATTTTACTCCATTTTGAAAACTAAACTTTGAAATTTTTTGTGAATATTGAAGAAAATAAAGTAGTCAACTTTAAAAATGCAATCACAGTTATTTAACCTCATAAATGTGTAAGACACACGTTTATTATCTCTGGAAGAATTTAGGATTGCTTAATTGCTAGCTTTATTTCTGTACATGTTAAAGCATGTGTAAATCACGTCACATAGCAAGATGCTAATTTCGAAAATCTATAAACTTTTTAAACAAAAGGCTGATAACTGAATTAACGAATTTGAGATATTAATCATTGATGTTGAGATATATTTATCAAAAATTATATAAATGATTTATAATCTACACCACAATCAAACACACAAATTTTCCTACTTTATCATATAATTGCATAAAATTTACATCTATATTTCCTTCATCAGTTTAGATGGTATTTTTTTTTCATTCTGTTGGAATGAAAATTTCTTTTTAATAATCTGGTTTAAAGTTCATAAGAAAGAAATAATTTTTTTCAAGGTGAACCAATAATGGTATTGTCTTAGCATGACGTAATTCAAGGAAGTTGTTAACTTTCTTTATTGCATCGTTATTTATATCAAAGCATTCTGTTTGAATAAAGTAATGAAGTGCGCAGTAATATTTGAACTTGAAGAATAGATATATTTTGTGGCAACAGAATCGTAAAAGCAATTGATTTCTTAATGCCTCATTGTATGTGTAACTTGTATTTGTGAATGAATCTTTTCCGTTCTATTCTTTATATGAATGAAATACATCACATCTATTTTTTCAATAATATTTATGAGTTGAATTAAAAAATAAGTGTTAAAAGTTGAGTTTTTATGAAATGAGTTGAATTAAAAAATTTTTAAAAATATTTAACAAAAGTATTTTACCACAATGCTTCTATATTTTTTATTAATCGATATTTAAATTTTATAATATCAATTTAATCAACATTAATATTTTATAACTAATCAGTTTTTCTTTACATAAAAATTTGTTTAAAAAAATCAGTGATTTGATTAAACCACATATCATAATATTATTAAAAGTTTTCTACGCTAAAAACTTAAAACATTATATTAACTTTTCAAATATTTATATTTTATAACCAAAGCTGAAGACATTTAAATTCAAGATATATTGTTTTAAAAATTTTCAGATAAATTCAGCATAATAACTACGTAGGGAAAATGATTATTTTACCTTTTATGAGATTATAATTATACGAATAAATCAATAGTGTTAATAAATTACACCCAATGATATATTTGCATCCAAGTGAATGATATTTGAAATTTTAAAATCTTTTAAATCATATTATTAATTATTCCTATTGATTACGTTATTATCATTGATACCATTAATAATTTATTTATTTGTCTACATTTTCACAACAGATATATAATAAGTCTATGAAATAGAATTTTATCTCAAATACAAAATCGCCACTGTTTTTAAATAGCTAGATGCATAATTACTTAATTACTTTCCCAATAACCGGATGCTTTAAACAGCGCAAAATTTTTAATCATTTTATTATCGTCACAACTAATTATATGTCTATCATTTTCTGTTATTTATTTGTAGCTAATTACTTTATATACACATGTTTGTTACATATGTATAATAATGTAAATAAATAATTTTATTAACAGCGGGAGTATCAGTATACTCGCTAAATTACTTTCTCAATATTCGATGTAGCACAAGATTAAAGCCATGTTATTATCAGTGTAACTGATAAAATTATTATCTTCGATTTTGTTATTGTATTATTGATTTTGTTGTTATTTATTTATCAATTTGTTTTTGATTCAAATACAGTAATTGATTAAATTATCATCATTGCTTTAGTTACTAATATATTTCTAATTACTGTAATCGTTTATTCGTCGCAATTTATTAAGTAAAAATATAATCTTATCAGCTAATATAGACTATCATTACTAATAGATAACTGGCTGCTAAATTACTTTCAAATGATTGTATTAAGCAGAATTATCATCATTACAACTGATTACATTATTATTATTTTGTCGTGTCCATGATAGTCGTATCAAATAAAGCCTTGGGTCCTTAAAATGCTTCTGCAATTTCTACAATGTTTTCAATGTATAGGTCTACCAATGATGGCAAATTTCCGATTCTCTTTAGATCACACTTATAGCTGGGCAATCAAAAACGATGTCTGGTGTCAGCTGCATGTCTTGGCAGTTAACACAGTTTCTGTAGTCTCTCCTGCCCTCTCTGTCAATCTTGATACCTTTGTGATGTTTGGTTCTAAGTCTGATAATAGTCTTCGTGGTTAATCTATCAGGGCCCATGCTACAAAGTTGATGTTTTGTTGGAATTGACATTTCTTTTAGTTTAGATTTAGCTATTTCATAAGCATCTTGGAAAGTAACTTTTTTATTGTTGATGTTGATATTTCTGTATTTTTTGGCTAATTTATCTGCATTTTCATTTCCTGCAACATGTGCGGGTAGCTACTAGAGAGTGCATGTTTTGTTCAACTGAATACATTATTATTACTACATTATTGCTAACTGCTTTATCTGTAGGTTTACCATATAGATACAGTAATTGATTAAATTATCTTACAGTTGCTTTTGTTACAAATATATCCTTAATTACTGTATCTGCATCTTTCCCTATAACTACCGTATTTGAGCTAAACTCTGTGGCACGACAGCCCATGTGGATCAAGGCCTACAGTACCCATCACTATTTTTTTGACCGAGAGGGCTTAGGGTGTGAAGCATATGTCCCGATTAAGCGAACTACCGTGTACCAACTGAAAAAGCACTATTACAATTAGATAGCTAAGCAACTTGTTTGATGATTAGATTCCAATCCCTATCCCATAATTATTGAAAAATTTTTAATCATGATATTTTCATCGTAAATATTTATGCTATTACAGCAATGATATATTAACTTGCTTTTTTACTATTTCTGTAAAAATCACCTCACCCTCGAAGAAAAAATTTGTGGCTAAATGTAAAATAAGTGCCAAATGCAGTCTTGTGACCCCACTCGGATTTTATTTTTTTTTATAATATTAAAGTCTGCGTTTTTCTTTATTTTTAGAAGGGGGAAATTTTAAATTTTTGATTTAAAAAATGGAGTATTAAAATAAAGCTTTTATCAATTAGTTTCAACGAAGATATAAATCAACTGTTTTGTTTTCTTTTCATCCCATTTTCATAAAAATGATTAAAATTTGCAACATTCAGTGCCATATTTTTCAGACGATAATAGTCAAAGGAATAAATACGTAGATACCAACTTTTGTATATGACAATAAAAGAATGACTTAAAATGTCATGATTATTCAATCATGTTTAGTTTTTCTTCTTCGAAGATAAGAAGTATATTTTAACAATTTCTAAATAAAAACACCCTTATTGTTTGTCGAATCTTAGTGCTATCAAAATACAAAAAAAAGTCATTTGGTTTTGTTTTTTTTTTCGCGTTACGGTTGCCAGATTAACTGTGAAACACGTGCGACATCTCTGCCAAGGTAAAGAAAGAAAAAAAACGGAAATGGCTGGTAAGTAATCCCACTTTATCAATGGGCTCGTGAAAAGAAATCCTCCGATTACAACAACTATCGGTAGTCTGCGAGACGCGATTATTTTTCATCGGGACCGACTAATGCGGAACACCCCTTTCCCCGTGATTCGCCTGCAGATGAGGCGCATCTATCTGGAGGAAGTAATTACCGGATTCGCAGCTAGCACGTCTTTTCTGCAGGCAGAAAGAAAAAGCGACGACCAGAAATCGGTCAATGCGATCTTTGGTGCTATTAGCAGAGGGAACTCTTTGGATAGATCTTCGGCCATAGGTCACTGGTGATGATTGCCCAGGAAGAGTGATAGTCGCAGGGTCGAGGGGGTGGATGTTCTATCAGGAACTATATTTAGAAGCAGAAACATGACATGCGATTCTTTGCAATTACTTCTTAGCTTGGACCAGCACAATATAAGATTTTGCATATGTCGTTTGTATGGTAATAAATTAACAGTATCTTACTCAGGATAATACAACTGCTAGATTATTAGAAACATTTGTAAAACGTCTCATGTTAATTTTGATAGAATCCATACGAATCGATTGCTTCCATTATTTAAAGTGAGGTCGCGGTGGCCTGATTCATTAGGATTTTCGTCAAACAATACTACAACAATAAAGGAAAGGACCACACAATCAAATATTTGACTCTATTTTATATTAATAGTAATTCAAATACTATCATCAATTTGAATTGTACAAGTATCCACCCACATTGCATGCATTGATAAATAGTAGTACTTCGTATTAGAAGATTTTTAATGGTCCTAGTGACAAAAGCCATGTAAATTTATAAAATGTTATTAAATTTGCTTAAGGGTTTCGTTGCAAATGTAATAATTTTGCGAGAGAAATTTAAAAGATGTCAAATGTAATATAGAAAATAATTGAAGAAATATATAATTCAATTTACGGTCGTTACAGGAATATAGTCAACATTAATTCAGAAATAATAGTATACAATTAAAAGTAATGGTTGTATAATTTTTCATTATATTGTTTGTGTAACTGAAACACGAAACAAAATGCACACAAAAATCAATTTTATTTTTGTTTACTTTTATACGTTAATTATTTAGTGATTTTTTTATTTGATATTTCCCGTGGCAAAATGAAAATGAATTAAGTAGTAAAACTGTGTTTTCCTATTAAAATGTTTATTTAAATGAAGAAAAATAAACAGTGTTTTGTGTGTTTATCATTTAAAGCCTAAATTTTAGCTTAGGCTTAAATAGAAACCATTAATTGTTTAAATACTGAAGTTCCATTAAGCCAGTGTCTTAATTCAAAAAGAAAACCCCTAAGTTTGGTCTACTTCGCGGCTTCCTAGAGTTGAAGTATTCATGCATAAATACTTGATATAAAGAATATTTTAAAAAAGTAAACGCAATTACATTGAAACACTGATTTTAGTAACGAAAATTAAAAATATAATCAAAAACTCCGGAAACATAATATAGTAATCTTTAGATTTCTTTAAAAAAATATGCAAAATTGGTCAATATATTTGAAAAGTAACACAAATTTAATTATCAATACGAAGTTAACTTACTGCTCTCTCTAATTTATTTGATACCAATTCAAGTATAATCCTACAGCTGGAAGTTATTTTTATTTTCATTTCCACGCACTACTGTTTGTACCATTTTTCAGGAGAACATTTCATAGATAATAAGAGTATGAAACCTTAAAAGATTTCAAATACCCAGCCTGGCAAATATACATGCAAAAATCATGCACAATAGGGGTTAGGATTAAACTTGAAGCCTTCTGTATAAAAAAGCATGGCCATGTCCAGCTTTTCTTCTGATGGAGTTGAATTGATTTTTACATCTGAAAACTAGAAGATATTTGGCTATTGTCAAAAACATCACGTCCCAATCTAAAATCAAAATACTATACAAACCAAATCAATAAAAATTGCAAATAAATTATTAATTGATTTGGTACAAAGTGCTTTCTAAACCACCAATAGGGAAAACAATCAATGCTAATGCGAAAGATTTAAATCATGACCTTGAGCACAATGAAATTCAAGACGCATACTTCGTCTTTAATGTATTCTTTAATCCTTATACCAACTGGTAGAACACTGCTTTATTAGTCAGCAAGTGTTAACATTACCCAGCCATTGTTTGAATCTATTTTACCTCAACTAATGCATATTCAGCCGCGATTCCGTCGCCAAATTGAGGTTTAGGGTAACACATTCGCTTGAGGAAAATGGATGACTTGTTTACCACCTAGTCCACTTCCTCTGTTTACATAGCGGTTGGGTTTCCTTCAGTTGAGCTTCCAATCTTGTTAATTAGCACAAAAGGAAGCCAAGGAAAAAGGAATTAATTCTAGGAAGGAAAATGTAAATATCTTGTTTAAAATGCATTATATCTTGTTTGATAAAGATAACAAATTACCGATGATTAATATAAACTGTTCTGGCTGAAATAATTATCACAATAATCTTTGTTCTTTAATTTATTACTAACTTACTATTTATCGATGTTTAAACCTAATGTTCTATGCTGCCTAGTTGTTACACATGAACAATAATTACGAAATAAATATTCCAAATTATCAACGATTATAATTTACTGTTCTGACTGAAATTAATATCACAATAATCTTTGTTCTTTGATTTATTTCGAGCTTTCTATTTAGAGATGTTTAAGCCTAGTGCTCGATGCTGCCTAATTTTGCACATGAAAAATAATTACGAGATTAATGATTACATTAAAGTTAGTAATTTGGCACTAGTTAAAATTAATCTGGATTTAACAAATTAGTAATTAAAACCAAATGTAGTATTAAAGACGTCCTTTAATAGTGAAAGTTTAAAAATATTAAAAACTGACTAAAATATGACATTTCTTTCAATTGAAGTGAAATGGTATTTATTTCTCCAAAGATAATTACTATGTTATTTGGACATATTAGCATAATTGTACATATAAGTATCACACATTTTCGTATATGGAATTTAATTCCTTGAAAACTGTTTAATTTTGCTTTCAAAATTTTTTCAAAATTGTTAAATTTGTTAAATCTTTTAAAAATTAATTTGCAGTTAAAATTTCAGTTAATGTATTAAAAATTATATTTCCTATTTCACTATTATTTACGAATCCAAAGCATGATTTCAAATTTGAAGTAAATTAAAGCATTTTTTTGTAGTGCTCACGTATTCTAAAGAGCTATCGTGTAATTTTTAACTAAACTAAGAGTGTTTTAATTAAAATAGCAAAAAAATTATTAAGCAAAAAATTGTTTGATCACATTAAAATGTTATAATTCTAAATAGTAATAGCTCAGTCATAGATATTTAATTAATACTCAGTTTGTGTTTTTATTTAATATAGGTAGTCTCTTTTTTTAAAAAATATGTTTTATTATCCAATACAGTTTTAGGAATAATTTAACCTAAAAATGTAAGTCTAGTAACCATAATATTAATAAAATTTTAGTTTATTATAAAAGTAATCTATATAATTTATATTTAATGTAACTAATTAGTAATCCTTCATTTTGTTTTTATAAAAAAGAGACTACCTATATTAAATAAAAATTTTATATAAGATTTTATGTAGTAAAAATATAATATATATGAAATAAATTCTGAACTGAATAAAATAATAATTAGTAATATAATGTACACCAGTTATCTTTAAGTGATAATAATATATTAAAAGAAAATTTAAATCAAAAATATTATTTCATTTATTTAAAAGAAATGATTTTGTAAAAGTACATGTGAGAGTGTTTATTAACTAATAATGTAAAAACTTTAACAATCACATTCTAAGAAGGAACGATATTCTGTATGCTGAAGATTTAGTCTAAGAGTTTAGACGTGAGATTAATTAATAAATTCATTAATAATAAATAACGTAAATAATTATTGTTTTTAAATTCTGCAAAAAACAATCAGTGATAATAAGCTTATTTGTAGAAACTTTGCACAAAACTTAATTAAAACTACAAAAGTGACAAAAAAACTTCCAGTGACGTCATCAAACAATCGTTGCACCAAACTTTGGCATTTTCCATTGCGTCTGATTCAGCCTTATATGGTGCCATTTATTGTGAATTTCCACACCAAACTTTTGTGAATTTTCTAAAAATTACTTTGACAGTTATAAAAGTCCATATAATCTCCAATAAATCGAATAAATGACAATAACAAACATTAAAATAATAAAAAATTAGAACAATAAACAGTGAAAACAGTTCTTATGAGACACTCAAAAATCCACTAAATTGAAATCCAAAAGTTTGGCAATTCTGTCACATATTTTGAAAGTTATCGCTGATATTTCAAGCAGCTAATTTCCTTTTTCCAAAATCTTAAAATGTTTTGCTCTTTTTATTTGGTATTTTCCTATACTTTCTTTTGCATTAGCGTCATCATATTTTATTTTATTTGAAAAAATATTCGTCTCTCCTAAATTACTTTAATATACCATTTTTAAAATTTATTCATATACAATACTGGTTTGTTATCTTGTGTTAGCACTTCAAAATTTACGTATTTTATCAAACTTCTTTTTGTTGAATCTATATTTATTATTTTCTCGAATTTCTATAACTTAAATATAGATGCAATGTTAAACAACACTTTATTTTCTATGTTAGGAATTACAATTTTCTAAAATAGATTTTATTCTTTGTCTATTAAGAGATTCATGAGGTAAATTTACTTCTTTGTTTTTTTCTTTATAAATATGGCATCATAAGCTTTAAGAATCGATATTCTTGTTTAGTTGAGGATTTCTTATCACAAAATACTTTTTGTTAGTAAACAATTCAAAATATGGTTTTAAATTAGTATCTCTAAATTTAAATTAGCATTGTACAGAAGTACTGTGACTTTGAATTTTAAGAGATGAGGAAATATAAAAATAAAATTTTTTAAAATATAGGAATATGAAAATATTTAAAAGAGAGGAATATGAACAGGATTAATTATTGTTAATAATTTTAAAAAATTGATTAAATAAATTGCTAATCTTGGAATTACAAATCAAATTCACAATTATAATTATGTAATTGGAGATTTGAATAAAATGCAGAAGGAATCTAAAAAAATTAGCGTTATCGAAGAAATATTCTTCAAGGTTATTTTTTCACAAATTTATCTACTTTTGATTAGTAAACTTAAGAATATATATAATTCAAAATTTTGAAATTGTTATATTTATCATTCTTGTTTCTTATTAATAGTGTTGTCTATTCAATTTGGCAAATAATTTTATTTTTATTAATTTTTTAAATACAAAGGTCAAAAACCGAATCCTTCTAAGTTTATAACAATTACTTTCATTATTTATTATAAACATTATTCCGTTATACTAAGAATTTTGAAAAATCCAAACATTATGTATTTCATTAATAATTGTATTTATCATTTTAGCAATATTCATCATATTAATGTAGTATTTCATTTATTATTATATTTATTAGAATGAAAAAATTAAATTTCTTTAGGGAAATATAAATTTTTCAATTATTTCAAAAACTAAAAATATTGTAATATTTTAATGCGGTTATTATATGCGAAATTCCTACGTTATTTTGAGGAATTGTATGTATATATTTCATGCTCATAATGGAAATAAGTAAATATATTTTGCGCGCAGTTAAATGTGAATATTTTAATTCATTAATTTTTGTCAGAGTTTATTGTCTCAAATGTCATATTTGGCTACATTGCGTAAGTAATGATTTATATGGCATTTAAGTTAAAAATAACAACACTATTTTAGTTAACTTGATTAACATAAATTACACTTAGAAATGTATTCTAAAAAAAGTGTAAGCAACTACTATTCAAAGTTCATTAATTTTGTTGATGATTTTATTAAATATAATATTTAATTAATAGTTTTACTAAAAAAATCAATATTTTAATAATTATTACAGTTATAATTATCTCTGAAAGATTTCCAAAATTTTGAATACCTCCGAAATAATTTTTCACTTTTAATGTATTCAATTTAATACTAATTAATTCATTTTAATAATATTTTATAATATTAATTGAATCCTAATAAATGATATGTAGGAAAAATCAAATAGCTTTTAGGAACATTAATACTGTCAATATATTAAAAAATACAAAAAATGACTTCCACTTTTATTTTACTTTTGTTCTTCAGTCGAAAGAGAATACATTTTTTCGAGCGTGTAAATTACTACAGTGAATAAAATTTGTTCCTAAAATTATCTTTAAATGTTTATCTAGCGTAATAATTTTAGTCTCCTATTTCCAAAATAATTTTAGTCGATATAGGCTGATAAAAATAGTTAATAAAACAAATTAATGAAAAAAATATTACAAAAGTTTTCAATCCAAGTAGTTGTGCTATAAATCGATTCTCCAATAATGCAGTGGAAGAGGCATAAGTCAAAAATAACGGTTAAGACATTAGTAATGCGTATGACCGATCATTTTCAATTGAAATAACATTCCCCTTCAAAGTTCATCTTTGGAGACGATTTATTGAAGGTCATTTGTGTTATATTTAAGCACTTCCCTCTTCATGACGCAAATAACTATGATTCTAGAAATCAGAAACCGTAATAGATAACTGCATAAGCCATTACTGGTCAATTAGAATGTGTATTAGACTATTATTTGAAGGTAATTCTTGTGAACGTAACTATAAATTTCGACAGCAATAACTCTTAAATAGAAAAAAATACATATTTTTTCTTCCAGTCAAATTGGTGATAAGGTGTGAGTAAATTTAAAAGTAAATAATACACATTTTTATTAGGGAAAAATAAGTAACTATTGCAATAATTTAAATTAAAATGCCTTATTAAACATTAATTTGAATATTTGATTTCATTTTAAATAGAAACAGTCTCAATATATTAAAAGCGATAATAAAAATATGGTATTGATATAAATATTTAATAAAAATAATTACATTTAATTTTTATTTATATTTCCTTCATTTCGTTATTTTTTAGTACTATGAACAATTGTTGCAATATTAATTTAAATTTGAGAAACATTTCATTGTAAAATAGTAAAGTGTGCATTATAATTTGAGTCATAAAAATGGTATTCATGCGTTTATCATTTTTCAAAAATATTTATTTAACTTTTAATTTTCAGATGTTCATTAAAAAATTTTCTGATATATCCATAATAACTTCTATAGTCTGAAATCTTATTGTTTTTATTCCGTTTATTAATAAATGCCGTAAAGATGTATTCTTTATAAAATACATACACGTGAGATAAAGATAAATTAATAATGCAGTCGTTGTCTCTAAATTACAATATTACATTGCTTATATTAAATGAATAACAGAAATAAATTATGTGTTTTTAAATAATTAAATTGAGTTTTGTTATTCAAATACCACATAAAAAGCATTCTTTTTTTTTAAAGTCCGAGAAAGATTTTCTTTAAAATTGGAGGAAATAATTACAAATATTTAAATCAATTAAAAATAAAATTCTTATTCAAAATAGATAAATATTTCCTAAAAAATAACTTTCATTATATTACAGTATTTTAAGCTTTTTTTAGAAGACTGCAATTTAGGATTTAATTATTATTATTATAATAAAGCAACAATAAAAACAATAGTCCAACAAATATTTTACAAAACTGTTTTAAAATATAATACATGTTATAGAATAATTATCACAAATCATTTCATAATCATTGTCTATAATATTTTTTCAATTTAATTATAAGATAATTAAATGTAATTTAACATTAACTAAATATTTATAATCATTATCATTTCCATAAATAATTCAATGGATATTTAAAAAATGTCTGGTTTTATTTTATAACATTACATGCATATTTGTAAAGGTACTTTAATTATTTGCTTTTTTGTTGATCAGTTTTCTTCAGGAAGAAAGAAAAAGTAGAATAATTTATTTTTAATTTTTCTCCTGTACAATTAAGTGTAATAATAAAACTCTTGATTTAATCAATCAAGTATCTGATTTTAAAATTTAATATACCTTAATTCCTTTGATAATTTCACACATATATATATATATATATATATATATATATATATATATATATATATATATATATATATATATCATTTAACATTTTGATCAAAAAAAAATAAATTTATCTAATGTAGAACATTTTTTAAAAAGATGGCAGTTAAAAATCATTTTTATATTATAATTAAATAATTTATATTACAATTTTAACTCTTAAATAATAAAGAAAATGCCTAACTAATGCATCTTTAATGTTAATTTCATTGAGAGAGATGATCAATAAAGCTAAATGTTGCTCACTCTAAAAGATAGATTAGCCATTACAAACCCAATTAATTTGAAATTTTATATAATGTATATCATACTTAAGATAATAGAAGTAGATTATTACTGGTTTTTCCATAATACTTATTTTGATGTGTTGTGTATAGAATATTTATATATATAACATGCATAGATAGTAGGCTGCATGGATAATAGGCATAGATGCATAGATATTAGCACCAAATGCATTGATAATAGGTTTTAAAATGAGTCTTATTAAAAATAATTATTATTTTAATATTTCTACTAATAAGGGTTTGAAAAAAATGTGCGTTTTCATTTAAATAAAAAGATACTCACATTACAGTTATCAATTCTATTATATTTAATTTCGAAACCTGACAAAAATTAAATGTTTACCTTTATGATTTTAATTTAAACAAATATTTATATATAAAGATTACAATTAGTTAGATGAAATGTAAACACAATTCAAATGCAAGTTAAAAAATAATAAACAATTCGTATAAAATTAACATCGTCATAAATAGTGCTAGAGAAATTTTATAATTTAAAAATAATTATAAGATTTATGAGTTAGTAGATATAATAAAATTAATTGAAAATAAAAATTATAAATAACTATAATTTATAAATTATTAATAATTTATAAGCAATAAATCAATTTTATTCAAAAAATTATTTTCTGAAATATCGTTAACAAAAGGGTAATCAATTAAAATAAATAATTTTATAAGACTCTAATAATATTTTTATTCTTATTAAATAACATTGGTTCTTAGCAAATCACAGAATTGCACATCAATTATTTACTTCAAAGAAATCTTATAATACAATACAGACGTAAAGCATAATATTTTTCTAGTAAGTTTTGTATTGAGAAAAGATTATGAAATGAATCTAGAGCACAATTTTTACCATTACTCCCAGAAAATATTCTCCATTAAACCACAATATAAAGTAGAAGTGAAACTTACTTTTGACAACTGAACCATATTAAATTTGCAACAAGTCAATCAACCTTTTTAAAAGAATGTAAAAAATGGTGTTTTTAGAAAATTCAACGTCATTCAAAACGAAAAAGAATTCTATTTGAGGCGAAATTGTAATATCTTTGACATGAAATGGCCATTAAAGTAAAGGAAAATCTCATAGAAAATACACAGAAATTGAAAAGACAGCAGTTTGTATAGGAGAACGTAGATCGTTAAAAAAATGTTCTGGTATAGAGTGAATAGGGAAAAAGATCCCTACGAAAATTGAAAAAAGAGGGAGGAAATGCCTGCTGGTAATTGAGTCGAAACTTATAGGAGGATGTAAGTTGGAAGAAAGCGCGTTTCAGTCGAAGATATATTTTACCTAAGCTTTGATCCAAATCTTCCAAAAAGTCACAGTCGCAGTTTAAAATATGTGAAGAATTTCGCCAGAAGGCAATATCGATCTGCGCGTCAATTTGTCCTGGCAACATGGCAGCGTTCCCAAATTGGGCGAACACTCTAAAATTGGGCTCTTGTAAGTTATCTTCATCGCATTTTTCTGTAGACATTGAAAGTATTCCTGGTTGGACAGAAAGCATTTCATTGTATTCTCATTCTTTTACGAATAAAAAAACAGATTTTTCCTCCTCATTAATTCTAAACTTAACGAATGTAGTGAGAAAATAAAGGCAAAAATTAAGTGTTGGTATAAATAAATTATTGAGCGAAAAAAAGACTAAATGTAAGTAATGTAATTCGTTTATGACATTATTACAGAAATTTAAATAATAAAACAATTTAGAATTATAATCTTTTAAATTTACTTCCATGACTAATGAAAATATTGTTTTATCTAGGAATAATATATTTAATTATTTCAAACTTCAAAATTTAAATTAGAATTCCTCTTTTATAAACCTTATGTTTAACTGGCATAGAACTTGTTTTATTTTAGTAAATACTTTTAATTTATTACTGCATATTATTTGTTTTTAAAATAAATAAATGTATATTATTGACAAAATATATTAGCTATTTTTATTTGGTGAAATTTTATTTCTAGTTAAAAAGCGAGCTCTAAAGCTTTACCCCAAAAATACGTATAATTAGTAAGTTTATGTAACGAAATGTAAGAATATAACTGAATTTCATAGGCACAATGCAGAAAGTTAGATAACTAATTATGAGTTAAATATTATTAATTTTTTTAAATGTGAAATTCAATTGAAATATTGAAAAATTATTTTTGCAAATGAATGTGTTTACTATAATATTTGTAGTTTATATTACAATTATTCCATATTTCATTTGTATTAATTTTACATTCAAAAAAGCTCCTATTTGTAATGTAAATAGAAATTTTCAATAAGTTAAATTCTTCCAAATATAATAAATAAAATGGAATATTAAAAACTGATCCAAAAAATTCCTTTATATAATTGACTAAAAATCATAATAATTATACTTGGGTCAATTCTTGTAATATTAATTCAACTCAAGAATATAACATAAAAAATATACATGTATTTCTGTAGGTATGTAATTTCACTTTTATCATGAAAACAAATGATAGCATTTATATTTTCTTCACATTATCGGACATCATAATTAAAAAGCATACTTATATAATTTAAAACACAAGTATGAAAGTAATATAATGAAGTAATAATGCTGAATTTTATTTTAATAAGAAATAAGATTTTTTAAAACTTTCCGTGATATTTTTTCAAAAAAATATTTTAAGATTATTTAAAAGAATAAAGTTTTTAAGATTTTGCCATAATTTATGACATTCATATTAATATTTTTATCCTTAGAGAATAGTTGTTATCCTTAGAGAATGGTGGTAAAAAGTAGACTTAGAGAAAAGTAGCTTAATCACAGTCTTTTTTGTATATAACAAATGTATAAAAGATTATGCTACATCAACATTTATCAGTACGGATTGTTTTTATTTTGAATGAATTAATAAATTAATAATCAAAATGAGATTGATGCTAAAGTAGATTGCTAAGATTGATGTTAAAGATTGTAGAAACTGCTTCTTCATTGGTCTTATTTGTATCGGCACAATATTTAAAATATAATTTATTTGAAATGTTAGACTTTAAAAATTTAACTGATATATACACACATTTATGAATTTTAAATTGATAGTTCAACATTCCTTGATTAATACTAACAGCCCTGAATTTTTATTATCGATGTTATAAACCTCAGTTTTTCAATCATGACAATCATGGTAAATAAATTTTTAACATAACAGAGAAATTTCAGTTCCTATTAATTACAGTGTACCGTAATAAATCTCATAGATAAATAATAATTTTAAATAATTAGGAATCTTTTAAATTAATAATAATTATTTTAATACGAAAATCATAAATAAAAAATAATTGATTAAAATCAAAATAAATATGCCCGAGTTAACTCGTTTAATATTATATATATGTTTATGTAAATTTATTTCAATGTCTCTTCCGAAAATTCAGCAAGTCAGTATAATGTGTTAGAATAGCAAGTTCAAAAGTATCTCAGGAAAAAGTTAAAATTTTGATTTAAATAAAGATTTTAAATTAAAATTCCTTAAATAAAAGGGGTTATAGTACATGATATTTTTACATAATTAAAAGAATTTTTAGCATTACTGAGTACCATCATTTTTTCCTTTTACTGAAATAACAAGGAAAAGTAAAAAAAATTCTATACTTATTCTTTATTTGATTAAATTGTTATAAACAATTAATTAGACTATCCGCATGAAAAATATGCTTCAATTTCTTTCTATCCTAGAATTTATAAAAGATTTAGTAAATTTTAATAGAAGTAAGTTCATAACTCAATGTCAAAGCAAGAAAATAAAATATCTATCAGTTTAATGGATTTTTATATTATTTGATTTTTAAAAGTAATTTAGTAATTATTTAAGGCATATATATATATATATATATATATATATATATATATATATATATATATATATATATATATATATATATATATATATATATATATATATATATATATATATATATATATAATGCATATGTATGTATGTATGTATGTATATATTCTATTTCTTTTGCTGTGCATTTTGTAAGTAATAATGAACATAAAAGTAACACAAGCTTTTGAGGCTATATTTTGTCTCTCATCTAATTTTGTGTTCTTATTAAAATTGAAAAACCTTACTTAAATTTCGATTAATCAACTCAAGAAATTGCTTTAAATCATTCCAATAATGTTATGTAAATGTCAAAATCCTCAAGCACTATTTTATAAGCAATTCCTTTACCGAATCTTAGAAAAATAGTAATTTCTTTTCCAAAACTAAGGAATAGCACATTTTATGAACTAGTATAAAATGTGCTCACCTAGTTTAAAGCGTCTTGTCTGAGAAAACTAGAACTACGAAACTACGGAAATAAAAGCTAAGAAACAGAGAATTTTTTTTCTTTTTCAGGAATACCGATAAGGAGCAGACCAAGAAGCAGAAATAGGAACGACAGGCATAGAAAAAAATAAAATATAAAAAAGGGTCACCTTTTCGGGAGAGATAAAAATTTCGCCAAAGCAGCACTTGGCTCGAAACAAGAAGTTCGCATAAAGAGGATGACATCGAAGAAAGAGAAATGTAGTGAAAAGGCCGAAGAAAAAAAAAATAGGTAGAAATAAAGAAGTGAAATAAGTAGCCCCCGGGGAAATTTAAAACCAAATGTAAAAGCTGTGTTGCATACTGTATAGATAGAAGCTGCGCCTGAAAAGTTGGAAGATACTCAGAAACAAAGATTTCCATTTTTGATACTAAGCTGGGAGGAAGGATGACACACCTGAGTTCGAGAGTTCTTATGTATTCTAATATTTATTATCCTTATAAATATACCAAGAGAAACAAAAAAGAAAAAGACCTGGGTCTATGTTATGTGAAACGATGTCAACTTTTCACGAAACACAACATTAACTAGTTATCTAAAATATCGATATATAGCTTCAAAAAGCAGAAACTTTCTTATTTAGTTTTTTAAATTTTTTATAGAGATTTATATGTAATTCATTATTATTAACGTTTTCTCATTAAATAAAATTGGTTACAAAAATTATTTTGTATGAGAAATGATAACGAAATAAACGCCTACAGTGCCCATCTCTGTTTTCCGGACCAAGAGGCCCGAGAGCATATGTCCCGATTAGGTACTCAGCCTAATGCGAACCCCCCAGTGTTTAGCTCCCTAACATGCTTGGTAGTCAGTTTGTCGACCCACTGAAGGGATGCCCGAGGAACCTTGTTCCTGTGCTTTGAAAGCGTGAAACGCTACCACTTAGCCACCGGACTTCTAACAAATCATCTTGAAAAATATAAAAATAGATTAGAATGTTTTAAGAATTATAATATTCAACAATTAAAATGGATTGCAAAATGCTTATAATGACACTAAGAGAAAAATAATGTAATCCATTAAAAATTGCTAAAGAATAATTAGCATATTTATTTAGACGAAACAGATACAAAAATTTCTAAAGATAAAAATTATTTTGTTTCTAATACTGGGCTGTACTAAGATTTTCAACTTTCACCGCTACAGGGAATGGAAGTGATAACAGTTTTGTATAGAGAGTCTTTCAATGGAAATGCCATCGTGACTCCAAAAATAGGTGTTCGTAAATTAGAAACAGAGAACAAGCGGTAAATCCCCAGACCTGACCTACCACCTCCAGAGGGATCATTTCACATGGAAGACATTGCGATCACAACATATTTTAAGTCTCCCAGCCGCCATTAGAGAATACAACGGACCTTTGATGGGGTCGGGATTTGAACTCATTGCCTTCCGATAATGACGTCCTAACCAACCAAAATATCGAGGACTTATTACAAAAATTATCATTTTGAAAAAAATTTATAAAAACTGAATTATCAATGCAATAATGGTAAAATTATGCTTTAGAGTTTGAGATTCAAAACATATTTGATAATTTGTTATTTGGTTATTTTTAAGTAACTTTTATTTTGATGATAACTCAAAGCCTATTTTCTATAATTGTGTTTCTTTAGAAATACACTTATGAAATGTTGGTAAAAAAATTAATTAACTTTTATTTGTTTAAAAAACAAAACTGAATATGTAAGTTATACGGTTAAATCGAAAAAATTAAAAAGCAAAAAATTTAAGAAAATGATCATATTATTTTTTTCCTAATAATTAAAACTAATTATAATTGTACGGTAATAATATAATTAAAAAATAATGAAATTTTGATAAATTTCATAAATATGTAAAGTATTCAAATATTTAGCACAGGATTTGTTTGGATTTTAAAATCATATGCAAGTTACACGATTAAAATTAAATCTACAATTTATAAATTTTTCGAAAATTTAATTCTATCTATAAATTTACAACAGAAATATTTTACTCTTCTAACGTTGTAAATTAATACCTTCAAACCATAAACCCATATCAGATATCAATATAAGAAATGGAAAAACCTTGAACAGATATTCTGCTATATGTGTCGTTTTTAAGATTATGGAATAGTTTATCATATAACTCTAGCACACATATTAATATATTAATCTCATCATATTGAAAATTAATAAAACTCTTCATTTTATTTTTTGAATTTATTATTTTAAGGTCATTTTCTTTTATTCTTTGATTCATTAGATAAATTTTGAAATATTATTTGTACTAATTTATCTTACATATTCTTGAATAAATTTTTTCTCAAAATTTTAGTTGACATCTTGCTTTTTAGTTTCCTAAACTTTTATTCATTAATTGCTTATTTAAATTCCTGTTACTAGCCCCATCTTTCTCCCGAAAAATATTTCCTTAAATACTGAATTTTAAACCAAAAAAAGTTCTTTAAAAACTGAAATCTGAGCCATTTGAATTTCAATAGTATATATTGAAAAATACTGATTCAGAAGAATTAATAATAAGTGAAGAGAGTATATCAACATTTCTTACAAATAATTCCTTAATTAAATCAAAAGAGCTTCTATGTATTATATAGTGATGTACAATGAATATTACCAATAATACCAATATTATTTATTATCTATAGCGTATTCTGCAAAAGAATTTAAAAAATATGATTGTTAATACTGCTTCATAAATAGTAATATATTATAATATACCAATTTTGGATGTATTAGATCAAAAGTACATGATTTTTACAATAACTAGTTGATACATTTATACATAAAGTAAAAATTATTCGATTTCATTATTCACGGAATCAATTATTGTTTAAATCATTTTAAACTAATATCCAAAAATTATTGGAATATTACAAATATTAAAACTTGTAAGTTATGAGAAAAATAGAATATTAGCAGGAAATTAATTACACTTTTAGAAAAGTTACACTAACTATGCAATAAACATCCTTCGTGCTATAGTATACAACTCAGCATTAAAGAACAATATTAAGTCAATTTTTATGGGATACACAAAATTTATTGTTACAGAGAGAAATAATAAAAAAATATCTCTACACATTGGGATGAAAAGATAAATTTAGTGAGTTTAATAACACCTTTGTAAGAAGTTTTTAAATGAACATTAAAAAAACTTTAAGATAAAAGGATAAAACGTTTTCCCTCAATCACCTTTAAAATCAGTTTTTTACTTCTTCATCTGCCTGCTGCTGTCCAAATATTCCTCTCCAAAACAATGATCGAAGTGGGACACCACTTGTCAGATCTTGAGAGAGCTCCGCTGTCTCCCACTCCCGATTAAAGCTCCAATCCGACACTTTTCCCTATCCAGTTTCACTCCGGGTAGCGTAGCACAGCAATCCGATATTTCTATACTTTGCCCCAAAGGGTTGCAGAAAACTGGAGAGGTGAATGGAAGCTGTCAAAAATACTGACAAACTGCGAAGAAGGAACTTTTTTTCCCACCGACATGTGACACAGCCGCTAAATGTTGCACAACTCTACGCCAGTCAGACGAAAACCGCAAAGAAAGCGCAAAAAATAAATAAAGAGGCCTTGAGAAGAAAATTGACTAAAAGTCAGTGAAAAGTCCGAAAAGTTTTACTTGAATTTCTCTCTTAGGTTAACAGTAAGTTAACAAAAGAATTTGCATTGCCTCCTGAAGACCAATGTCTCATGCAGCCAAAGATATCATCAGCTGTTCGATTGCAAGACGAAAAGATGGATTTTGGTATCTCAAAATTTGTTGAAATTGTCAAGAACTGTGTGTCAGGACTAGTTGTGGTAAAAAGTTACAGCGGTTGCTTTTTCTGAAATGAAATGTGTACTTAAAGTAATTTTTTTAGGATAGTCCTAAGAAATTACTTTAAAAACATGACATTTTGATTCCTCAGTATATGATAAGATGTAGTTAGTCAAGTTTATTTCTTCTGTTTAAAGTTATCGTAAGCAGAAAATTGTCTTATGAAAATATTTGCATATAAATCTAAATATACATGTATGTGTGTACATTTAAATATTTTCCAATATTTTCATATTTACTTAGTAAAAATGCTAGTAAATATTATCGTCTGTTGGTACTATTAGGACTTTACGCATATCACATACTATTATGACAAAATTAATAAAATTTCGCCCATGAATTATATCTGACTCTAAATTTATTAAGCAATCAAGAATTCCTATTATCTTAATATTTTATTACCTGCATTAACAAGAACTTTTATATTTAGAATAGCACATAATATATCAGTGAAATATTATTTTACTAAGACAAGTATATTCTCTTAATTTAATCTGAATTAATGTACCATTTTGAAATTCAATTCCTGAAAGATTTAAAAAGTTAAAAGAAATTTTAATTTAAAAAAACATTAATACTTAAACTGCGTTATTAAAAATTTAATTTAAAAATATTTTAATTTTTTTAAATAACTATTTAGATTGTAAATTTTTTTTTATCTCCAAGACTCTCCAACAAATTATTTTTTACTGAAGTATGAAACGTAATCTTCTAAAGAAAGACGCTCTATCTCAAAAGATTTTTGAATTTACATAAGCTAGAAAATAAATTAAAGTTGAATTTACAATTCAAGAACAGAATCAATCTCTTGAAATTTAAAAGAAATATAATTTATTTTATACTTCTTAAAAACAAAAATATTCTTTTACAATTTTTTCGTGCAGGAAAATAAAACGAAACTTTCTTCCGTAACCGTAACTGAGAATGACAACACAATGATGTAAAGTAAAAAGACTGATAGAGACAAAGATGGAAACTCTCTTAGGAAAACTGTAAATCAAGTTTCTCCTTCATAGCAATCACACTGCAGTGAATTTCATTTTAAGGATCGCGAGACATAGAATGCGATGAAGAAATATTTTCTCATCTAAAGTTCAAGGTCGTCGGGGACTCATCTAGACGAGAAAATAATGGTAACATGTCTGCAAGAAGAATCTATCTGTCATATGAATTTGATGAATTTTGATTTATAGCCCAGATTGTACGCACTAATAAAAAGTTCAAGATTACTCCTTAAAAGGAGATAAAGCAGCAAAATATTTTTGAGAACAAAATTCAGATAAAGAGCAACAGTTACAGGTTGAATTGCTACCTATTCAACATATTAGGTACACCTTATTATAGATGACCTTATTCAACATTTTTGAATGGGAAAATATACAAAGATATATATATATATATATATATATATATATATATATATATATATATATATATATATATATATATATATATATATATATATATATATATATATATATATATATATATATACATTCAATTTTAAGTTAATTAATTATATAAAAGTGTCTTCTTGTCTTGTAATGAAATGTTATAGCAACATTAAATGTAAAATTTAATTAAAATGGTAGGCACAAAAAGTGCATTCATAAAAGTCATAATTATAATAGTTCTAATTTCTAAGTTACGAATGTTAAATGTATTTCCCATTTATACAATTATTTATGTATGGCATATGTTGTTGTCGTGTGTCAGCTAGGCTGGCATTATGGGGTGCTCCTTTTTTCCAGCTGAACCATATTTTGGTGTGGAGCCCAACTTTCTCACTATACACATGCCATAGGGACCCTTTTATATGGTAGGCAACCATTCATAACACATTCATATAAGGAAAGGACAAAGACAGGATAGGTAGATAGAGAGAGAGAGAGAGAGAGAGAGAATTACACCCGAACCGGGATTCAAACCCAGGACCTCCCTATCCGCAGTCCGGCACGCTGACCCCTAGACAAGTTGGGCGCAATATATATATATATATATATATATATATATATATATATATATATATATATATATATAATATATATATATATATATATATATATATATATATATATATATATATATATATATATATATATATATATATATATATATATATATATATATATATATATATATAAATTTCGTGTCACGATGTATGTTCCCGATAAACTCCGAAACTACTGAACGAATTTTGATAAAATTTTGTAACCATTTATAATAGGGTCCAACTTAAAAGATAGAATAGTTTTTATCTCTTAATTATTGATCTCAATATTTATTATACGACATTAGTGTTTATTTATTGGTTAGTTATGTAAGTTCCTAATAGATGGCGCTTTAGCATCTAAGTTGCACAGGTATTCGGCAGATGGCGAGATGTTTATTTTTCTTGATTTTTCCATCTTCGAGAAATTTAACGTGCGCGCACAAGCGCGTGATTAATTATAGAATTTACATATATTTTCATAATGTATAATCATACTATAACAATTTTTCGTGAATCATTTTCATAATTATACTTTGTATTGTGTTATTATTGTGCGGTGTTCAGTTTGAATATTTTTAATATTGTAAATAGTAAAATAAAATTTTATTTATAACTGTTTTTCTCTACTAATTTTCATACCACCTCGAAAACATGTAAGTATTTCTTGATAGCCTTTAATTTTTATTTTATAATTTGATAATTATAATTTTTTCAGCAGTACATTTTGATCTAATTTATTTATTCAAATGATAAATTCTTTTAATTGTTCTTTATTTCAGTATAATGCCTCGGAAAAATTTTTTAGTTTTAATAATTTAAAATTGAAAAAGTAATAGTTCGATGTCAATGTTATCTACCTCATTTATAACAATTTATTTTTAGATGTTTTTAATTTATATAATATATTTTATAAGTAAGTCACTGATTACAAACTATAATTTAATATAAGATGAATAAAATGTAAATTCAGAAAGTATTTGTTGATTTGTGCTTATTTTCAAAATTTCGATACTTTACCTATTACTTTTAAATTTTGGTGAAACGTTTTATTTTTAATCTCATATGAATGAACCTATTTTAAATTTTTTTAGAAAATATTTATTTGATTGTACCAAGGAGTTAGTAAAAAATTGATTCAATGTATTATAATTACTCCGCCACTGCAACGCGTGGCTGGGTCAGCTTGTATATATATATATATATATATATATATATATATATATATATATATATATGTATGTATGTATGTATGTATATATGTATGTATATATATATATATATATATATATATATATATATATATATATATATATATATATACACACTACTGGCCATTAAAATTCCTACACCAGGAAAGCGGCACACCATACCACGTGAAAGTTGCAACACAGGTAGAACTTGCTGTGATATGCAAATGATTAGATTTTCAGCGCATTCATACAAAGCAGGCGACAGTAGCGACATCTACAATGTGTATAAAACCAGAGATTTGACAGCAGTTTTCTCATACTCAATTTCCGTTTCAACGTTGTTTTCGGCAAAGAAATTTGTTGTAATGCCTCGTGTAAGAAGAAGAAATGCATATCAGCACGTGTCTGACTTTGATCGAGGAAGGATTATAGCCTACCGGGATTGCGGTTTATCGTACCGCAATATTGCTGCTCGCGTCGGTCGAGACCCCATGACTGTTAGCAGAATGTGGAATCGATGGGTTCAGAACAATCATACGGAACGTCATGCTGGATCTCAGCAACCCCCCCATCAATAACAGCAGAGAAGACAGACATTTTATCCGCATGGTCACAAGGGATCGTACAGCCACGTCACGAACCCTGAGTCGAGAAATGGAGTCATTTGCAAGGCAACAAGTTTCTGCTCGAACAGTTCCACGATGTTTGCAGCAGCATGGATTGTCTGCACGGAGACCATGGCTTCGGCTACCATGGACGCTGCATCACAGACAGGAGCGCCTTCAATGGTGTGATCAGCGACAAACCTGGAAGCAGGAATGGCATCACGTCATCTTTACAGATGAATCTCGGTTCTGTATGCAGGACCATGATGGCCGCATCCGTGTTTGGAGGCATCGTGGAGAACGCGTATTGCCAGCTTGCATTGGACATCGCCATACTGGCCCATCTGCTGGAATGATGGTATGTGGGGCCATTGGATACACGTCTCGATCACCTCTTGTTCGCATTACCGGCAATTTGAACAGCAACCGTTACATTTCCGATATGCTAAGGCCCGTGGCTCTGCCCTATATTCGAGGCCTCCCTAATGCTTTGTTTCAACAGGATAATGCACGACCGCATGTTGCCCGTACTGTTCTAAACTTCCTTGATACAGAACAGGTTTGACTGTTACCCTGGCCGGCACGTTCTCCTGATTTGTCACCAATTGAGAACGTGTGGTCAATATTTGCCGAGCGATTGGCACGCCATCACTCACCATCCACTACTGTCGATGAACTGTGGCATAGTGTTGAAGCTGCATGGACTGAGATCCCCGTACATGCTATACAATCTCTGTTTGACTCCATGCCTAGACGGATAAATGCTGTTATTGCAGCCAGAGGTGGCTGTTCTGGGTGCTGATTTCTCAAGATCTATACATCCTAATTTCCTGTAAATCTAATCACTTTTTCTTTCCACTATAATGTATGTGTCCAATAAATATCGTTCTGTTATTTGCATTCTTTCTTGGAGTAGCAATTTTAATGGCCTGTAGTGTATATATATATGTAGCATTAAATGTTAAATGTATTAATTAAAAATCAAAACTTCTTTAATTAAGTTTTTTTATATTATTTTATTTATTTATATAAATAAAAAAAATTTTAACTAAAAAAACAAACAGAAAAAATAAAATAGAAATAAAAAGAAGAAAAAAATAGATAAAAAAAATACGAAGAAAAGTCTCTAATCTATAAAACAATGCATTTAAACCGCTTAAGAAATTTAAGACTAAAAAAGTGTTTATGAAAGTCTTTGTTATCAAAAATTAGCTATTAATTTATAAATATATTTAGTGATATTTTACACTGCCTTCAAAATTTTGGTGGTTTTCGTCATACAATTTTGAGAAATTGATTTGATTTTTCAATTTTTTTCAGGGCAGAAATGGAAAGACCGATTAAAATAGAATCTATTTAGCATATATAAAATTCTGATGTAAATCAAATACTAATTGACATAACTATCTTCACTAAAATTTCTATCACATACTTGGTTGCAATTAAAATAATTTTTTTAACTGTCACAATATCTAGTACAAATCCTGATGATAATTTAACCTTGTATTCTAAAAATCTTGATTATGAGGGAGGAAATAAACTTTGCATAAAAGCAATCACGAACATATAAATATGCAAATAATCTGAATACATTTACAATAATAGAAAATGTTTTTTGTGATATTTCAAATTTTCTTAGCATTTTTTTTAAAATAATTTTTTACGAAATTTGTTTATAAATCAGAATTATCACACGTTTTGACCGGTTATACGTTATAGCATATCCAAATAATGCATGAAGAACTTACTAAGAGATTTCTTAAAAAATTTTATGTATTCAATTCATGAATAGGATACATTTAATTTATTATCAAAGTATTGAAATCACATAATCTGATTATTAAATGTTCTATAATAACTTATCGACACGTGTATTATTTATTAAATTATGCATATAAAGTTGTAGCTTTCATTCATATAATTTTAATTTTATATTTGATTTGAATGTGCTATCTGAACTTTTATAATTTTCTTTTTATCAAACATATTTAATTTGTGAATTTTTGCTTAACATTTCAAAACTTTAATTTTTTTCATATTCTATAATTCAAATTGTGTTTTGTTGCACTCTTTTATTTTTTTTTATTTTATATATCTTACATTTTTAATATTTTTAAAGTATATATATCTTATATTTACATTATATATATACTTTTTATTTGTATTATATATACTATATATTTATATTTATACTATATATTTATATTATATATATCTTATATTTTTACTATTTTTTCAAAGTATGATATCTTTTACAAAAAAAGGTAGACTTGAATTTAAAATGCATTTCATACTTGTATGTACTTTTAATAACTAATAGAATACATGTTCACATCAATATAAAAAGTAACTCACCTTGAGGTCACGAAAAAACTTCACGATTCACCTTACAAAGCAGATGTTCCTACACTTATAAGCACTTAAAAGCTAAAAATATCCACCAAAGAAAACCGAACGTGATACAAGAAACATATGAGTTAACTGGAAAATCATATTCTATTTACGTAAACTTAAAAAATGAAAGTTTTTTTAAAAGCTTGTGTTAATAAAAAAGATGAAAAATCAAATACTACATTTTCTTCCTTCGTTAAGATTGCTACCTAGTTTGTTTTATTTTATTTATT
The DNA here is from genome assembly GCA_037975125.1 of Latrodectus hesperus. Taxonomy (NCBI): domain Eukaryota; kingdom Metazoa; phylum Arthropoda; class Arachnida; order Araneae; family Theridiidae; genus Latrodectus; species Latrodectus hesperus. The sequence goes on along the minus strand of CM075861.1, from coordinate 46,947,179 downwards.
TGTTTAATTATTTATTTATTTCTAAATAAATATAAAAAATGTACATTAAAGTAAAAATACTCCTTAAATATTTGTTATTGCATAGGTTAATTTATCTTTTTCCAGTTTCTTAAGTTCTTTCTTCACACTAATTAATTTTAGAAACATTAGACAAAAGGAATAAATTCTATTAAAAAGAAAATCAATGACAATATCAAATGTTTTCATCGCAATAAAAACGTAAAATTTAATAATTTTATTTATGAATATATTATTATTATTTTAGTGTAGCAATTTAATTTTGCTGACTTTTTATTAATTTATATTTCCTTCTTACTATTTTAAAAGTAAAATTTAATATTCGTCAGTCTTTACGACGAACAAAATATGACATTTAAAGAAATTTGAGAAATTTTTAATTACTAAAAAAATTTAAAAATATATTAAATTGTGAATAATTTAAGTATTTTTTAAAATACCTTTTATAATTATTTTTCAACGTTTTCCTTACAGTAAATGTTAGATTTTTTCTATATGTAGAAATTTTTCTATCAGTATAAAATCAATTCGTTTTACTTTGCTTGCATAAAAGTTAATTTCTTTATTTTATAATTTTTTGTCTTTTATGTATTCCAAATATTTTTGTTTCATAAATTTCAAGTATTGTAATTCAAATATATCATTGGTTGAAATTTTTATTATTATTTTAATTACTTAAATGTATACAAGAAACTATATATTTAATTCCACTCAACATGAGATCAAAACACGTAAAACCATTAATGCGACAAAGGATACTTAAAAGTACATTATATTTTATACCACATGATGAATGTACAAAGTTTATTTATTTTATCAAAAATCTAATTTTGAATATAATAATCAAATGCTAATAAATATAGTTAATTTAAATAAAAAATAACGTTAATTTTAATAATGATATTTCAAATATATTTTTTTTATTTTTTTTTTCAAAAAAAGTAAAATCATTAAATTATATCTTTAAAAAAATGCAATAAAGATAGTATGTCTATTTTTTAATCATTCATACACTGTTAAATCTTAACATGGTTACCATAGCAAAATTATTAATGAAAAAAAACACGAAAATGATATAACATTATTAGTTTATATTTATGCATCATAAGATACCCTTTTATTTATTTCAGCATTTTTTATTTCAGCTTATTTCATTATTTTTAAAAATGTAGAACTATTTTCAGATAAGATTCAAATCTGTAAATAATATACCTTCAGAATTTTAGCGTTTGTATCAGTTTCAATATTACATCATAGTTTCAAATATAATGATATGAAAAATGATAAATGTATAGTAATAATTAAACAATTCAAATAAAATTTTCAATGCATTTGCCCATTGCATTAACTTTAATGAATCATTAGACTGAATTCATTAAAAAAGATTGAACTAGTCATTAAAAGAGACTAGAGCATATTATGTTAAGCCTAACATGGCGGTCTTTCAGTTCGCTTACTCCTTGTGATACCAACATAATTTAGAGGTTTCGAATACCATACGAAGGCGGATTTAAAGTAACTGACTTCAAAATAATCTTGATTTTAGTGTATATATTTTTTCTTTTGGCTTAAATGTATAGTATATTCTTGTAATTTAGTTAAAATTGGGATTATTATTACAAATAAATCAAAAAATTAAAAAATAATCTCTAATTTAATAAACACTCTAAATATTGTGAATGACAGTTAACTAATTTAAAAATGAATACTTAAGAAATTTAACTTTATAGCCATAAACTACAATTTGAAAATTTTTTCATGAAAAATCTTAAAACGAATACTCTTTTTTCCTCTCGTTCTATTATTTATAATAAATAATTTTCTTCTCTAATCAGTTTACATCAATTTTCTATCAAAATATTTTTACTTATTAGGTATACATTCTTCTTTATAAAAAATTGATTGTGAAAATCTTTCATCCAATAAATTTATTTATTTATTATCTATATTTTTATTCAGGTAAATCTAGAATATTTCGAAACAATATTGTTTTAAAGAAGTGAATAGAATCATTTCTTGTTTAAATACTTTTTCTTCTGATTTATAAAATTTGATTATTCCATTCATTTCCCATTCTACCGTTATGAACAAATGAAACATTTACTAATAAACTAAATAAAGAAATAATTACATATTCTAACTTTGGTTTCTCGTGTCTTAGGATTTCCTTTTAGGAAAATGTTTAATAGAGAAAAATGACACCAAACATATGTAACATATATTTTTAAAGCTATTCATAACTTGCATAGATTATAGCAAAAATATATAAATATTAAGTTCATTATAATAAAACAATTTTAAGAAGATCACAAATTAATTTTGCTGCAGATATAGTTACGTGAGTCCCAACTAATGTTACACTTATTCTGATAGCCAATATAACTAACAATTATACAAATTTTGACATTGTTACTTTGAAATCTTTGTGACACTTACTTTATAAGGTCAACAGTTTTTACGACAAGCTGAAAGTATAACATGATTTTAACATAAAGTGCTATATGGAACACACATTTTAATCCTGTTTATGTAATTAATAAAAAATATGAAATTAAACTGACAACTTAAACAATATCAAAAGCTAAATATAATTAGCAATCCTAACCAATGTGTGGTTATAACTTTCTTTAATAGATTTTAAACTGATGCATATACATTACACTTATAATATTTCCTGATAAAAATATTTATTAATAAATATCGATAAAATTTTTATAACTAAATACACATTCATTTATATACAATTTTGCAAAACTCTATAATCAACTCTTTGTATATGAAAATATTTATCACACTATGTCATTTAAGAATACCAAAATGAAATTTCAATATGTTTTAAAACGATGAATATAGAGTGATGAATATGATTACCATGAATCTTGATTGATGCATATGATTAATATAAATTTAGATTGATGTATATGATTACCATGAATCTTGATTGATACATGTGATTAATATGAATCTAGATTGATGTATATGATTACTATGAATTTAGATTGATGTATGTGATTACTAAGAATCTAGATTTATGTATATGATTACCATGAATCTTGATTGATACATATGATTAATATGAATCTAGATTGATGTATCAAATAGAAAAATTGTAAATAAAATTTATCTCGTAATCTGTTATTAAAAATAAATCTTTAATAATAATAATAATGTCAGTATGAATTTTATATTAAGATAGTCATAAAATCAATACTGATATTATTGCATTAAAAGTTCACTCAAGTATATTCTTTATTTTGGAACGAATTTTAATAATAATAATAATAAATAATTTCTATTATTCTAATAAATTCTAATAAATAAATTCTATTATTTGTATTATAAATAAATAATTTCTATTATTTATTATTTTAAAATTCGTAAAATAATAATTTCTATTATTATATATTTATGAGACCAAAAACGTTTTCATTTATAAAATTTATTCTAAATTTTTTTACTTTGCACATAATCTATAACATTCTAATTAAAACTTAGTTTATTTTTACACTATAAATTGTGTAATTGCTTTAAACCAATATAAAATTTGTAAATACAAAGCATTTTGCATATAAAAACAGTTTGTCAATAAACTTTTAAAATTATTCAACAAATATTTGAGATATAATTAAAAATATATGAAATATTTATCAAAATTAAATGCTGTTTATTCATAATTTGAACTGATATGATCAAAACATTTGAAAACAAAATGCTTACTAATAAAGCTATCAAGGAAATCTCGATTTGTATTTCCATTGTACTTCTAGCATTGAAACCTGAACTAAATATTTTTATGTAATATAAATTGAAATTTTAAATACTTATTAATGATATTAAAATAATTCCGGACAATTTGATATATTAAATTACACATAGTTTATTCTCAAAATAAAACAAACTATGGGGGAACACAATGCTGAAAATTAATTTTTTTTTAAAAAAAAGTGGAATGAATCTAGAATATGTGAGTTTACTTTTTTTATTCACAAAGTTTTATTTAATTTACAAAGTTAAGTTTCATTCACAAAGTTTTATTTATAATACACTAATCACTAAATTACAATGTTTTTTTCGGCAAAAATATTGTTCATTGTCGGTGTATATGATCAAAGTAATCGAATTTAAATTATAATTTTATAAATTGAATTCGTGAAATTGTCATAAAAGTTGAAATAATAATATACTTAAAAATTATTAAGTTACTTAAAAAATAGCTCCATTTCTAAATTAAAGTCTGCGACAGTTCATTTCTCTGACTAAATGATTTCATTTCAATATTTTTTCAAAAATTTCAATAAATTTTAATAAAATTTTAAGCAAATAGTAAATTACATAAAGAATAAATTTCGAAACACTTCCTAATCATAAAATATTTTGCATGATTTTTGATATTTGTGAAATAAATTTCATCGAAATATGACGCTATGTTATTTAAATAGGTAGATTAAATATTTAGGTTATTAACTCTATATCACTGATAAATTCCCAAAAAAGAAATAATTGTCATAGGTTAATGCTCAACTCTTAAGAAAATAAAAGACGGCGCGTGTGAGACTATAAATCTTATTCACCAACATTAGAATAATTCAGTGAAAAAAATTCAAATTAAACTAAACATAAAAATTGTTTCATTAAAAAAATAGATTCTTTATAAATTAAAATTATGTAATTCATCCCCTGTATCAGTACTCAAGTTGGAACAAATATGGAATGAGAATGTTTATACTGCTTATATATTGATGTTTGAGCAGATATTATGATAATTGTATAAGTCACATTATACTATAATTTTGAATAGCATATAAGTGATAGAAAAATATCACTTTATTGTATTATTACATTATAATAAATATACAATTATTAAAGATACAATTACAATAATAATTGTAAATATACAATTACAAAAGACATTAATACATATCCTATACATAACTTATGTTAATATATACATATATTAACATAAGTTATATATACACTTATATATGTTGTTTGAGAGATTATTTTATTATTTGGTATATATATATATATATATATATATATATATATATATATATATATATATATAGATAGATAGATAGATAGATAGATAGATAGATAGATAGATAGATAGATATAGATATATACATACATATATATATTATATATATATATATATATATATATATATATATATATATATATATATATATATATATATATATATATATATATATATATATATATACCAGGTAATAAAATAATTATAGTTTATGTATATACATGCATATATGTGTGAGGAAATAAGAGAAAAGTTTAGCTTAAAAAGAGCATTTTTTTATCTGAATTCAAACATAAAATATTTTATATATTTTGAAAATAGTTTCACCAAATAATAAAATAAATATAGTTTTTTAATTTTTCTCAATCAACATATATAAGTGCATAAATATAGTAGTATATAAAAGAATATATATATATAGAAATAAACAATAAAAATTTTTACAAAATTTTACAATTCTTTAAAAGTAAAGAAGATAAAAAATAAAAAAGCTATCATGTATAAAATATTTTAATAATACTAAAAACAGAGTAGTCTTATTTTCGTTCGCTGAAAACATTTTCATTTTGTATGCTTCCCTTATATTTTGCAACCATTACTATGTTGCCGCTTTTATAACATGCAAGTTTATTTAAATAGAAAAGATATTTTGATTATGTTTTTTCTTCGTCGGCAGGGAGTTTTTCTTCGCAGGGTTCAAAGGAATTTTAATAAAAATATTTTTAATATGGGAAGGAGGAAATAATCAGTTTGATGGAAGGTTCTCTGCAAACAAATCTTCTTAAATGAAATAGAATAGAATATTATCCTGATAACTTTAAAATTAATCTGATCTTACAATACGATTTTTGGTAGATAAATAATATCACGTTTTCTTTTTGAGTAAGAATTTTCAATTTTGATTCATAATCAAATTGATTTTTCTATGTTATAATAAATATAAAGTTTATTTATTAATCTGCATATATTCAGTAAGAGATTTAAAAAACGATACGAAATTTAAAAAAGCACTTTTTTATTAAAATGCCAAACTGCAATTTAATTCACTTCAATTTTAAAATGAAAGATTAAAGCCACTTATAAAAATCAAAATCACTAAAATAATTATAAAAAAATTTTTCATTTTCAAAGATTCTCTCTAAAATTACATGTTAAAAATTGGATGAATAAAGTGAAATATGTATATGTATGAAGATATATATATACATTAAATTATTCAAAGAAAAATCTAAATACAATCCAAAATTATTTTTATTCCGATGATTTATTTCTTTTTACAGATTTATATTCACTGAAGGAATAATTGATTTTTACGCTTAAAGTATTGTCACAATAAATCGTATAGTGTTGCTAATCTTTGTCACTATTTCTCGTGATTCTATTTCAAAATGATAAAATTTTTACAAAATTTATCACAGAAAACAAAATTGTTCCATGCTGAAACCTATAGTATAAATAAAAAAACCGATATATAAACAAAATTATTTTAATTACTACTAAGTAATGCACCAAAATTAAAAATAATTATGCAATATTATGTATATTTTAATATCTTAACAACTCATTTTTCTTTAATTAATAGTCACTTTTATAAAATGTTATCCGAAAGAATTTAATTTTAAACGAGGCAAAAAAATGCTTCATGATAAAAAGTCTAAAAATAATTTTTTTACTGTTACTAAGTATAAATAAATATTTTATAAATAATATCATAGTAAAAAGTTGTATGCATTTTAGTACATTTACATTTTCTCTGAATTATAAGCCATTTTAGCATATTTTTTCATCAATAAAGTCACAAAATTAGAGAATATATTTTAAAATTTCAGCATGATTATATTTAATATGTTGGTGATTACATTTATGACAATATGGAATGTTAAGTTATGTTGTCTATGTTAATATTATTTTTTTTAAATTATGCTTAAAATTTTCATCTGATTTTTCTGAAAAAGTTTATTTCAAAATCGATAGAACGTTTATTAGGAATATCTTATCTGTTGACATGTAACTGCTATGTTTAAAATGGCTAACTATAAATTAATTCTCTCTGTTTCAAGCTCTGATATATATACAAAACAAAATAAAAGAATATTAAGTGCTCTACATTTTCCAACATTAAAAAGAACTTACAATTAATTCCTAAAGAAAGTTCCTAGTAGTTTTCCCATTAACTTTGACGAGGTATCTAATTTGATTTTAAATCTACGTTTGCAGTTAACAAAATTCCTCAAAGGTTCTACTTCAATATAATCAACAAGAAGCTTTTGCATTCGTAACAATTTTTGATAGCATAATTAATGAAAAAACATAATATTGTCCTCAATCCTATAAGTCACTTTATGGAAGATATTGATTTCCCATTATTAAAACAAACTTATTCATATAGAAACAGAAGTCAGTAGCAAATTCAAATCATAATATCTTTTCAACAATAAATTTTAAAAGAAATCAAACACGAATGCAAAGGATGTGGACATCTTTATGGTTTGGTAAATCTCAAATCCAGTGCAAGATGCCAAAATGCAATGAAAATAGAAAAAAATATATTCACGATTCTTCCCAAGTACATAAAATTACATTCTTAAGCGCTTTCCACATTTTTGGCCAGACCATAAATCCTCCCGCAAAATCTTACATACTAGCATTTTTTTTAATATAGATATTTTTCGGCGACATATTTGGCGGGAAGAAGTTTTGACTTGGGACGCAAAATGTCATTCTGATGCAGGCAAAACGCGCAATTTTAACAAATGTACTTCATAAAAATAAGAAAAGCAAAGAAAGATGGGATTAAATACAATTCGGGGAGAGAGAATTTGAAATTGTAGCCCGGTTTTTCTTTGATAAAAGAGGACCTTACACCCGCCTTCTCATCTTCGAACCAGTATTTTTGGCAATAAGCCAACATTTTGGAAGCCGTTCTCATAAGCCAAGAATCGACATTCCATTGCAATTGAGAAGATATTTTAAACTATGGGGAAAATCGTATTTTAAACATTACAAAAATCATTTTTCATTATTTTATTTAGTATTTGTATTTAAAAGTTTAATTTTTCTTAAATTATCCACATTTATCAGTGACTTTTACTACTTAACACTCTTTGAAAACTCTGAAAAAATGAATCAAAAACAATATCTGCATATCAAAAGCTTCAACTGATATTTGAGAAAATGTTTTAAATTTTGTAGACAAATAATAAAGCCATTAGTTCAAAAATATTGGTATTTAATACACGGAATAAGGGTGTAAGTACTTATGTTATATATATATATATATATATACGCAAAGATTCATTAAAAGAAAAGCTCAGACAAGTAATTTATTTTTCTAATTTGACAGAAAACCTGAAATTACTTGAAACACATGAAACTGTTTTGTCAAAGAAAATTTCTTATTCTTTAAGAAACGAAACATTCTACCCTCAGCGCTTCAATAAAAATGCAGTTGATTTTAAAACATGAAAAATTACTCATGGGAAGTCGAATTCGCAGATGTATCAAGTGTAATATTGAAAACCATATTATCTTAAATATTTTATTCTGAAAGATAAATAAATTATATTTTGATGCATAAATTTTTCATAAGCTATTTTCATTAATATATGTGTAGACCAGTATTTGTTGAAATATAATTCACTTTATCGAATATCAAGTTATAGTCTTTGTAAGCAAAAAGTGTTTCTTTGTTTTTAAAATTTTCTTTGTAAGTTTTTTAATTTTATGTAAACAATATAGCAATAAATTCATGAATAACGTCATTAATTTTAAGCTACAATCATGCAAGTTATTAGTTAACTTTCCGACAATATTTGTGTTCTAAAAAATATTTTATTTCAGAGAGTTATATATTTATATATATATAAAGAGAGAGGGTCATCTATTAAAGGAAACTATAATTCATAAAACTATTTGATTAGGTTCAGAAAATTATCTTCTCTTTTAAAATCATAAATCTACATTTTACTGTAGATGTCCAAAATATATGTCTTGTGTTTCTAAACATGCGTAAGCAAAATGTATATGCATTTTCAAAATTTCATAAGTAAAATACAAACATGATACAAAATGAATGTTTTTAGTAACATACTCTACAAAGCTTACATTATGCTACATAAAATTAATAATATTATGTAAAAAGTTGTACATTATGCTATAATATTGTTATATTCCAAACAATATCATTTATTAAAGAAAATATATTTTCTGCAGATTTTAGATTTTTCACTCATTTTCTAGTCATAGGTTAAAAGTTGTGAATAATATTACAAAAATGTCAGTGAAAAGACTAAAAATTTAACTATCTACTCTTTATTAAATTATATTATTGTCTTTAATATTATGATTTTAAATGTACAAAAATTTACTTGTTGAAATAGAAAATGTTATGTAACATGTGAGATATCAAAAACTATAAGTCTTGCTAAGAAAGGACTAAAAATATTAAAATTAGATTTTCAGAGCATCACCAATGACGAAATATTTTTTTCTTAATTAACCGTCTACTGAAATGATATTTTACTGCTATAATGAGAAAAACAATGTGTATTTTCTTGGAGCTAAAAGTAACATTTTCAGGTTTCTTGTAACCATGTAAATAATATTAAGTATTCTCAATTTCTTATGTTGTATATTTTATACCTAGCATATAAAAATGATTTCCCTTAACAAAATAAATAAAAATTTGGTAAAAACATCGGTAATATAATTGCACCAAAATTGCAATTAATGAGTAGAAATGTCTTATACGATTACTGCACTTAATTTCAGAAATTACTGGAATTTTATAATGTACAGAATCCAGAGTTGATTTGAAATCCAAAATTAAAGTCTGAAATAGTGTACTCAATAAAACTTTTCAAAAAAGATAATCAACTAAACTGGCTAGCAACCACTAATCCTTTGCTTACTATGGTAATCCTTAAACGTTAAACAGGGCTATAAGCAATTTCGTTTTTGAATAATTATGCAAGAAATACATCAAGTTATAAGTAACATTTGTTTGTTCTGGAAAATATTTTTGTAACGCATGTTTATTGCTTGTTAGAAATATATTTATTATTTATATAAATTCAAGAACAATAACTGAAAATGTTTTCGCACAAAATGAGTGAGATTAACCGTAAACAGAGTAAATTATAAATAATTACAATGATGATAATTAAAGTGCTATAAATAATAAACTATAAATAATAATTTTAATGCTTGAGTTTAAATATATTTTTTATCAGATTTAACTAAGAAAATTTAAAATACAAACATGATAATAGTAAAATAAGTAAAGATATTACAGTTCATATAAACGATATACTGGATATTTTCTTTAAAAAGAATATTAATATTTTTGATAAATATATGAACAACTTATTATGCTTACAGAAAAAATTATTGAATCTTCATACATTATATATTCAATACTATTTTTATATAAAATGTTCTGTCTAAATAAAATACGTTTGTAAGAAAATAAAAACAAAAGAAAAGTAATTCAATACAAACACTTTTTTTTAAAAAAAGTGCAATTTTAAAGTAAGGCGTATTAAAGATATATCAATGTTTGAGAAAAATACTAATATTGGTGATATCAGTTATTTGCGATGAAATTTCCGATATAAAATAAAATGCGAGTTACAAAATATGTTAATCAGATATTTTCATTATTTCCTTTTTTTTTAACTTAAGATAACAAATATTTGTAACTATAAAATTGCTTTTTTCTTTTGTCGCATACTTATCTGAAGTTCAATCTCTTTGTTATAATGAAAAACTTAAAAATTCAAGAAATGTTTGTGCTTTTGTTAATTTTTATCTTCAAACCAATTAATATTATTTTTTTTTTTTAAGATTTTTGATAAAGTTTGCATTGCTTGAAACTCGGTAATTACGGAATGTCTTGATAATCTATTAAAAACCCACAATCTTTTGAAATCATCCTTTTCTTCACGATGAAGAAAATATTATTTAATGAATAAAAAATTTCTGTTTAAGCTAATCCAAAGTAACACAGATAGAAAACAATGATATAAATCTCATATTCTCTCATTACTGTTAGTTTGTAGTGAAATACAAGACTTTTTACTTTAACTTATTTTTCTTTTCAAAATTCTAATCTGAGAGTCAAAAATTATTTTTAGAAGTAAGGACAATAAATATACGTATCGCTAACAATTATAAAAAAGGAGAAATTAAAAAATAAATATTAAAAATAATATAAATATTAAAAAAAGGAGAAATTAAAAAATATATAGCTAAATATTTCAGTATAAGCTTTAGTCGTCTTAGTTAACACAAAATTTTACTTGATTTTGAAAACATTAAATGATAAAAATGTTTTGCGTTAAAATAATTTTATAATGATTCATATTCTATAAGTTTTTATTTATCACATTTAAAACAAATAAATAATGTATTGTATTAAACACATCTACATAAAATTATCATAATTAATAGAAATGCATAATTTTAATAAAAGTGTTCATAGTATCTTAAGTAAATTATTAAAATCTCCAAACCTTCACACTTGTATTTTTCAATTAAACTTATATTAAAAATTCAGATTTCATTTAAAAATATGTAATTCCTTTAATATGAAAATAAACAAATTGGACTACACATAATTAGTTCTTTCATTAAAATTAGACAAAATATTTTTATAATTATTTATTAATGAATAACTATATAAGAGGTAATTAATTTAATTATTTTTAATTTAAGCTATAAATGATTTTCGAATAAAAATAAGTAGATTAATTATTTCAACCACATACCTATTTAACTCTAAATTTTAATCTTAATATTGCTATTTGAGGCTTATAAATAATTGTTTCATTATAGAGATTTAAAAAATACATAAATACTTAATATTATTTTAATAATAAACAATTTTAGCTCTTATTTACTATAAAATTTACATATTTCTAATATCATTAAGATTGCACTTAAATTAAAACCCGAAATAAATACATGAATTTTATCGGTCATTAGAAATCAACAATGAAAAATAAAAATACTTTTCCATTTTTCTTTTGATTTTATTCAAGAATATTTTTACAAAACGGGAAAAATTCTAATTTTCATCATTTTATAAGAGAAACAGATTCAAAGCAAATGAAATCTTTTATTATAATTTGGATTTTTGTTTATTGATTAAAAAAAAAATTTAATACATGTGTGTAGTTTGGAACGTAAGAGCTAAATTTCAGTAAACGGTATGTTAAATAGTTTTTAGGTGATCATTTGTACAGTAAATAATTCGTAAAAGAAGTTTATGATTGAATACATTTTTTCTTTCTAACTTCGAATTTAATTGAGCATTTATAAGGAAAGTTAAAAATTACAGATTCATTAACGAAAAACCCAATTTTTATTAATTGTATTTTATTGCTTTAAATATTTCTATTTATAAATTTTTTGAAATTTTTCATATACAATCGTTGAATAAGCAACCATTTATACTCTAATGCATTTATTAATTGATGCATTCAAATTCATTTATATTTTACATTAAATGATCGAAATATTTTATCATAGTAACAAAATGATCATAATAACTTAAGAGATTATATAATACTTAAATAAATTTGATGATATTCAAGGATGTTTTTTACACATATTGTATCTTTAATAAGTTATATGCAGAATTATTTAAGTTAAAAAGCGTAAATCTGGCAAAAAAAATTAATGATCAACATATTTTTTAAACGTTAAAAATTCTAATATTTTATAATTTAAGTAATATATATATATATATATATATATATATATATATATATATATATATATATATATATATATATATATATATATATATATATATTAGACTTCTTATTTAATTTTTAAAAAATTTTATTTTAATAAAGTTGCTTTAAATCTTTTCCTAATTCATTTTTAATTAAAAATTATTTCTCCAACTGTAATAGCAATATTTTTTTCTCGTTACCATATAAAATAAGTAAAGCTAACTTTATTATTTTTGCTCTTAAAAACTCGATGTCTAGTTTGACAAAACTTATTGTGTATTTCGTAGCATTTATTTTACATATTTAATTAGTATACTTCATAAAGATAATATGTAAAGATTAGCATATTTTAATATATTTTAAGTAATTAAATAATTTCCATGATGTAAAACAGTTAATTTAAATATTATACATATATTAATATAACTAATCCTATTTGTGAAGAAGTAACTGGATATAATTTGTTATTATACAATGAATAGATAATATGATGAAAAAAATATTTAATCCGAGTTTATTCAATAAAAATTATTGATGTATTTTTACTTTCTATCTATTTAGGAATTTAGCTCAAAAATTAAGGTAACGAAATTTTATTTCTGAGGTAAATTATTTTCCAAAGACATTATTATTAAATTTATTTTTAAAAAATTATTCTTTGTTACGACTGAATAAAATCAATAAAAGTATATAAGAATTTTTACTTATATAAATAAACTATTTACATATTTAATACATTATTGACTTTTTAAAAAAGTTCTCTAACAACCTTCTTTAACTTTTATTGTTTCCATTGCCGAAGAAAATTAAGGAAATATAAATGATTTAAGTAGTTTCTGATATGAATTATATATAAAACATAACTAAGAACTAATTAATTGGAATACACTTTATAATCCATAGAATCTTCAGAATGAAATAAAAAATTTTTAGGAAACATTAAAGATATAAAAATACTATATCTATTTAAAACATTGATCTTAAAATAAGATTACGTCGAATTAGTCACATTTGTAACATTTTATTAAAACTAAAGCTTTATAAAACATAATTAAATTTTTTTACTTCTTTACGAAAAAATTAATTGATTAAAAGTCGACAGATGGAGCTGAATCCTGAGACGAGTCACAATAATCAACGATCCGAATCGAGTTTCAGTTTCTCTTTTCATTCCAATAGATAACATAGGAGATTATTACATAGGAATTAATGATTGAAAATGATAATTTAGAATACACTTTTAAATGAAGGAAGGTAATTTTATTAAGAAACTTACCTTTGATGGTAGCCCAAAGACAAGCTAACAACGCCAGTAACTGGCATGTTTTCTTCAAAATCATCTCATCTAGGAGTAAACTTCTGACACCAACGTTTATACTTTAAATAAAAATACGAAATCCAATATATATTTATTAGGATTTTTGTAAATTTCGCTTTTCTTCTACATTTATCCACAATTTCGTCTGCGAATCAGATTTGCAGACGATTTATCTCTCACCATTTTCTGTAGTTTTGTTTCACGGCGAAACACGGCACTTTTTTTTTCACCCTCCGCAGCGCTAGGCTCCAGAGGCCACACAGAGTCGGGAGCCTTCTCCTCTCTTCTTGGATAATGGTCTCTTCCTAAAACATCGTCGACTCTTTTTCCTAATCTTTCTCTTACATTGAAAATCCAGTATGGACAAAGATGGGCTCTCACAAATGTTCTGATGTCGAGCTGGTGGTCTTGGATCGACACTTGGCGATCGCCATCACTGCGTCGAACATCGGCGGTTTTCTCCTATTCCATTTGGTGAGAGGACACGGGCGCCCCGAACAGGTGTCGCACTCGCTAGCCCTGGCCGCAGTAGTGTTGATTCATATCAGTGAACTGCTACCGCCATCTAGGGGAACAAATCGGCAGTTGTCATTGAGAAAAGGATTTATGTTTTGCATGTTTAAAATATGAGATCATTCTTTTAACTGCAAAAAATTGTACAGCTGCTGATACAAAGTAAATATTCATCACTACTATCCTAAAATTTATTTTAAATTTTAATTCAAAACTGCTTATGCGATGTGAAATTTGAGCAGCATTAAAAATTATATTTTGAGACACAAAAAAATTATTTTTATATAAAATTTTAAACTATTTTCAAATATCAACTTTGTTATTTCATTTTCGCAGATAAACTTAGAAATTAAGTACAAACTGATTTTGAAAAAAAGAATTATGTTTGATTCGAAAATTTATGGCAGGAAAAAATTTTTTACTTTGCCGTTAATCACAAGTTATTTTATCAAAAATCTCTTAATTTTAATTATGCTATTAATAATATTTAACTTGTTACTATAATATACAATATTATTAATAATTATACATCTTGCTTAGTTGCCCTTTCCTCAATAATTAAAATATACATAAAATTAAACTCTATTTTATTTTATCATTTATTTTTTAACATTTTATGACAATTCGCGTATAAAATAATGTTTAACAATAATAATAAGCTAGCGATCAGCTTTACTTAATTTACAAAAGGGTTTTAAAGTTAAAGAGATCATATATTTAATAGAATAAATTTAATGTTAAAATATATTAGACATCTTATATTAACTTAAGTATATAAAAACTTAATATAGAAACATTTACTTAAATATATTTCTGTTAATGACTACCAAAGTGTATGAAAGGAAAAAGAAAATAGGATTATTTCCAAAATTTAATCACTGGCTAAATAATTTTTTCTTTAACTGCTATTAAATTTAATTATTTGAACTAGAAAATAAAAAATAAATAAAATTGTTAAATTATTCTTGTAAAAAAAGTATACAAGTTTCTAAAATTTCACTCTTTTTTCTGGAAAATTACCAAAAAAATATATTTTAATTATTAAAGTGATTATCAAAATACAATTACATAACTTCATATCTTATAAGCAAAAATTAAGATTTATATACAGATCGAAAACAGAATCGATTAATCGCACACATAAATGGGAACAAGCATACATTTTTTTTAAATTATCAGTGAAATTTTTTACATAAGTTAAGTTTTTCTAACGGAAATAAACTTTAAGCCCATTTAAAAAAGTATGTATATATTCATATACAAAATAGTTTTCTTACTTATCTTAAAAAAAAAGAAGAAAACAAAGTGAAAGAAAAAAATAGGCAGGCTTAAGTATTCGATTGAAGGTGGGATTTAAACACCTACAAAAAGTTCGAAAAAATATAGTAGAATTTAAAAAAACACAAATAGAAAATATGTAAATATCTTGAAGAAGTGTCAACTTTTCAACCTAAAATTTAAAAGTGTATTAGCAGTAAAAAGTGTAAAAATAAAAAAAATCTTGTTTTCTTTTGTAAATTAGTCTGTAAAACTTAAAAAGATTACAATTACTAACAAAATTTCCAGTATAGAAAAGTAGACAAAAGTTAATTCCTTAGGAAAGATTAGGCAAGTAAAAAAGTATTTTTTTTAAACATTTCTTGAAAGAAATACAAAAGTTTTATATTCGATGAAGTATTATAATGGAATGCATCAGTCAAAAGTGCTTACTAAATAACAATATCAACAAATAATGATTGCTTTCACATTATTATTTTTAAAAGAGAAAATAAAAAAAAATGTTCACTAAATAACTGACTTCTAATTTTATTATTAATATAAAATAGCCTAATTTTTTATATATAGAAAAAAGAAATGTACTCAATTATTTACTTTAGTTCAGTTAAAAAAAATAAGCTTTAAATTTTTAAATAAAATGTCTTCCTTTTTATCCCAAAGCAAATGATATATTAAAATTCACTGCGGGAGAAAAGTAGAAGTATTCTAGGTATTTTTCAAATTAAAGAACTTTGAATTTTTACAAAATAGTTTTATTATAGCCCTTTTAAAAATTTATTTACAATCAGATAACTACATCTCTAATATGAAATTTAAAAAAACTACTTGGTTATTACAATTAAAAATAAGTTTCGACCACAACATACTGTGTGAAAAAATAGTAGAAGGACATGATATTAATATTCTAAATATTGAATATAAAATTCTCTTTAATAAGGAATTCTTCTTTCATTTGCTTTAACTGCTTCAAAAACACTATCTGATATTGAATCATATAAGTCTTGAGTTTTGATTTGACACAAAAATTGTCCGAAACACAATTCAAAGCTTCTTGTTCTTCGATCAAAAATTCATACAGCTTGCCTCCAGC
This sequence comes from Latrodectus hesperus, assembly GCA_037975125.1. Lineage (NCBI taxonomy): Eukaryota > Metazoa > Arthropoda > Arachnida > Araneae > Theridiidae > Latrodectus > Latrodectus hesperus. Next base: position 46,930,185 of record CM075861.1, on the reverse strand, counting down.
ATAAACATGCCGAAAAGTTATTGACTATATATTTTTGATAATATTGAGGTTTGCACTTTTAACATGCTATGACAAAACCCGAACATTATTTGTTTCAAATAACGCCATTGGTAGTGTGAATTGATGTTTCATATTGATGAAGTATCCAACTTTCTCCGTCTAGCTCAGCGTCATTGGGAAGAAGCACTGAATTAAAAATTTGAGTGTAATATGAAAGCTTCTGTCTTACATCCAGAAACACTAGATTAATCTTTCCAACGTACCCAACAGCTATCCAAACCATTAAACTGCTTTCTCTTATCTGTGTCTGGCAGAATAAGTTTCTTCTTGTGTACCCAGACAATGCCAATAATATTGATGATCAGGTGGACCATTTAAGTAGTATTTTTTTTTCACCAGAAAAAATAACTGAGTTCCATTTGGAGTTCCAAGTCACGTGTTCTTGGGCCCACAGTAGCCGTTGCTCAATATGCCTTTCGTTCCATTTACGATGGTGCTTTCTTTTCTTCAATATAAACTTATCCGATATTTTTATGTAATTGTAAAATGTTCTTCTGGTTGCATGTATGGTTCCAGATGGGTCTTATCCTTTTCCAATGTTTCTATGTTTTTTTTTAAGTACTTTAAGGATTTTTCTTTGATCATGTAGTGCCAATTTCTTATGTCTGCCAGTCTTTGCTTTCCTCTGACTCTTTAAATTTTTCAAGAAGTTAGAAACAGCGTTTGGACTGATGAGTAGGTGTGCTTTGCAATTTCTCTTACCCCTTTGCCCACATCTTTACATGACACAATTTGTGGCCTTTTTGAAATCCATTTAAAAGTTTCCCCTTAAGCATTTTAACTGTACAAAAATTGAGGCATTTTTTTCAACAAAATATATCTTTTGAAAGAAATACAATTTAAAAGAACGATGTTTTCAACATATTAAACTTCCACTGATTCCAAAATGTCCTTCTACTTTTATCACAGACTAAAAATCCGTAAGTACTATTTTATAACATTTTCTTAGAGGTAGATAAAACTTATTCATTGAAAATAAAAAAAAATTAGATGTATAAAATATAAAAAAAATTTTTTACAATTATTGCCCTAAAAGATAAAGCATAATCTATAAATTATGAGTGTTCTGCATTTTTCCAGCAGTGTAAAGACCAATAATATATTTTAATGCTTAAAACGTTATATTTAAAAAAGATTAATGATTTTAGCCAGCTGAAAATTGTTTCACAAATATTTTAAAATTCATTGTATCTGTCTTTCCGAAATCTAAACTGGATCTAAACTTAAATTCGAATAATTGTTTTAATAACTTAAACACGATAACTATCCAGTTCAATAATTTGCATTTAACTTCATTTTAATATTTCTTGTTGAATAAATACCTTATTTTATTCATGATTTATTCAAATTTATATTTGAAAAATACTAACTAAATTATGTGCAAAATTATAAAAATAAACATTTGATTTTTGTCAAAACTCAATAAATATGATAATCTTGTAAATTGTAAGCACTTTTATAAATGCTCTTATATAGCGTTATATTTATGAAAATCATTGTGTCAGTACTGATTGTTATTATTACCACTGCTGCTCAAAACATGCTAATGTTCAAAGAAAATGACCACTGAAATTCATATAAATTTACTATGAATTTATTGAAAGTTAATTATACAATGTGGAAACGGTATAAATCACTGCTGGTTTTAATTTTTTGTAATTATAGAAAAAATTTTATACTATGAAGTGAAAGAGTTCTTATACTTAAAATAATTATATCATTTGAGTAATATTAATTTTTTAAATAGTCGCCGTATGCTTTTAATTTACAAATAATTATAATTTACAAATACTTATTTCATTTCAAAAATGAAGTAATTATTTGTAAATTATAATTCTGAGTACCTTTACTATTTTCGAATTAGATTTATTTGAAAATTTTAATTTAAGGAATTTTTAATTACTTTAATTCTTTGATGATTTTTTTTTCGTCAGATTTACAGGAAAAGTACTACATTGTTGGTATAATGCAAAGAATCAATATTCCATCGTATGATTTATATTATCATTATATTTAAAAGAGAAAAACTACAGTATATTTTTCTCCATTATCGTATAAAATTTGTTCTGTTTCGTGCAAGACGAAGAAATACTTAACCACGTTCTGAAAATAGATTTCAGTTTAATGCTATTGTGTGTTGCACCAGTATACTTCCCTGATTCTTGCCCAGAGCTCTGGATGCAGTGGAAACAACCAGGTGGGAATCTTCGTGTTTTAGAAGCAGGAATCAAACCAAAAAACTCGCTAATACTTGACGAGGTATCATTTCACATGGAGAACATTGCAAACATGACCTATTTATCATACCCCGGCTGCCTTCAGTAAACAAGATGGACTTTCAGTTAAGCAAGATTCGAACTCACTATCTTACGGTAACGAGGACGACGCCCTAATCAACCACTCCACTGAAGTCCCGGTTAAATGTTGTAACGAGCAACGGCTTATCGTCCCTTGGCATGGCTGCTCAAATTGGTTGAGATACCACATTGTCAGAAAAAATAGAATTAATAGTTGCTGTTTTATTTTTTTCTTGTTACATGGGCATGGGAAATGAATAACATTCCATCTTGTTATAGAAATTATAATAGTTAGGAATGTTCAGTTGTAACTGGCACCAGTATACTTCCCTATCCTAGCCCTGAATTAAGCTCTATTAGTTAAATAGAAGCAGATGGGGGAGTCTTCATTGTTTTGAAGCAAGAACCAAGCCGAAGTCCCCAATATTTGGCTTGCCAACACCAGAGGTATCATTTCACTTGGAAGACAATGTGATCACACCCAGTTTTTTTCAGAGCCACCACAGCCAGTTAGTAATTAATGTTCAGTAGACGAATTTCATATTATAAACTTACTTAAGAAAAAAATACTAAGGAAACTACATATGATATTGCTATGTGATTTATGAATTCCATTTCACTTCATATTTATATTATATTAATTATGCATTATTTTTTTATGCATTTTCAACTAATTTTTTGTTAAAAATTTTAGATTTAAAGATTGCAGATTTCATAATTAAAATAAAAATTACTTTTATGAATTATTTTTATGTAATTTTTTGTGAAAAATACATAAAAATAATTGTAATTTTTTGTGAAAAATACATAAAAATAATTCATAAGAGTAATTTTTATCTTAAAAATAATTAATGGAAAGTAATTTTTATTGAAAAATATAATTTTGTAAGAGAAAATTAAATTTTTAGATAAAAATGTATAAAAAATAATTCACATGATATTAGTAAAAATAGGAATAAAAAGTTAAATGGAATTCACTAAATTATAATAATATCATTTGTAAATTGTTCTTTTATTAGTATTTTCTGAAGTGAATTTATAGCGTAAAAATTGCGCATTTTTTAATCCACAATTTTTAATTAAATATTCATGCGGCTGAGAAAAGCATTTAAATAATTAAAAACAAATGCATACATAACTGTTTATCCCGATTTCTGTGATTTGTGATCTTTTGTGATTACCACTTTATTTTAACAAAACAATGTAAAACAGTAAATAAATTCAATTATGTAGTTCACTTTATTTAAATCCTAAAAAGGAAATTTTAAGCAATGTATAAAAGAGGCTCAAAGAAATTAAGACTACGTTATCAAACTAAGTGTTAAAAAATCGTTAGATTTTTAATTATAAAAAAATTAATGTATTAGTAGTGTCTTTTTAAATTAACTGTTGAACTACTAAATTCAATTTCTAACATGAATTAAATAATTTATACTCAGATATTTTAAATTAACTGCATATGTGTGTGTTAACCGTTTTTCATATTCAGGATAGAATGGTTTTGTTGTTGTTGCTAATCCCAGATGATCAAGCAATGCTAGACCATCTCCATAAAACCCATTATTTCCAACAAGTCCAAACATAGTGTAGGCTCTTTAAGAATGTCACTTTTGGCAAAATCCAAGCAGTTTAGAATATGGGTAGGGGGGGGCTGCACGGCTCCGCACCAGTGGCAATCCGGGTAGTTCTTCTGTCCCTGATGAAAAACGAGAGCCTTAATATGTCCACTAATGAAGCGAGAAAGAACTGTTTGTTACTTTCTGGTACCCTTGGTTACATTGGTTTTATTTTTTATCTTTGCATATAGAAGAATCAGAGGTTATTGTAGAACCCAAAGAAAATAACTTTTTATACGCGAAGAAGACAAATTAGCTTAGAAAACAATTATTTTCTTTGAAATCATTTCTTTTCTATTTAAAATTCTCTCTTATTTCCAAAGAATTTGAGATATATTTCTTTTCAATGCTTTTTAATGAAAAAAAGTCATACAAAACTTTTCTGAAATATTTAATCTCTTTCCTCCACAGCGCACATCAAAAAAGCTAATTAGCTAATTTTTCAAAATTTAATCCTAAATGATTGTATGATTCCAAAACAAGGTACAATTTTATTTACTCAATTCATTTGAAAAAGTCCACTATCGTAGTTTTTAATTTTACTCACACTTTATAGGCTGGACAGTTGTTAATGTATAAAAAACATCTACTGTCTGTTTGTTATAAGCGCGTTTTCTTTCGCCAGCTTCTGAAGAAAATTATCAAATTTTCTATGTTTTAAAGTATACGCTTTTTTTAGTGAGTCACATTCAGTAAGAAATTTCTCTTCTGAATCATAAAACACTCAAATTTTATAGTTTTTCTTTTGAACAATTAATGGTGTTAACTTCTCAGCCTTAAATTCATGCCCAATAAAATTATCAATCACAACTTCAATAACTTACAACTGTGTGATTCAATAATTTTCCAAAAAAAAAAGTATTCGCAAGAAGATAAAGTATCATATCCGATCAGCACTTGGTTTTTAAAGCATCATCTACCATAAAAAAAACAGCAACCATTTTTTTCCAAGCATTCATAAACAATTTTTCTTAAAGATACCCACTATTCTAAGATGAGCTATCTCCCTATATTAAGCGGCATATACAACCATTTGAAGATGAAATTCCTGGTACAATCAGTTTAGAAGTAAATTCTATAACTTTTGTAAGCGAATCCATTCACACTTGACTATTTGACGAATCTTTAATTGAAAAAAAAAGCTTATTTGATATTTTTAGCAAACAGAAACTTTTCAGTAAAAGGAAATAAGTCATTGGAAGAACTTATTTCCATGAATAGAAGTGTAAAGAACAGATTAATTTTTTGTTTGAGACTTAAATTTTCATCTGTAACCAAGACACCCACAAGAGGAACAATCCCTAATAGAAAGTCTATAAAAAAATTGCCACTGAAATTATGAATAGTAAACATAAAATCTATGGGTTTTCTTGGGCCTTGTCTTTCAAATTATTAAGCCAGAAATTATTAATAGTGTACGTAGTTTAGAATTCTGGCAAAAATTTGTCTAAGATTCGTAAAATCTATGGGTTTCCTTCCACTAGGTCTTGCCTTTAAAATTACTAAGCCAGAAATTACTAATAGTACACGTAATTCAGAATTCTGGCAAAAATTTGTCAAAACTTATAAAATCTATAGTCTTCCTTCCATTAGCTCTCCTCTTTCCAAATTATTTGAATACCTGATGCTAGTATAAAGGAAAACTGAAAACTCAATGCGAAGTAATCTGTGTAGAACACAACATACTACTGTATCCTAACTACTATAACAGAGGATACTACTGTATCCTCTGTTCTGTACTCACTAGAAGTAGAGGTACTCTACAAAAATTATTTTTATACGATTTTTCATGAGATTCCACCGGGCTAGTCAACAGTATATAGTGATGCTATATTTTGATATCTAGTGATAATATTAAAAAATAAAAAAAAGAAATTGAAACATCTATTTAATAGTATCACGGCGAATAGTGCGCACAGTACGTTATAAGCCGCGGTGGTTTGGTTGGTTAGGGCTTCCTTCTCATTACCGGAAAGTATCGGAATCTCAGCTTAACCGAAGATCAGTCGTGTTCACTCAAGACAGCTGAGGTATGTTAAAACTGGGTGTGGTAGCAATGTCCTCCAAGTGAAATGATACCTCTCGTGATGGCAGAATAAGTATTCGGGGTCTTCTGCTTGATCCGTGCTTCAAAATCACTACAATATAATACATTATATTCTCGTTTCAAACAATCATTCGGATAGAAAATTAAATGCAAAAACTAAGTTTTTTAGTAACTTTTCTAAAAAATAATCATTTTATTCTAGAAGACAAGGATGATTTCCGTAGTTTATTTTTCTACATTCACTTTTTGGACAAGAGGAATTTTTTGGATTCTTTTTGGCAGTTTGACTAGAAAACCAGAAATAAGAATAGGAAAAAAATATTTATTAAATTACATTAAAAAATAAAAATAATAAATAAAAGTAAAAATATAATTTATATCATTATACAGAAAATCTCTTTGACTAATGTGTACAAAGGCCTAAAATAAATATGTTAAAACTACTGCTAACTTTGTCAAGTCTAAGAATGTAATTTTGTAATTATATTTGAAAAACTTTTCTTAGATTTCAAAGAAATTTTAATTATAAAACTGTATTTTAATTAATATTCTTGTAAAATTTAAAAAATTTACTTAAGTTCATTGACGTTTATTAATGTTGATATAAAAAAATCATTTTTATTAAATTTATAATTAGAAATTTGTTGATATTTAAGGAATTTTTGTTGATATTTAAATTTTTGATATTTACTTATATATAAATTTGTTAAATTATTTTAATTTATGAAATCATCTCGATATATTAATGTCTTTCTAGAATCAAAATTATGTTAAGAAATTTTTTAATTAAGATAGTGTTAAGAAAAAAAGCTAATTATAAACATTTCTACTAAAATTTCGACATACTGATAGTTCATCGATTTATTTATTGATAATATTGTCATATTGAAAATGTAGTTATTATTTTAGCTTATAACTCAACAGATTATATTTCATCATTAAAAATATTTGACTCATCTATACGCTTTTATTTATTCTTGAAAGCACATTTAAGATTTTAACTATGGGCAAAGCTGAAAACAGAGAGTTCAAAAGACCAAAACTTCTTCAGGATCCAATTTTATCAATTTTTATTTTAAAATTTTTATAGCTTTTTCACTATTATTTATATTTGTGAATTTATCTTAACTGACTAATGTTTTAATATTCGTTAATAACTTTTTCAATTTTAATTCCAGCATTTTATTAATGTTTATTTTACTAGCTTTAAGTTTAAATTAGATAAGTATTTTGCGAAACTAGAATATAGGCTCGTTGAAAAATAAACAGTGATAATTAAGTGGCTATTTTAGTTTGTCTTCGTAAATATTTGGTATACTTTATTTTAAATATAGGAAAGTTTATAAATTTAAATTAGGTTTTGCACTGATTGTTTTGATAATTAAATTCCTTTTAAATTTAATTTAAAAAAAACATTTTTAATGAATGCAAAATCATTGTTGACTTTATATGTATAGTAATGGAGTTTCTAATAAAATGATATTCTGTTTGGAGCTGAAGTACTTCATTCAAAGGGTCTTAATAAATATTACAATTTGAGTTTAAAAAATGTTAAACGTATTAATACTGCTTGACAGTGAAGTTTGTGTTTACATTCAAAAATAAAACTTTCAAAAGATTTATAAAATTTTTAATTAGTTCTCAGAATACAAATATTGAGATCAATCACAAATATGTGCCTGAAATAGTTAATTTTCAGGGAAAATAAAATTTAAAATTAAGAGTTAAAAAAGATTATGTTTTTTTATGAAATTTAAATATATGTGATTAGGAAATATCATATAACAAGCATGAATTTCTCAGAACTAAAATTTGTCAATTCATTTTTTATCTAAAATTTAAAAGTTGGAAAAAAAGTCTTTTATTAATTTTGGAAGTGTATACTTTGAAATTTATGAGACATTTTTTTAAGTTCCTCTGTATCTTTCCATTTTGCTGATTTCCTTACTTCCGCTTTTTTCAATTATTTAAAAAATTTTAAAAAATGTTTTGAATTCTATATAATTTAATAAATTAAGAAATTAAATTCGAGAAATTTAAACTTTAAAATTATATTATTTTATTCTCATATAAATTACATCGTCAACCATTATAATATGATTTATCTTCAAACTGAATGTTGCTCTTAATTTTGACGTCAAAAGAGCAACACGTATGAAACAATTATAGAATTTTATGTATAAACAATATAAACAAATGAGAATATTTGAAATAAATGCAAACTGGACAAAGTAAGCCTACATTTATATTTCATAATGAAAATATATACCTAAACTGTTTAAAAACTGTTATCTTAAAGAAAATTATAGAAATGTACGAAAATATTCTATAATTATAAAATATACACAAACGATTTTTAAAATAATATAAGAAATATTTATCTACCTTTTTATTAAAGAATTTTATCATGTGGTTAAATACAAATATTTTTATTTTGATATTCTCACCAAAACATCTCGAATTAAAAATTAATATTGACTAACACTTTAGTTAAGCAAATAATCATGCGAATTGAATCTAAGGTGATTCGAAATCTTCTGATTTTTTGTGGTGGTATAATTTAGAGAATGTTGAAAATCTTTGTTAAAAACCCCATTGAAGATACGAATAAATTGTTAATAGTAAAAAGTAATTTTTATAAGTTTTACATAGATATAAACACATTTCTTCTTTTCTTGATATACACTCGTGTCCATAAATTAAGGATAATGCAAGTTCAGACAAAGAAAGAGACAGAAGCAAAACAATTGTGACTTATTTGTAAAGTCTATTTATTAAATAAAAGGTTAAGAGCAAGAAAAATGCTACATGTTTGACATCATTAATAAAAATTGCGATTTTTACTCCCTGAAGCATATTTCAAAAAAGAACCTATTTAAAAAAACCAATATAACATGATCGGTATGATGTTTAATGCATAGTATGCCCCACAAACGATGCAATACCTAGGCTTGTTGAGTATCAAATTATCGATCTCTGATCTTGGGGAATATTACACCACTCACATCAAGCAGTGCTCTCCGCAGTTCCGGTAGACATATGGGAGGGGGTTGACGGACTGCAATTCGTCGGTCAAGCATTTCCCACACATGCTCTATTGGATTCAAGTCTGGTGATTATTCTGGCCAGTGCATATGGATGATATCCTCCGATTGAAGGCATTCGTCAACAATATTTGCACAGTGAGGACGGGCGTTGTCATCCATAAACAGAAATTCTGCTTCTATGGCGCCCCGAAACAAACGTACATGTTGTTCCAAATGACATCCCGATAGATGTGGCCGGTCATGGTTACATTCTGAACATGCAGGTTAGTTATGGAAACCAAAATAATTCCTCCCATAACGAGAAATGTTGCACCACCGTAACGGTGTCGTTCAATGGTGTTCTCTTGGTAGTAACGGGTACCTAGCCCTCTCCATATGAAAGTCCGGCGAAAAATCAGACTGAAAGCTAAACCTGGAATAGTCGGAAAACATCACACAAGACCATTGTTGCGGTGTCCACAATGCATGCCCTCTATTCCGGGTTAACCGCTGGTGACAGTGAGTTGCGGTAAGGGGAACACATCTGACAGGCCTACAAGCATTTAGACCAATGTGCCCTAAGCGTCTGTATATGGCCTACCTTGAAACTGTCGTACCAGTAGCTGAAGAGAGCTGACGAGACAGGTCTGAATCTGCCATCCGTCTGTTTCTTTTGGCAATAACTGCCAAATACTGGTCCTCATTCGGCGATGTAACTCGGGGGCGACCAGTGCTATAACGCCTACTCACATTACCATCATCTTGGAACCGTTGCCAAAGCCTCGAGATTATACTCTGAGTGATTCCAAGTTTCTCGGATACTTCCAGCTGGATATGTCAACATTCCAGACTGCCGATAATTCTACCCTGTAAAACATCATCCAAATGCTTTCTTTGTGCCATAACTATGCGGTTATTACACTGAAAGGCTTTTAAAGCGCCTTTTTGAACAATTTTCCTTCTTTGCAACCATTTTTTATACACCCCTCTCTTACACTCTCGTCATTGTGACGTACTATCGGCGCCATCTGGTGGTTTCTTATAATTTGCATAGTGTTCTTTAAGATATGTGTGATAATTCTACATGTGAGATGAGATTCCTGCCGTAATGACTTCTCAGTTAAAAAAATTTTAAGCATTCTTATTGACACATTTATCACCTTTAACATGACATATCACGCTATATAAAAACGCAAATATAGTACTTCTGAAGAAAATGTATAGTACTGCAATTCGCGTCAGTCGATATTTTTTAATCAAAAAAGAATATTATTGAATAAAGATCATTTCAAAGAAAACTTTATTCGGACGTAGCAAAATACTAGGACTTACTTATTCTTAAGACTTTTACATTAGAATTATGATATAAATTCTGATTTTAATTTAGATTTAAGGAAGAAATTTGTATGATCTCAAATAACCAGCTATCATTGAAAAATTATAATTTCTTACTGTAAAAATTGGCAGCTTTATAAAAATAAAATCTTTTTTTGGCATTTTATAAAATTTTACGCTGTTATTGAGAAATTTCAGAAAAACATAATTTCTATTTGGACTAATAAACAAATCCAAAATAATTTTATCAGTGAATTATATATATAAGAAATTCGATATAATGTATATTACCTGTCAGTTTTGGTTTAAAAAGAAAATATACAATTGCAATTAAAAAATAAAAAGATGTCTTTATTATACCCTAAATATAGAACTGCATTCATTCTAAAATCGGAATATTTTTCAAGCATGTTTACCATTATGATCACACTCTTTATATTGATTAGATGATTCTTTTTTATGATGAGAAAAAGAAAAAACAAAATTAAGCAAATATATATATTTTCCTAATTTTTTTAAACCATTTGAATATTTTGCATGGCAACGGAAAAAAATCACTTATATGTGATTTGGAATTTCTTATAATTGGATAATATATATAAATCTTGTTTCCGATAACGATTATACACTTCAAAGTGTTTTTATTGAAGGGAAAATTAAGTTTTTATGAAGACTTTGATGCAGAAAGAAATGGCTATAATTCACTTTTATAAAAGTAGTGGAAGCGAAATTAACAATTTTTATTCTATTTTATATTTCAAAGAAGCTAGTTACGGTGCGGCATAATTCTTGAATGAAATAATGAAATCGTTTGGATATTATTGAACGGAAGACTATACAAGAAAATTTTACTATTATTTGGTATTAATTCACACAGAATATTTATATTTTTATGCAAGCCTGTGTCTCTAATCAATTTTCTTTCTCTTTTACTTCTAACACTCATCCTTAACCTGTTTTCCTTAAAAACTATGTTTTAAATAGAACAAATTAAATTTACTAGTTCTCAATTTAAATTAAGAAATTAAGACAAATAAAACTTCACATAAGATCATAAACAATAATTTCTAATTAAATTGAAAAAGCTAAATATAATATTGTTTGTTTGTTAGGTTTGATTTTTTTAAATCAAATAAATTTAGAATTCTAACTACACTGTATAGAAATTTTATCTTTTTTAAATACTACACAAAATTAACTTACGTACAAAATAAAGTAATTTATGTAAATTAACTTATATGCTCGTTTTCTAAATTTAAATTTTAATGAACACACAAATGCATTTGTTATTCTTTTATTTATTTAAATATACTAAATTGATAAGCATTTCTTTTAATTGAAGCAGAAATGTACAGTGAAAAAAATATTTATTTTTACCTCATTATTTTTTTATAATAAAACTGGATTATTTTTTTTAAAAAAATAGCTTTCGTGTAAAAAAATTATAATTACAAAAAGGGAAATAAATTGAAAATTCGAGAAACATATTGATTTGCAAAATGATGTGTTGGATAGTAAAATTTGGCTTAAATATTATGTATATACTTCTTTAAAATTAAGTTATATTTTGAGTAATGATAAAATTAAACAGGTTAAAAATATTCCTGTTTCCGAATATTAAAGACCAAAATAAATAAATCAAGAAAAAATTTTATGAGCTGGAATATTTCTAAGTAAATAAAATACCATGAAATTGACATTTTTATGTATTCGGAATAAAATGCTACTTAAATCATAAATCATATAAAATCCAATATATATATATATATATATATATATATATATATATATATATATATATATATATATATATATATATATATATATATATATATATATATGTTTTAATTACTTTCTGCCTTAAAATAAATCATTAGAAACATAATAATTAGAAGAAAATTTGCTTGGAAAAATCGTCTTTCTAATTAAGATAAATAAAAAATAATCAAGATAAATAAAAAAATTAAGTGAACTGTATAATAAATATTAAAAAAATTAGAGAGTGAGAATTATATTATTATAGTTTTAAAATGTATAAAATATGAAGCAAATTATTTTAAATTTTACGTTGATGCTTCTTAAGTTTTGTTAAATTTTAAATTTCTTTCATTTTCTTAAATAAAATTTATTTCTTCTCTATTATATCCTTCCAAGGTACTATTAAGCTCTTTTGTCATGCTTTCAAAATTTATTTTCAATAAAAATTTGAAATCTGCAAAAATATTTTATATGAACCAATTTCAAACCGTTCTATGTGAATTAACTTTTTGCAAAGCAATTACCCAGCTGAAATGCATTCCGTAAATTCAAGGTGCTCAAATTATTAAACGATAAATATTAATTAAAAACCACTTCTTTTACGGGCTGTGGTGGCCGGGTTGGTTAGGATACTCTTTATCGGAAGATTTTGAGTTTGAACACCGACCCAACAGAAAACCCATCGCATTCGCTTATGGCGGCTGGGGCCACTTCACATATGTCGTGGTCCAAATGTCCTCCATGTGAAGTGATAATTCTGGGATGGCACGTCAAGCCAAGGAGAGTTTTGCTTGGTCTCTGCTTCTAAGTTTCGAAGGGGGCTATGATGTCACACCCACTGGGTAACCCACAGAATGAGATGCTATCATTTCCGCCTTGAGTAGTGCTGAAAAATGGAAATCCTTGTAGCCGGTGTTTATACAACAACAAAATCACAGGGCCGTGGTAGCATAGTGGTTAGAGCATCGGCTTTCCGTTCAGAATGGTGGGGTTCGATTCCCATTGCCGCCAAAACCCACCGAAAAACATGCGATATACGTGCTAAATAAATCTGTGGAATCGAAAGTCCTGTGGTCAGTCATCGAGCAGCTACCATGGGTGCAATGGTCTGGAGAGAATTTCCGCTCTCTCTAGATCAATGTCAAAATTAAGGAAATGGGTCCCATGGTGGCGCCATCTATTGGAAGAATTTAGAGCAAAGTCATACTTTCCCCTTCGTAGTGTCATGGTTAAACGCACCCAACTCGCATAGCCGACGGCATAGCGAGCTTGGCTTGTCCAAGTGCCATAAGTAACAACAGTAACACAAATGCAATTTCTTAGCATAATTCGAAGAGGCTTCTTCGCCTTATTTAAGTTTTCTTAAAGGATTGGTTGATTTCTTATTAGTTTTTTGACACGACATAGTGAATAGCTTAATGGTCAAAGAGCGTAGAGCGTAGTAAGGCTTTTAATATCCTCCTCGTAGATTGCCTTCGGGGAGGACTTTTCATATAAAGGAGGTCATATTCACATGTAGCAAGGAAGAAAACAAGGAAAACTTTCGAGCAAGCACCCCAACAAACATCCCTCTCCCATTGTTAAATAGAAGCAGGGAACAAAAATAGAATATTATGCCCCAAAGGACTCTGTCTTGCCTCCAGGCTCGAAAAGTCCCCTCTAATTTTAGTTTGTCACTTCACATCCATTATTCTACCCTCTATGGCTAATTGAACCAGCACCTATAGTTCAAATCAGATTTTGAACCATTATAGCACACCTGAGTGGGAATCGAACCCACGAACTGTTGAATCGAAACGCCTGAGCATAACCTTTCGGCTTCCAGAATGATTATTGCAGTAAGGAAGAGGGAACTAGTAAAAAATCTCAATTCGATAGCTAAAACAAACTTTTTAAAAACATGTAGGATGTACTATTTCAATTTTGTTAAAAAAAATAATCTCCAAATACATGAATTTAATTAAGCCTATAATACTGCCAACTCTGCTCCGTGTCCACCTCTGATTTATTAATACACAAAGTTCAGAAAAATGTGGATATTTTTGACCAAACCCGAATAATATCAGTTTATAATATTAGCAAAAAAATACAATTATAATTAGAAGGTTAATGGTAATCATTATTACATCTATATGAAAAGATAAATATGGCAAAATATTATATTATAAAAATTAATTTCTAAATATTTTAATGAATATCCATTTTTTAAATAATATCATTAAATACGAGAGTTAAAATAAAGCGTTTTCATAAAGAAATACCGTAACTTTAAGATCTTTTAATACAATTTAATATGAAACAGAAATTATAATTACACATCATTAGAGTTTTATTGGATTTTCTTTTAAAAAAAGCAATTCAAATTAAACGAATAATACATTTTTAAGGTCCAATTAAATACCTTGTAAAACTGCAATAATTGCAATCGCATATTATAATTTAAATAATTATGGTAATTATCAACAGATAATTTCAAGAAAAGAAACATGTGATAACTATTTACTTCTACCACGCATAAAGAAAAATTTGTTTGTGAACCATATATTTCGAAGAACTTTAAAAAAAATGAAAAAAAATTCTAGAGAAATAATTTATAATTTTCATTTTTAATTTTGGTATCATTCTAATTAAATAACGTAAGTATGCAAATAAAATATAGTAAAAAAATAAAAATTAATTGCCATTCTATATTTTAGTTTAAGTATAGAGAGACATACTTTAAAAATGAAATTATATCATATTTTTCCTACTAACTATTATTGGCAAATCACAAGATATCTTGCATTTATAAAAAATTGTAAAATATAGTAACTAATTTTATCATCTATAAAATTATTTTTGAACTTTATAATAGAATAAATTTTCTAAAATAAGTGAATAAATTTTAATGTGTTTCATTTGTTATTAGCACCACACACACACACACACACACACACACACACACATATATATATATATATATATATATATATATATATATATATATATATATATATATATATATATATATATATATATATATATATATATATATATATAACCTTTAGAAAAACATCGAATCATTAAAAAGCGTCTTATAGAGAAACTAAGTTAACGAAGAATCTAATATTTCTTTAATATTTTAATGAATACAATTATGAAAACAAAGCATAATCTTAATGTTTTATATATATATACTTTTTAAAATTGTAATATTATTATTTATTACATTCGCCTTTTGATTGTCTATCTATAAATCTAAACCGTTAAACATGATTAATTGTTTTTTTTTACAGAAGTTACATAATGTTAATTCAGCACTCAACCCCATTCACAGACCATTGCGTCAAGGAATGACAAGGTTGACGTCTGATCTGGCAGACTACTCACCAAACTTCTGTTCTTTAACAGATGAGGCATATCATACTAAAAAAATTTCAAAATGCATATCCTTTCTCAACACGGCAGTTTTTGGTCAGAACAGGTATTGAACCCACTGTTTTCTAAACGCGAGAGTGACACCATTTCCTCCCGAATTTCTATGGACCGAAATTCATCATGAAACCAAACAAAAATCAGCGTAGTTATTTGTGAACAAAGTAATGACAAAAAAGAGAGAACAAATTACAGTTTAATATTTACAATTATTGAGAATTATTAACACTTACTGGTGCCATTAGAGACGGAATATTTAAAACCACGATTTCTTAATGAGAATACAGATTTAAAAAGTTTTATCACAGAGATTGTATCTTTAATTTAAGTCTTTAAACATCATTGATAAAACATAACTGTGAAATAAGAATAGTTTCACAGCATAAAACAAAATCTTATATACAAAGTGTAATTTCATAATATTTTAATGAATATTTCATTAAAACTTTATGAAATTATACACTACTGGCCATTAAAATTGCTACAAGAAGAAATGCAAATAACAGAACGATATTTATTGGACACATACATTATAGTGGAAAGAACAAGTGATTAGATTTACAGAAAATTAGGATGTATAGATCTTGAGAAATCAGTACCTAGAGCAGCCACCTCTGGCTGAAATAACAGCATTTATCCGCCTAGGCATGGAGTCAAACAGAGATTGTATGGCATATACGGGGATCTCAGTCCATGCAGCTTCAACACTATGCCACAATTCATCGACAGTAGTGGATGGTGAGTGATGGCGTCCCAATCGCTCGGCAACCATTGACCACAGGTTCTCAATTGGTGACACAGCAAGATAACGTGCTAGCCAGGGTAACAGTCGAACCTGTTCTGTATCAAGGAAGTTCAGAACATTGCGGGCAACATGCGGTCATTCATTATCCTGTTGAAACAAAGCATTAGGAAGGCCTCGAAGATAGGGCAGAGCCACAGGCCTTCACACATCGGAAATGTAACGGTTGCTGTTCAAAGTGCCGGTAATGCGAACAAGAGGTGATCGAGACGTGTATCCAATGGCACCCGATACCAACACTCCAGCAGATGGGCCAGTATGGCGATGTCCAATGCAAGCTGACAATGCGCGTTCTCCACTATGCCTCCAAACACGGATGCGGCCATCATGGTCCTGTATACAGAACCGAGATTCATCTGCAAAGATGACGTGATGCCATTCCCGCGTCCAGGTTCGTCGCTGATCACACTATTGAAGGTGCTCCTGTCTGTGACGCAGCGTCAATGGTATCCGAAGCCATGGTCACCGTGCAGACAATCCATGCTGCTGAAAACGTCATCGAACTGTTCGAGCAGAAACTTGTTGCTTTGCAAATGACTACATTTCTCGACTCAGGGTTCGTGACGTGGCTGTACGATCCCTTGTGACCATGTGGATAAGATGTCTGTCTTCTCTGCTGTTAGTGATGGGGGGTCGCTGAGATCCAGCATGGCGTTCCGTATGATTGTCCTGAAGCCATCGTTTCCATATTCTGCTAATAGTCATGGGGTCTCGACCGACGCGAGCAGCAATACTGTGGTACAATAAACCGCAATCCCGGTAGGCTATAATTCTTCCTCAATCAAAGTCAGACACATGCTGATAAGCATTTCTTCTTCTTACGCGAGGCATTACAACAACTTTCTTTGCCGAAAACAACGTTGAAACGGAAATTGAGTACGAGAAACTTCTGTCAAGTCTCTGGTTTTATACACATTGTAGATGTCGCTACTGTCGCCTGCTTTGTATGAATGCGCTGAAAATCTAATCATTTGCATATCAGAGCAAGTTCTACCTGTCATGCAAATTTCACGTGTGTGGTGTGCCGCTTTCCTGGTGTAGCAATTTTAATGGCCAGTAGTGTATTATCAATACCTGAAATTTCATAATATTTTAATGAGACCACAGTAACTTAAAGTATTATGAAATGAACGGCGAAAAATGTATTATGCATATTCTCATGCATTTATAGAGTAGGGGTTTCAATTTCACCATGGTGTTCATATGTCATTTTGCTATAATTAATTTGAAATCGATGTTCAATATCCAAAAATTCTTGAAATATAATGTTTTATATTTTCCATTATTTTTTGATATTAGCAAATAAGAGAGAATTAGCTCCTCGTATCACTAAAATATTCCTCATTTCATTAAAGTAAATTAATTTTGTGAGAAAATTAAACAATTTCTTAAAACATTTACGTTTTATTGCAAAGTTTGCGAAAGTTTAATAAATGTTAATTAATATATTTAAATATATTCCTATATTTTACTTTCATTCAAATATTTTTAAAAATTTTATTTTACAGAAAAAAAAATTTTTTAGTTAAAAGGATTTTGTTAATATTCTGGTGTTACAAATACCAAAATTTACAAAATTATTGTTTTTTTTTCAAGATTTAGCCTTGGATTCAAGTATTTTTAATTTATTATAACTGTAGTGTGTGTAATTTAACGCAGCCACTTTTAAATAAAACAAAAAGCACAATAACATAGATTATTCAAAATTAATTTAAATTAGTCAAGCTCTACTGAATATTTTTTGTTGAGGGGATTATGTTAGTTTTATTACTTTTTACATTGATTTAAAAAAATTTCAACTTTCACAATTTCTCGTAATATATTTTCAATTATTATGTGTGCTAATAACTATAAAATTATAACCCACTCACCATATAACGGATGTTTCAGTGCGAAATAAACAGTGAAAACAATAGATAATTCAGAAAAATATTGATTTTGTCTACAGTTGCATTCAATAAATAAATGTTATATCGAAACTGCTGTAAAAGCCATGAAATACACATTTCCTGCTTTAAACCCGATATTTATCTGCCATTCCAATACGGCCAGCCATCTCTAAAGAAATCAACAAATCATTTCGCACCTTCTCAGTTTCGGAATTCAATTTGCCAATTTTAGGATTGAATCCAATTTGCACTGCTGTGGGTGTCTTCGTCTCTCCCGGTTTACGAGAGGGCCATAATGATGTTACAGGGAAACATCCATTTTTCAAAACAAAGTTGTTCGAAAAGCAGGCCGAAATTGGGGAATTAAAGCCGGTTAATTACGCGAAAGCATCGCGTGCGAATGTTCCACCAGCAAGTGATAAATGGGATGGTTCCGTTGAACAAATATTTTTCAATAAACAAACGCCGTCTGGAGAGAATTCCGCTGGCAGCGCGTGGGAAAAATATTATCTGCACATTCCGAGTCCACCCCCCATAAAACAGAAGAAATTAAAGATGGCGAGTCGACAGTTAAAGAGGCACCATTAGTTGAACTTGTCTTTTCGGCAAATTTTTCTCCCATCAATGGAAAATTACTTTCTTTAACTTCGTTGCTTGTTATATACAATTTCATATTTGCTGAATTTTTATGGCTCTTCTCGCATGATATTTTTTTACAATAACTATTTCAATGAACATTATATTCCAACGAAATCCTTGTTTATTTCATTATTAATAATAAAAATGGAAGAAAAAATAAAAAATAATGAAATTTTGTGATTACCTACTTATACTCAAACTCATGAGAATGAATAAATGTCATTTTTTCTTGTAATTCAAATATATATTGTAAATTTGAATTACGACAAAATTCGAAGTAAACAATAAAAGGAAAACAAATGTGCTTACTTTCCAAAAATATTTCCATTATTTTATGAAAAAGATACAAATAGAATTTAGAAATAAAAATGAACTTACTAAAAAAAATCTTTCTTTCGCTGATTTATAATTCGAGTATTTGGTTTCGTGAAATCATGATTTTTTTACATTGAATTATGGGTGAAAAAAATCTTTTTTCTCAGTTCCTCATCACATTTTAATAATAATAGTGAAATACTGTGCTAAATATACTGGTTATGATTTTGATATAATATCTCCATTATTCTTCAAAAATTGTAGTAAACTTTGATACTGTATCGAAGTAATATAAGACATCTATATTTAGACACTATTCAAAAAATAGTAGAAAGCTTCAAGCTTCTTAAAGCTACTCTCAGATCAATGAAAAACGTGCTGGAAAGCATAATTCCTTGATTTATGGTTCAACATGTAATCTTGAATCAAGATGAGTTCTAATCTGAATTTGGGTTTTAATATTTGTAGTTGTTCGAAATCCCCACTTTAAACTGTAAATCTCAGTTTGATTAGCTCTCGAGTAAAAATAATGACCATTAAAGGCCAAACTAACTTCAACCTAGAATCTGCAAATACGGAGAGGTACAATTAGCAAATGATCGAAGTTTAGTGCTCATGTTCATAATCCTTGAAATCAGGAAATAAGAGTCGCACAAGCTAGCACCTGTGTAAATTGGAAGATATGTAAAGGTGGCGAATTTATGTCAATACTTAGCAAATAATACATCAAATGGACTTGTAAGAAAAAATTCTCTCAATTAATTATGTTGGATAGAAACTTCAACTGCTTGAAGAACGTTATAGGTAGGATGTTTTATTTGTTTTTGAATAAGAGATGTTTTTTCCGATTTTCCCAAAATGTTTTGACAGAAGTGAGCTATGAATTAATGGGTTATAAAACATCTACACATTGAGTTTTGAACCATTAAGTTAATAGTATAAATTGATAGAAGGATCTTTGAGCCTAGTGCTGCATTCTCCAGCAGTATACATTTAACACTTCCTTATAGAGAAGAAAGGAATACTGAAAATTTATGTAGTGGTAATTTTCCTGAAATAATCGACTGATTAAGAACGCGATTACACATAATATATAAGCGACTTTGACAAAATTCAAATTGTTATGGACTCAAGACTCGAAATGAGTATTTCCAAAATTGCCTTCAGCTCGCTAGCTGTCTTTGTAAGTACCCATGTCAAGTGAATGAATGACGGTGAAGCGAGAAATAGAGAGACATAGCACAGTATTTAATGTCCACACATTAATGACATAGGATTTCAGAAATGCCGTGTTTCTTAAAATAAGATCGGCGATAGGTAGTGACAAATACCACTGATTCGTAACCTTAGAAATACTTCCACTTTTATCCAAATCTTAGTCTGTCCTTAACTGAGCCAATGCCAATTTAAAAATGTTGTGCATGTCCCCTTTGACCAACAGCGCTAGACAGGTCCATAATGTTAAACACCCCCAAAAAATCTATAGTTGGAACAGGTCACGAAAATTTTGGAGCCTTTAGAAATTTTTAATGATTTCAGGTGACCACTTCGAAAGCGAGCGAGAATAGTTTGTTCCTATTTTTTAAAGCCGCGAGCCTGTGAATGAACTAGTACTATATTTTTGCACACGAGTTCCAACACTTTTATCCCACGCAACATGTCAGAAGTGTCAACGAATCGCAAATTTGGAAAACATTCAATGATAGTATCGAAAGAAGAAAAACCAAATTGAGCACTAACGATAAATATAATTATTGACAATTAGTTGCAGCTTCTGTGCGTTTCTTGATTTGTGTTAGAACTTGTACACAAACCAAGGCTTTTTGTATGTGAATTTATTAATTCACTTCTACATGAACAAGATTTCGTTTCATGTAAATGACTGCTACTTAACAATTTTATAATTGACTTTTTTCCCTTCTCAATTATAAAATTACTTTTCGCGATAGGACCATTAAGTTCCAAAATTTTACTTTCCACCTTTACTTTTCGATATAGGATCTCCAAGTTCCAAAATTTACCATACGAATTCCATTAAATGTTTCCTCTTGTAGACCATATTTACTTTTCAAAACCTCAGCACCACTTTATGAATTTAATTACCAGTGTTCAAAAAATTTAAAAAGAGTTGGAGTAGAGACAGAAATTTTGTTGAGTCGCTACATATAACTTACATTAAAAAATACTATAAATTTGTAAGTGAAGGATGAAAATTTTTTAAGTTATTTTCATCATTTATAGTAATTTGTACGTCTAAAAAAATACTCCATTCAATTCGGTTAAAAAGAATTAAAAATGAAAACGTTATAAAATGAAAGCTGTATCTAATATGATATTGTTGGACTTGAATTTAGAATATTATAACACAATCCCCAAAACAAGTCCAAAGTCAGACTTTTAGTCGCGGCTTTAAATTTAAATAAATATCTCTCATAAGTTTAAGATAAACTTTTGCATTCTACTATAAAAGGATTTATGATCAGAAATACCTAAAAATTATGATGCACTGAAAATGTATTATTTTAAAAAGCAATATACATTTAATTATAAGACACGTTTTGTTTTCTCTCTCTGTTACATAAATTATAGTAAAAGAGTTTATTATTATCAATTTTACTATGAAAATATGAAGCAACAAATGGTACATTCATTTTTATCTGTATTTCTAAGACAGCATCATGTAGACCTGAATCAAAATTTTTCATTTACTATTCTACGAGATTAGATTTGAATAGGAGTTCAAAATCGTAACAATCAATGCTTTAGAAATAAAAAAGCTATGAGATTTTAAATAGGTGATCAGTTCTACTATTCACACAGAACAGTTGCATAAGTGAAGCTAATATTAAATCTAGTAATGTATGTAAAATGTATTCATTAATTTTTTGAAAAAAATTCTAAAGGTAGCACAGGGTTAGTTCTTAATTAGTTCGCAAATCTGTTAAGCTATACATTTTATCCCTTAATATTAATAGAAAATCACATTTCAGATTTTTATATTAATAAATATAAACAGAAGGCATGTAGAGAAATTAAAGATATTTCAACTCGAACGTATATTTTTTTTGTAATTTTCTTCCGCGAGGACTGGATCTTAGTCGAATTAGCCCTCGTAGACATTAAACGATTGTAGAACGAGACTAATGAGGGCACAACCAATACAACTTATACAAGCTAACATACAGAAGGCATCCATCATTCAACTTTTAATATATTTTTTGTTAATTATGTGTTGCTAAGAGATATTCAATCTTTCAAACTGTAAATCGTCGCGAGTAGAAAATTAATTTAACTTCCCACATGGGCTCAGTTGAAATTCGAAAGTTAATTTTGTTGAATCCTAAGGACGAGAGTCCACTTCTAATGGACTTTATGCAGTAAAAAATGGCATACATGTCATGGACTATGCATATTATATATATATGTAATAATCCATGTGTGTGACAATTTGTGAATGCACTTTCCTTCGAAAAATCACATCTCATTCCATTCTTTAATTTTTCTCAAATCGCTTCCCATGAAGCTTTTCGCTCAAGTGTATCGTATTCATTGTGGTATAGATAGTTCAAAAAATTTTCACCTAAAATAAGCACATATAATATTTAACACTAGATTTTTTGTAGGTAATTTAGCGTTACCTTTAAAAATACAATAGTTTAATTATTTAACTATTTTAAAAAAATAAACTTGTTCGTTATGTTCTTTTAAAATGTTTGCTAATTTGAATAAAATAATGTAGAAGAAAGCAATTCTTTATACCAATGTAAATAATACTCCAGCCATTAAAATATATATATTCAAAATTTCGCATTACTAAATGTGATATAGAAATGTTACCACTAACTACATTTAGTAATTATCACCATTTAGGCCAATACATTCGAAAAAACACACTATTAATGAAAATACTTTAAAAAAAATTTATTTTACCGATGATTTAAACCAAGGTAAACATATAAATAGCCAATAATTGATAATGCTTGTAAGTGAAACAAAGTTCTGTATGACACAAAATGATTAAGAGCATAGTTAAATCTTTACTAAATAATTTATCTCTACTTAATTTGTGTGGACTTTTATAGCTACACAAAACTAGCTACAAAATAAACCTACAAGTATATACAATAGGTAGAGCTATCATTGAGGACGCATTTATAAAATTAGTAAAATTCTTGCTTTTCAGTTAGGCCAAAAGAAATTTAAAAAAATAACGCGATAAAGAAATAGCAATTAACAGTAAAAATTCCTAATTTTTGTATTATTTGTTAAGTCATCAATAAAAATGTTCAAGAATACAATGGAAAATTAATTTCAGAGCAGATTGGAGACAGTATTAGCATTCAAAGGGTAAATTTCTTATTCAACTTATTCCTAGAACAATCTTCTGATCTGTAGGTCAAGATACAAATTATTTTCTCAGTATTAAAAGTACTATTATTTAGCTATGTTTTCTAATTTTAAAAATTATCTTTTATTCCACCATTTAGTTTCCTTTTTACACTTATCCTTTCTTTCATATTGCCTTGCCATTAGATTTTTTGTTCTGCTTGATTTAAAGATCCTTTCAAAATGGTTTCTAAATTTTTAACAGTACCATAAATGAAATCTTAATTCAAAATTATGCATAATGTGTAACGAATTTTTTTAAAAATAAACCATATAATTATTTTACCACCTTAAGAGGATTACTATTCATCAAATTCAATATTTAGAAAGGCTTTTGAAAGGTATAGAAGTTGAGGGTAGTAATTCATTAGAATCACTTCTGTATGCAATTGAAAGTTTACCTGAACTTCACACAACTTGCCACTACTAAATAAGCTAAATATTTTTTTAGGAAAGATTTCTATACACTAACTTTAAAATCTTTCAGTATAACTTAGTATTATTGTTTTGTTCCTGAGAATATGGATCGGCTAAATGAAATTCAGAGTTTAAAAGCTTTTTCATAATATAGTCGTACTTGCTAAAGCTTTCATAAATATTTTAATTTAAAATTTAGCACATTATAATCAAGATAAAACAAATTCTAAGGGAATTCCAAGTTCAAGGAATTACTAGTTTATTCAATACACAATTTTTTATGGAATATAGTATATTTTAAAAATTTTCACAGAATAATTCTCTAAAATGAAGTTAAAATATTTTCAGAAATTTGCATGTCTCTCATAATTAAAGCTCATATTTCATTAAAAATGTCCATGCAAATCTGTAAGTGTATGTTTTGTTAGCAAAGATATCCAATTTGAGTTAAAGGCCTTTTTTTGTAGCAGTATAGCTTATTACAATTTTCCACTCAAGGATTTTAAAATTGAAGAAATGGTTGCATTAGCCAAATAATACTCTCATGCAACACATTTTTTTTAAAACATGAAAATAATATTGGCCATTACAAGTTTGTTCACTTCATTTATGGCAACCCATTTCATTCATTTAATTTCTATTTCCTAGGATGCAAACATAAAATTCGCATTTTTTATTTTTTGGTAAGAAATTAAAAAAAATTAAGAACAAATCAAATTTTTGAAATTTTTTTATTCACAAAAACATTATGATGTATCTTCTTTTGTTACTCTGGTGTATATTACTTGGCTGCTGTGTTTCACAACTTGCTTGATTAATCCTATAAAAAAATTCATTAAGTCAAAATCACATGAAACAACTTTTAGAAACAAATTATCAATGAATGAGTAAACTTGAACTTAGATAAGAATTATAATATTTTGATCTTATGATAAATATTGTCTTTTAAAGGTAGTATAAACAAAAAAGTTTGCATATTCTTTATTTCCTAGATTACAAACTGAAAATTTATTCTTTTCTTAATTGTAATACATGGAATAATTTTAAACTTAAATTAAGACTAAAAGCTAAAAAAAAATCCAAAAATAAGAAAGAACAATTGAGAATCAAGACATAGTTTTTTCTAAAAAATCCTATTAATTAGATGTAAACAAATTGCATGCATTAAGCAATAGGAAAAGTACATATTTAATTGGCATAAGAAAAATAATTGTATTATAAGTCAAAACAAGACTGTATTTTAAACCAACCAAAATAAGGGAACCAATAAATATTAGAAAATGCATTTATGAAGGAATACAATGACTAACAAAATTTCTATGAAGATAAAGCTTATCTATATAAAACAGTCAATCTATTTAAAAATTAAATAACTTAAGCACCCATATACCATGTATCAAAAGCAGTCTGCCAAATTCAACATAGATCTTAGGAAAATATATATTGAAAGCTGCTGAAAAATGAATGCAGCTGAGTTTGTTTGAAATGATTTTATCTATGATTTGTTGTGTGCGAGCAAATTTTACTCTTAATTGCATATAATATGCTTTAAAAACAAAATAATAAAAAATCTAATTTTATAGAATTGATAGATTTTTGCTGACATTTTCATATTAAAAAATATTTTTTAAATCAAGTATTTAAATTTAAAAACTTTTCCAATATTCTTCTTAAATATCTGAAAAATATTTTTAAAAAATTGACCAATTAAATCTTAAAAAAGCACCATGCATTTAAAAAAAAAATTTTGTATTAATATGTAATGTATTTTGCACTATTCATGTCTAATTGTAATATAGAAATAAATTTAAATTATAAAATAGGCAATATTTTGTATAAGATGAAATAAAAAGAAATTACCAGAAAATGATTTGGGATAGTAATCATAATATTAAACTTTTTTGTTGAATTAGAGTGAATCTTCCAGAAATAATGTTAGCAGAGGAATTTTAGCACTGTCTTGAATAAATGAACATTTTACTAAATACTTAAGAAACAGCCTTCAACAATCTTGAGGTTTTTATACTTGTTCTGGTCCAATTTGATTAAAAGTTAACATAAGCCAAATTCCTTAATAAAGCTATATACATTAATCATAAAAATTAAAGCTAATTAGTAAAATACTGCCATATTCTTATAGTAGTTATTTCAATTAATCTACTATGTTTAAATTGTCTTAACAATCTAAATTTTATTTGGTAAATCCAATATAATTTATCAGAATAAAAGTTTTAATGTTTCCCTCCTACATTCTCAGTTATGTTTACATTACTGAAGGAATAGAAAACCATATTACCAGAAAAATTAGAACTGACAGCCAAGTTAATCATGTATCAAAATACACATATATAAAATATAGAATTTTAATAATAACAAACCTTTTTGGTGTAACTCTTCTAAAGCTCTTCGAGCTAAGGATCCTCGCACCTTTAAACGATCTGAAACTACTGATGGAGTTATTAATTTATAACTTGGAATTTCTTTAAGCATCTTCTCATATGTTGGTTTGTCAAACAAAACCAAATTGTTCAATTTATCCCGAACTTTTCCTTTGGACCACTTCTGCAAATAGTTAATTTCATAATTAAATATTAAGTTAAAAAAT
The DNA here is from genome assembly GCA_037975125.1 of Latrodectus hesperus. NCBI lineage: Eukaryota > Metazoa > Arthropoda > Arachnida > Araneae > Theridiidae > Latrodectus > Latrodectus hesperus. The sequence goes on along the minus strand of CM075861.1, from coordinate 46,903,579 downwards.
TCACTTAATATACTTGTATTTCAAATAAATGTACATTCAGTCCTATATTTAAAAATATTGACTGCATTCCAAATTATTGAGTATTTTTCTGGTGCAAAATCTAAAAGTGGACAAACATTTTGCACCGAACAATTTTTTTGTAAAGAGACTGGACTAAAAAGTACACTTGCCTAATTTAAATTTGTTGCTTAAAATGAATCTCAGAGCTTGAAATCTTGCTTCATTTGGAATATCTTTATGCACACAAAAAATGTTGATCAAGAAATTTTAAATATATAACAGTATGAAAAGTTTATATATATATAATGCACCACACAAATAAAGCATCATGATTCAAGATAATCTATGAAGTACAAAAGTTCTTGTTAAAAAACTAAATGTCAAATTTACTACAAATTTATATATGATAAAGTAAAAATCTTGCTCTCTAACAGGTAAAAAAAGGGCACCTAACAAGATTTTACACCATTAATAAAAAACTGCTTACCAAAAATATAAATAAATCAGTTTCTTTAAACTAAAAAAATTTTTTTTATTTTCCTTCAGAAATCTTTCAGAAAAGTGCTCTGTTGAATGGTTTCAGTATTGCTGTTTTGGCAGCAGGCAGAATTACTTTTGATACAAAAGGAATTTTATTATACAAGATATTTTTTTAGGTTTTTCATTTAAGTGAACTTATATAAAACATTAAATAGGACAAACAAGTAAGAAATTATTCTTAATCCTGACATAATATTGCTTAGCAAAATATCACTGAGCATATTTAACATGTGAGCTTGATGTCATATCAAGTCCATTATTATTATTTACTTATCTTTTACTAGTTGTTTTAAAGAGAAGGCAAACCCCATAAAAAAGATTATTTATTTTCCAATATTTTTTTTAGCTATTATGTGATTAAAAATTTTACGAAATGCATATTTTTTAATTTTGAGAAAATAGTAAAAATCATGCACTTAACTTGGCTATGAAAAAAATTGCAATGGTCGCCAATGGGAGGGGGCATTAAACTAGTTCCACGCATTTTAAACATGAAAAGGTAGGTGTATGAATTATTTTGTAATTTGTTACTTTTAAAATAAATTAAAAAATTTTCACTTTCAGTATTTATTACAAGCAGAATATAGTGAATCATGAGATTTTAAACAAAATATTTCATGCATTATGAAGTGTTAGTATGCCTTAAAATCTAAGCTAAAGGGGGAAATGCAGCTTTTACAGACATTCAAGATTAGTTTAACAATACCATATTGACATTAGATAAAAACTATAAAATCAAAATCTTAACACACTTTAATAATTTTAAAGTAAGCATTTTATACATTCAACAAAATGAGATGATCAATTATAAAAATTTTCAAAATCTTAATGCAGATGCTCAGAACGTTGGGACATATAAAAACTATCAACATAAAAATTCAGATGACAGTTATCATCATAGCATTGCATTACACTACATACAATTGGTAGAAAATCACAGGTATTAATTGGCATAAAGGCCCATTGATTGCATATCAGCTTGTAACAAATTTTCTAAGAAAACTAATATCAGTGCAAACAGTTTCTAGGGGTATTAATTTATATTGTCAGACCATTTCTGGTATTTGAAAGACCTGCTTACGAGAACTGTAAAAACATATTATTAAGTTCAAGATTCCTGAAATGTAATCATGCAACAAGTTAGATTTACTTCTAGTTTATTTTAAAAAAATCATCTAAATGACAAATCATGTGCACAGCTTTAGGTACTACTACTGTGTCATGACACTGAAAGGACCAAAAGTTCAAAAACGATACTTCCAAGAAGCAGAATGCTTTGGCTAGCCTACTGACACTGAAGAAGCCCACATGAAAAGTAGTGGAAGAAAATCAGTATTCCATTATTTGAGATCTAAATTACATTAAACCTATGTCCATTAGTATAGCACTAGCTATCATACAAACTTGACACACCAGTTCAATTGCTTGGTGCTGCATGAGCTAATACAAGCAAAATTGAACATGTTCAAATCTGCAGTATTTCTTTGAATAACACTAAAGAAAGTTTGTACATAATCATCCCTTGCAAAGAATTGAGTTTACTAAAAGAGAAAAATGAGTTAATGCACACCAGGTATGCATGTCAGTAGCACTGCGAAGCACAATTTCAGAAATAAGATCATAATTTGTATCTGGGAAAAGGTAAAACCATCAACAGTTAGTAATGATATCAAATCCAAACATTGAACTTGGTGCTAGTGGAAGAAGGTACTGTTCCATTAAGATAATGCAAGACCACATGTACTTGCAACCACCAGGTAGATTCTAATTTGATCTTTTAACACTATCACCACAAAGCCTTGACAATGGCTCTTCGCACTTAACATTTTTTTTACATCTGCAATCATATCTTGCTAGTACTATTTGATCCCAAACAGGACATCTGAAATAAGGTTTAAATTTTTTGGAATTACAGCCACTAAGTTAAAAGATGAAAGTTTTGAAAAACTAAAATATTTACAGAAAATCAAATTTCAGTGTGATATGCACTTGCTTTCATGTTTTTTCTGACTTTAAGAACTTTTTAGAAGGAAAACTCATCACAAATTGAAATACAAAGATCAGATAGATTTAGAAGATTGTACATTATAATGAAAAATAATGATTAAGACAAAATAATTTAAGATAGAACTTCAATTCGCTAAGGCACAAAATGTTATCGAGCAGAGGTGCCCAATACAGTGCTAGCCCATAAAGGACTTCAATTAAAATAAACTCAAAATAACTGAATTATAATGCACATGCATTATGAATCAAATTGAATTAAATATCTTGAAATAAAACCAATGCTCAGTACACGTTGGGATTAGTCTTCCACATTTCAGTTTCAGACCCGAAAGATTGTTCATCAGAGCAATAAAATTTTTTTTTAAAGAATTCTAATGATATTTGCATATAACCTTATAAGGCAACCACACCATAACAAAATACATGTGTGCATAGGCAAAAATAAAATTCATATTAAATAAAAACTTAATAAAGAAAAATAAGAATCTTCTCAAGAAACATAGTAAGTCAATGCTCAGTACACGTTGGGATTAGTCTTCCACATGTAAGTTTCAGACCCGAAAGATTGTTCATCATAGCAATAAAATTTTTTAAAAGAATTCCAATGATATTTGCATATAACCTTATAAGGCAACCACACCATAACAAAAATGCAAGTGTGCAAATAACATTCATATTAAATAAAAACTTAATAAAGAAAAATAAGAATCTTCTCAAGAAACATAGTAAGTCAATGCTCAGTACACGTTGGGATTAGTCTTCCACATGTAAGTTTCAGACCCGAAAGACTATTCATCATAGCATTGTAAATCAAATCAAGAAAGCTCAGAAATAATAAGGAAGGCACTTCATTAGTCTAAGTTAATACTTTAGTTTTAATTAAAACTTAAATTACAAACATTCATACATAAGATTAATAATCATATCTATATTTCAGTATTCGAAGCTATAGGCTATCTGCCTGCATGCATTACAATTCCATAATTATCAGTAACCCCAGTTGACATTTAGGCAGGCCGCGAATTCGGTAGACAATCCGATTGAGACACTATCTTATATAGTAGACAAATACGATCTAATTGATGTCTTGGTGTGACGTAGCTAAAATGTATCTAACGCCATGGAATTTTAAACCAATGACAGCACTCTCGCGGAATGTTGCCAGATATTTCTAACTTGCTTGAAATCAAGAATAGTCTTGCACTCCACCCCCTTTTCAGACATAACTAAGACATTACTGACGTTATTTGGCCTGATGCAATTCTCGCAAGCTGCTTGGCTTGTCTTGCGAGACAAGTTTCATGCGATCATCCACGAATTTGCAGACTGCCTTATACATAGCAACCATTTAAAATCCAAACAAATGCTCAAAATTTGAAATTTCAGAAAGAATTTTTTATGCAGATACAGAATATTAAAAAATCTTAAATCTGAATTTGCTATTTTAGACTGGAAAATTTAAGATACATTTAGAATAGAAATAACTATATTTCTACTAAAGAAAATGAAGTGAAATGTAGTTGAATTAAACAATCAAGTTTTAAAAAAAACCATAAGTTAGACACTGCTAAGTCTTTGACATTATATGTAAATATTATATTCAAGTAAATTTAGTTCCACCTCCAAATTTCTGAAAAACAAAAGAAATTTAGAAAGTACAATATAAATTATAGAAAAAAATTTGAAATACTTAGATTAACAAACCATGCTCAGTACACGTTGGGATTAGTCTTCCACATAAAGTTTCAGACCCGAAAGATTGTTCATCACAGCAAGGTAATATTTACATATAAGAACCATTCCAATGTTACACATTGATACTTTACATTTAATATTAAAAGGCAAAATAGAAGATAAACAAAATTAATGCTCAGTAGACATTGGGATTAGTGTTCCATATAACATTTCAGACCCAAAAGCTTGTTCCTCATTACATTACTATAAATAGTAATTTACTTTAATAAATAAATTTTTAATAAAAAATTCAACCTAATTTATCCAAAAATTCAATTGAGGTGCCTTCCTTATCAGCAATTTCCCTCCAAAATTCAAGTTTTTTTATAGGAAACATGTCATTACATCTAAATGTGATCATGCCAAATAATAAGATGCTTTTGCCATTTTCAGGATTACAGGCTTACTATTTTTCATATATTTATTGATTACATGTAACTTTCAAAATATTCAGCACAATTAATAAAGATTTCTTTTAAAGATCAACAAATGATCAGCTTCATTTTATAAATATTTCTTGAAAAATACAATCTGAATATTTTTAATGGTATTAAATAATTGAAATAATAGTTACACTTATCAATTTAGAGAACATAATATATCCTTGAGTTAAATTTTCTTAAGAGATATTGAAATATATCAAGTCAGAATAAGTAAATTTCAGAGAACACAACCAAGATTTAAAATAAATTAACTATAAAAGGTTAAACATTTTATAAATAACGCAGGCAGAAATTTTCAGGGTTACTTTATTAACTGATTAACCAGGTTGATGGCAATCAAAATATAACAAGAATATTTCTATTTACTACCATAAATTAATAAAACATTACTTAGTTACCTTCTTTTTAGCCTTGCCTCCAGAAGATCCTCCTTCTTTCTTTTTGGACCCAGCTTTGGGATCCTTCTTTTTAGAATCCTGTTTAGGTGGCTAAAAACACAATATAAAATTATATAAGAAGCAGTAATTTTCTTATTCATCCATTAAAATTTTCAATTAAAACACAAAAGATTTAACTTCTAAGATATTAATTTATACAATTAATGATTAATGAATATTGCAAAAAACAAAGGATTTAACTCTTATCTTCTAATAAAATCCATTGTAATTAACTGATTACAATTGATTCGTAAGAGTTTCAACAATTAAAACCACGTTTTCGAAGATCAAACATATTCGCTTAGTCAACAACGAATCCACGCAATGGTGTAATTCCAGAAAAAACTTATGTTTTTAATAGGAAATTAAAATATTAATAACTGAGGAACAACTAAAATAAATTATGGAATTTAACTAGCTGAATTTCACCTAAGATTACCTTGATCTAAGGTAAAATTTACCTTAGAGCGGCATTTAAAAATTTACACGTGTAAAATGTTAAGCCTAACAAATTATTGAAAACTTAAAAATGACCAATTACTTATGAAAGGCAGATCTTAAAATACCAAAAATAACAATAAATTGACGATTTAACAAATAGTTAAAGAATATAAAGAGTTACTTTTATTTTTAATCTAATTTGAGATATTTAATGCGAATATCTGATGGTTTGTTACATGTTATGATATTTCCAGAATATTAAAAAATATGTATAGAATTTAAAATAACAAAAAAAAATGTTTAATTAAAAAAATTAAATAAATGAAATAAATTACATATAACTTACCATTTTACTTTAAATTCAACCTCATGCAGCAACTAACACGGCAAAGCTACAGATCTTTTTGCAAAGAAAATGGCGTTATCGGTTGCCAACGCCACTTTTAAATAAAATTCGGTAATATTAACATAGCGGCTGTTGTTAGGTTGTTGCTGAAAAATTATAAGAGGGCGCTGCAAATTATCCGCATTAAATAAATCTGAATAAAAAATCTATCTTCATGATACCCCATTCGACTGCACTTTTTAATTAAAATAACAAGAAAAGCTTTTTAATAAAAGTTAAATCAAATTTAACTTAAAACTAATTTAAAAAGTATTGGTTTTCTTGCAAAACCTTACATATTATTTGTTGATGTTACAAATTATATGATACTTTTAAAATTTTTATAACTGAAGAAGTTTTTAAAAAATTCACAAACAAGGATGAAGTTAATTAAAATTATGAAATTTTAATTGATGAATAAGAAATAAAAGAATGTGGTAGATAAATTTGTTTCTTCTCAAACCTAAAGAGCAAATTTATGATTACATAGTTATTATGTTTAATATATATTAATAATTCTGTTTCATTATTTTTTTATTTCCTTATGTTTAATTTAATTGGTTTCAGATATTTCAACAAAAGCTGACATCAATATCGCAAAAACAAGATAATACTAAATTTTAATATATTTTCATGTATATTTGCTAAGAAAATGGAAGGCAGGTAAAGGAGATCAATTTTGAAGCTTTTTAGTAAGTATTTATAGAGCTGACATTTAGGAACGATATTCACAAATTGATATAATTAATGGAAACATTAGAAGATGGTTGAGACTTCGTAATTAGCTGGTAAACATGAGTGCTGCGCCTTAGAGACCTGTTTCCTCATAAAATATTGTGTAAAAACTTCTGCTTTTTTTTTTAAAGTGTTCCAGATATTCAGTAGTTGTATTCATGGTCAACTATTTTCTAATCGTTATAATTCCCACATTTTTGAATTTCCCTTTAGTCGATATTTTTAATGTTAAGATCTCAAAGTACAGGTGAGTGTGCTCGTGCATTTGGGTATTTAGTTATAATATATAGTTTTCTGAATTTTATAGTGAAATGAAATGATATTAATGGTACAAGGAAGAAATGGGATTATTTGAAGTTATTCTAGAAATGATCAACTGTTAAAAATCTATAAATGTCTTAATTTATCGATAACTGAAGAAATAAATTATGAAAAGATTTTAACGGAACAAAATATCCAAGGGAAAACGATAAAGACTCTTCCCAGAAACTAAATATCAAGAAAAATGAAGACTTTTTGACATGAATTTTCTATAATAGCAAATACTATATAAAACAAAGTAAAATTAAGAATAGGAGAAATGTAAATCCATGAAAGAATGTATTCAAAACAAAAGCATGTTTCAATCGCCTCCACTAAAATTTCGAACAATTCATAAAGCATTCTTCATCGAATAAATCAATTTAGCAGATAAAAAAATTAAAAACTCTTGACAAAGAAATTTATGTCATATTTGCCCCAGTAAAAAGAAAATGTTCTTAAATATTTCGCACAAAATATGATAACATAACATTTGAAATGTACACAACCACACCAAGTATATTTATAAAAAAATGTTAGTAAATTAGAAGTATTTTTTGTAATTATTTATTTTTAACGTAAACAAAATGTCTATTTTTTATAACAAAAAACGCATTTAGCGAGGTAAAAGTAGTCTTATAATTATTTAAAAACTTGTGTAAACCACCTTCAGGGCTTTCTTCCAGATTAGTTTAAACGCACTTTCCCCCTGGTTAGGAAGTAAGGAGTAAATAGAAGAGCATTAAGATTTGACACCCTCAAAGATACCATTTCTCTTGGAAGATATTGAAACTTCGACCTATTTTATGTACCTCATTGGGCGCTAGTGAAGAAGACGTATCTCTCGTTAAGTTGGGAATAGAACTCATTATCTTTCGAGAGTGAAAACGAAGTTTTTTTAAACCTCATCAACACGAGTTCGTGTTAAGTCATGTGAAAATTTAAATGCTTATGTTTCCAAGAGCGAATTCCGAAGTAAATTAAGAATTATTTAGTATAAAAAACTCATTTATTGAATTTTAATTGCTTCATTTTTAATGTAAATTATTTTACAATGTGTTCATGGTCATTGGGAACGCTGAAACCATACCGTAAAGGCTCTATCATACGCTATGAAATTCAAAGCTTCGCAAAACCTCTTTCGATAATTTACTCGAATAATTACGCAGTATACCAATTTTCAATCTGTATCAGCTATAGACTTTTACGACAAAAGCATATAGTTATCGTAGACTTCTTTAAAAATGTAACTATCGAACAGCAATCCAAATTTCTAAAAACTTTGAAAAAATTCAAGAACTTAAAATTTAACTCGTAGCCACAAACTTGTTCACTTGCTTTTCTGAGGATTGATAAAGTTTGTCATAGCTTACAATACCCATTTCAAGGACCATACAGAATTTTATAAATAACTGACAAGATTTTACAACTAAAATTCAGAATAAACAAATCAACGCGTCAATTATGGCTCCAATCAACCCCATACATCATCAATTGAATTGAACTTGATGTCTATTCAATACGCACATTTTCAGATACCAAATATACATGTTCCAAAGTAACCCAAGAAAATTACCCTACATCAATATTATTTTCTACACTGTGCGCATATTAAGTGTATTATTCTACAGCCTTCTCGACATCGTTAGAGTTTTTATTTTTCTGTACTTCAGTCGGGAGGGAAGTACTATGTTGCTATGATCATGACATCTCTCCAAATTATACCACATTTATAAGAGTATATTTTATTGGAGTAAACTTGACGACTAGCATGGGTCCATTATTGGGATTATCTTGACAAGATTACCAATATTAGGCTATTTCGCTTCTTAGGAAGAGCTAATTGATTACTCTTAATCAGATTATTGTCACATTTAGTGAAAGAGAAATAACGTTATAATATTTATTTGCAAGCTTATAAAAAGGGCGTAGGTTAATCGATCGAAATAAGTGATGCTTTGGAAGCAAGTAGTAAAGCGTTTGTGAAGAAGTATGAAAGAGAAATCTTCGGCATGCGGTTGCCATCAGTAGTTAGTTTATCATATTTCAAAATAAGAAGTAAGATGGAGACATAGGCACACACCGCAAATTTATTAAATACAGATTCCACAACTATGCAGTCTGATAGACTTGGCAACAAACATTTGTTGGAGATATTTATTTCTATTTTAATAATTAAGGTTGTTATTATATGCTTCATAGTTGACTTTTATACATCTCTAAATGAGATATAATTTCAATGATCTATAAGGTTACCTGGCGATAGGCTTATTTTAATTTATTAATCATCGAAGACATAGGCAACATTGTTTCACACGTACCTTTTTGTGGTTCACTTAAAAACAAATTTCATTTCTAATTACATAAATTAAGTTTCCAAATATTAAATACAAATATCGCTTAGGAACTTTATATTTTATTCTAATTTGTTATAAGTAAAGAAATATTAACAATAATCATATATTTAATTGGTTGAAAACTTTATGAAGCCTGTAAACTGCTGTACCACTTTTAAATGCTTCTGTGAATTATTAATCAGAAAAACTACGGATTCTTTTTTCAGAAAAACTACGGAAAAAAAAGCAATTTTACATTTGCTTACAGCTTAAAAACTTATATTTCTAATGAAACTGTAAGCAAAATAAAAGAAGTTGAAAGTCAATTGTACATAAGAAATGTAAATTGAAGTGTAATTAATAATAAACAAATGCAATAACAGATTTTTAATCATGTTTCTTAACTTTAATGGGAAGAATATAATTAGTTGATCATCAAAAAAATTTTTACCATTGGGAAAATGTAAATGGTGACAGCCATTTAAATACAGCTATCCAGCCGTTAATCATTGAATCTATTTCTGTATATATTTTTAAAGAATTGTATATTCATTTACGATTTCCTTTTCACTGAAAAAAGAAATCTCATACAGATGTGTATAGTTGAAGATTGCTTTCACTTTGAGATCAATCTGGACCTATATAAGGTAGAGTTAACCTCCTTTAATAAACACGATATTAAGCTGGATTTCGTTTAATCCGGGCACCCATTTAGAAATCTTCACATACCTATGCTACGCACATACTGTATAAATAAAAAAACAAGTCAGCGCAATAAGGTATTTTTAAGACATCTCAGTTAAAAAAATTTTCAAAAAAAGATCAATAAGACAACAAAAGATTAGTAGTCTCTTTCAGCTGTGGAGCATGACGAGAATATGATGAGTGAAGATGAGCTTGGATTGAAAGCTCAAAGTGTAGTTTTTCTTTTTGGCACAATTTAATCCGTAATTGCATTAATTCTGACGATCTGGATCCCAAATTAATCCAGATTAATGAGATTCTACTATATTTTTCATTAGGAAGAAGACGCGAATTATTTTAAGAATGAAGAAAATCATTTTGAAAATCAAGTTAGATGAAGGCATAGTTTTAAATATCAGATTTATTTTTTAATTGTGAGATTTCAACTTTTATCATAATTGCATTTTCAAAAAGCTGTATAGAATTAAAAATCTAATATTATCTTTTTGTTTTTGAAACTATGCTGCTTCAACTTCTAATTATACAGAATTTTTTTTATCATTTCTTCATATTTTTGCAGTTTTTTATTGCTTAAAACTCGGAATAACGCTTCAGTTACTGTTTTATTCATGTTTATTGATTTAAAAAAAAATGATTTTAAGCATCAAGTTTAGATTTCGGTTGCTTTACCTTTTCTTTTCTTAAAGCAGATGTCAGTGGAAAACCCTTTTATATTTAATCGTGAACTGTTTCTATGTGACATTTAAATATGTGACATTCAAGATGTTTCTATGTGACATTCAAGATTCCCTTTCTTCCCAACTGATTCACTTGCATATCACGCATAACACATATTTGTCATTTACTTGAATTAAGAAGTAATTGGTTATCTCTTTCAAATGAAAAAGATGCATTTATTTATTTATTTTATTTTGCTTGAAGAAGCCATTATTAGAATAGGCTTAGCTTAGTATCAATGCTTAAGCCAAACTATCCAAGTTAGTAAATATCTGAAGCATACACGGAAAACATAGCGTATACAATTTCACATGTACATATCTAATTATGAAAAACAGTGGTTGTTCTATGATAGCAACAGCTTGTTTCTACTTGCAAATCATCGTCAACACATAGAAAAAACTAGGATAAGCAGCAGGAAAGTTAACGCGATCGAACAAAAATGTCCCCTCAAGCTCCAAATAATTGGATATCGATGGTATAGGGATCGTTATTCTATTTCATGGGAACCATATGTAAAAAGAAATGATTTTATTTTTGTGTCAGTAACAATTTTTACTATAGTTTAGTTAATTTTTACTTTAAATAAAAGCATTATTTACTAGAATGAAATGTTTGGTTTAGAAAGTCTTTTATTGTTTGCTTTATTGTAACTTGTGACAAAATGTATACATAATTAGTAGTTTTCTTGCAGAAAAACATTAATAGTTAATTTTTGATTATGCTGAAGTCTACCAAACAAAGGAAAACTTTTTTTAATGAAATATAAATATAGAGTAAATTACGAAGGTGTAATTATACATTCATACAAAAAAAATTGACAGTTTGGCAATTAATAAAGCAGGTTCAGTAAAAACACCAAGTGCTTTTAAATTTGGAAAAATCATATTTTTATATTGTTACCGTGTTTTTCTAAGGGTAAGGAAAGTGCAATTGTTGAACTTGTGTACCCCACATTTATTAGACTTGGTGTGCAAAATTTAAGCAACAGATGTTTTTCCCTATAACTCTTCGATAAATCATCTGATAGGCATGAAATTCCGAAATGAGAAACAGAATTAGATGACGAAATGAGAAACAGCTAGATGACGAAATGAGAAGCAGCTTGATGACGAAATTATACTAGATTAAAAAAGAATACAATATGAAATAAAAAAAATATTGATTTCCTAATATCAGTAAACACGATTGCATGTCTAAGAGGAAGAACAACAAGCAAATGTTTCTTAAGTATGAGATATGGTCTCTTTTTAACGCAATTTTTGCTTCCTATCGTCTATCTACAGCACCAGATTGCCCAACAGTTTTTGAGGTAAAAGCGCCCATTACTCAATTAGCACAATTAGCACTGTCTGCAGTTGAGGAGTTTGTCCCCCAGAGGATAAAATTGTACCACAAGGCATCTACCCAAAGTATTTCATACATGTTCTATGGGATTTAAATCAAGGGAACACGCTGTTCAATTGATTGATATTATATGCTTTCTTACCAGTGGCTTCTGAACAAAAGAACTCCTGTGTGACCCCACATTATCATTCAAAAGAAGGAAATGTATTCCAATTGCATTTTGGAACAGATACACAGAGGGACGGATCAGTTCCTCATAATAACAATCTTCGATTGCAGAGCCTCTGTTGGAAAAGGAGAGCATAATCTACCAATTCAGTATGCTTCCTGAAACAACCCCAGGACCGACCAGGAGATCCAACAGCGATCTCTTTCTGTGATGTTAAAGGGATAGAACAATGTCCTGACCTCTCTATCCAAATCAACTGGCTTTGAGAATCACTTGTTACACTGTAACGACTCTCATCCGTGAAAAGGACATAACTCCGTTGATGAGATGTCCAGTTTTTATTCACCTTGCACCACTCTTATCGGTGATGCCTATGTCCAGCTTTCAAAGGGATGAAACATTCAGAGTGCATGTGAATAGGAAAGATATTTGGACACAGTAAATAACAATACTTGTATCCTGGTTGCCGTGCACTTGCTGCCTGGCATCGGAGTTTTTTCCTCCAAAACTATATATTGATTATTCACTACAGTTGTTTCTCAACAGCAGCCATCGCTAATCTTTCTGAAAGTGGTATCTATGGTTTGGTATCTATGAAAGTGGTATCTATGGTAAAGTGGTATCTAAAACACGCAAAATTATATTTTTGTGGATCCGGAACTATTCAGCAACAATGACCACATTGTGCCTCCAGCTTTTCGATGAGCAGGTAATGTCGTCAAACCATATTTTAAGAAAGAACTCAATTGCACTTGCAGCAATTGCGTCTCTATCTTTATTTGCATTAGTCTCGAGTTACGCTTACCGATCAAGCGTGTTTTACGTATGCTCACATAGCCAGTAACATTTTTTTCCTGACATTTGTTTAAGCACGACTTTTCTACTGAATAGCATGTTAATTCGCAATAACGCCTTTTCTGCATTTTTATGATTATAATCTTAAAATTTATATTCTTGCTTAAATTTTGCACAATAGTGCATGCTAAATAGCTTAAAACTCAAATATTTTGAATTTGCAAATATTTACTTGGTTTTTAGTTTTTTTCCTATGTAGCATATTAATCTCAACACATGATGTTATTTTCCTCATTTAGATATAATTTGTAACAGAAAACCTAAAATAACAGTGAAATTATCTCTTACATAAATTTTTCAATATGTAACTCTAACTAAATTTTAATCAGGGCAACAGCTTAACTCATGAGATGAGATGAAATGTAAGATGAACGATTTAAGAGAATTTTTTTTGTGGAAATAAATTTGTAATGTGCAATTCGCTATTTATGACTATGTTAAAGTAAGCATTCCTAGTATATCGATGATATTTTAAAACGTTATTGTTTGATATTCTTAAACATAATTTCTTTAGAAAATTGTGGTTAATTGAAAACTCCATCTCGAGATAAAATAAAATTGACTAGCGTACATTTTTTTCAAAATTTTTTTATCTTACTCTTTCTTTTGGCATCTCAACTATTAGTTGGACAGATCCATATTCGCACATACTTTTTCCCTACCTAAGACGGTTACACAGATAACAGTTTTAAAAAGGGGAAAGTAACTCACGCTTCTGTTCTCCAAGTTTGTAGATGATGGCCTGAGTAACTTTTCTGCGAATCTAAATCAATGATAATTCGGTTTTTAAATGCATAATAAACGATGTAGTTAAGATTTCGAAATAAAACATAACCTACGTTGTAAGTACCCCATCGACTAGTACTCTGATATATTTCCTTCAATTGCTTAGCTGTTCTCAATTCAACCCCTTATTAAAATTCTATGGATAAACAGAATAATGATTTTATTTATATCAATGGTAAATGTAAAACTCTTTGAAGTTTCTCCCAAGGTTAGTTATAGTATGTATCAGATGTCATCAAATATTTAAACTTCAAGAACCACTAATATAGGAATTTTTTTAAAAATAAACATTAATACTTCTTAAAATAACCATCATATTTTCACAATTGGTAAGCATTACATATTTACTTGTTTTTATTTCACTTTTCTTTCTTTTTGAATGTTAATTTCAACATAATCCGATTTTCATCATATAATTTGTAAATTTTGCTACATTATTTAAACATTCTTAAAAGAATAACAAATTTGGCACTTGTGTTTATTTTCAAAATGAAATGCAAAATAACACATTTTAAGCATGCCAATTATTTTACTCATGTAAGATGCAACAATGAAACTTTAAATGAAAGAAAAATCCGTACTTATTGTAATAATTTAAAGTAGCTTCCTTCTAATTTAGTAATTTATATAATCCTCTAATTTAGTAATAAATTCCTTTGTTGTCATTGTGAGTTACATATAATGTAGACAAACCTATGAGTCAAGATATGTCCTATCTTGGCGGCATATATTAAACCAATTTCGGCAGCCAAGCTTGGTCCTATCTTGGCAACCCAGATTGGTCCAATGTAGGTTTCCAAGCTTGGCCCTATCTAGGCAACCCAAGTTGGTCCTATATAACGAAATGTAGACCATCCAGAGTTGGCCCAATATAGACCGCCAATACTGGAGCAAGGCAAAGCCACGATATGCCAATATAAGGCCAAGCTTTTTTGCTACTTGGGATAAAGCTACTTAAAAAATAAATACCCAAAATTAATATAATCCAATTACTACAATCAACTCAAATGATATAATTTAAGTTCATTGAAAATGATTGAATAACTGCATTCATTTTTAATGGACTTTTTAATAATACTTCGCTAAACGAGTATAATTTATTCCAGAATCATACTCGTACACTCGTTATATGCGAAACAATTCTTCTCATATAAATTAACGTAAAATGCGATATGCGTTTCATATCAAAAAAATACTCACATAATATTTCGTAAAATAATTGCTCAAAGAAAATTAGTTATATTTTGTCAAGGAGAAGGAATCATCTTCATTCATTCTTTCACCACAAAACGAACTTATCAGGAATGCAAATTAGATTTGTCTAAAACAAAAATGGAAATAATTATGATACCTACCTATTTTTTACTAGAAAGATGTCTAGAGACATTTTTCACCAACGCTTTAAAATTTCGCAAAAATACGAAAATTATAATTAGATAAATTTGTAGTGTGCATAGCCACTTCCTTATCTGGATGATGCTTCTCAATGCAAGACGCACTACAGTTTCCCATGCTTTCGACATTTTTCTTATTTCTCTAGTAGATTGTCGCTTTTCTGTTGCTTCTTCCTCTTCTGAAAAAGTTACCGTCAAAACTTCGTGCTGTCAAAAGCAATATAACTCCATAAGTTCATCGTGATTAGCTCCTTACTGTGTTCTTCCACAAGTTCTTTGGTGACCAGTGCTCTTAGCTGTATTCTTCTACAAGCTCTTCGATATCACATTTATTCCCCCCATTCCCAAGATAGTGGCTAAATACAATCGCGTTGACTACAGGTTCCACAAATAATACTGTCTCGAGCCCATCAAATTCGCATTCGATAACGCTCTCAAGCCAAAACATTTTCCAAAAAATTATGTTTTTCTTGGTAACCTTTTTCGACACCTTGTTGATCATCTTGAGTCAGGCAACGACGAGGAAGTGTTTTCAAAAATTTTCTGAGAGTGAGCTTCGTTTCTAGTCACCAAAAAATAATCCTTGAAAAGTGCTTTAATGCAGACTTCTAAAAGTTAGAAATAACTCAGTAGTCCATGGACTAGAATCACGGTGTTGAGTTGAGAGGCAAAAACAGAATCTTGATAAGCTTAAATTCTTGAGGAAGGTTATTTATAGTAGGCCTGAAGGATAGGCAAGAACGCGTTATCTGTAACAAACACGGTATGAAGTGGCAGATTCATTTCAAGCAAATATTATTTTCACTTAAGGATCAAACACTTCCTTTATCCACTCAGTAAAAAAGTCTCGCGGCCTTCCAGAAAGGCCTCCACATCACATTTAGTCTTCGCACTCATCTGGACCTCGGACTTATTGAAAGATCGTGAATTTTCTAAATGATAAACAAGCAGAAGCTTAATCTTCAAATCAGCGCTTGTATTGACAAACTTGGAGGAATTTGCCGGAGAACTTCAGCGAACAAGTGAAGCCAGAAAACGACATTTTTTAGAAAGTTAGAAATATCTGGAAAGGCACCCGCGACAAAGCAAATTATTTATCGTTTTCTTTTGTTTTTTTCTTTTTTTTCCCTCGAAATAATGTATGCGATTAACTTTTATCAATATTTTTATGATAAAGATTAATTCCCAAAAATTTGTTTTATAAAAATTAACATTTTTATAAAATGTTAGAAAATTTATTAATTTTATGAATTATGGATTATAAAGATTGAAGATATCTGTGGGATGCAAAAAATAGAACTTATTTTGACAAATATAAAAAATGTTCTATTCTAGGAAATAAGTCATATATTTTACAAAACATTTGTGAAAAATCTGAGATGGGTTAAAATTTGTATTAATACTAAACATGAATTTTTTTATGAGAAGGATATAAATTGAAATTCAAAATCTTATTTTTTTAATATTCAAATATATGTTTAAATTAATTTAGATAAAATACACAGAAGGAAATATTCTGCATTTAAATATGTATGGTATTTCATATTATTGAAAACATTGATTCTTGTTTTTAATATATATAACTGAAACAGTAATTTTGCTACATATTTTATGTTGCTGAGGTTGCTTAAGTGTAATAGATTTTTAATAAAATCAATTCAACATTAAATTTCAAAAAAAAAAATTGGAGCAAGTAATATTTGTTAACAATTTATGCATATATTGCCGAGCCAAATTAAATATAAAGATAGAATAATGTAAACATTTTTAATCGAGGATTAAGGTCTTAGAAGTTTTCTTTTGTTTTTTCTTTTTTTTTCCCTCTGAAATAATGTATGCGATTAACTTTAATCAATATTTTTATGATGAAGATTAATTCTCAAAAATTTATTTTATAAAAATTAACATTTTTATAAAATTTATTAATTTTATGAATTATGAATTATAAAGATTGAAGATATTTGTGGGATGATACGGATACAGGGTTACACAAGATTACAGGACACACAGGAATACAGGATAATGCAAAATTACAGGATACATACAAAAGTTCCGGATAACAAAATAGGAACACTAATATATTTAACAATACCAAACAGATTATTTTTATTTTTTATTGTTTTTATTTATTGACTTAAGGCCTGTTTACACGTTCCGAGTTTCTCGTCCGAACTTCCTCGGAACCCGTTGCCATCGCGAAATCGGAGTGCGTAAACACGTTCTCGGATGTCGAGCTCCGATCTCAAAAGGAAGTAAAACATGTTCTACTTTTCCATCCGAGATTTTCGTCCACAGCCAATCAGCTTTATGGAAGAGTGACGTCATCGAAGAACACGAAAATCGAATTTTTCAACCCGAAGAATTTTCTTCGTCAAACAGTTGTTTTCTTTGTGGGACATTGACAAAATGAATTGGGCAAAAGAACAAATCGAAATTCTAATTGAAGAATATAAAGGGTAGCCATATTTATGGAATGTAAATTCTGTTGATTATCACAAGAATTTCAGAAACAAAGGATACGTAGAGCTGTCTGCTGTATTAAATATATCATCAGACGAAATTTAAAAAAAAAAAATAATAATTTAAGAAGCCTATTCTTATGTGAACAAAAATATTTTCTTCTATTAAAAAATTAATAAATAAGATTTAAATTATTGTAATTAATCTGAACTTTCTGATGAGATGACTTTAATTAACACTGTTCTACTCCTATACATTTTAAGGAATTCAAAATAATGTAAATAACTTGAATCTTAAAGCTTTTAAACAGGTTAATGAAAATAAAAATAAAAATGAATATAGTGAATCACATTATTCCAATTATTTGATAAAAAAAATATTTGGCTTTAAAATAGTTTTTATCAAAGCATTAACTCTCTAGAAAAAAGTTATGATTTGAAAACCAATGAAAATCTTTTGTTTGCAAATTATTGTCATTTCTATGATTTTTTTTCTTTCTTAAACTAATAAATCATGTTTATTAGAATAATTGAATATTAAAAAGTCGACAAGTCTAATAAAAATTTTCCCTTATTCTAATCAAATTTTTTTATAAGCAGCAATTGTTCCATGCAAATATAATTGAAAAAACTAAATACATTAAGAACAACTTATTGGCTTTATAAATTTTGTTAACAGAATACTATTATTTAATTAAGTTTAATATAAAGGCATAATTTTTTTTGTCCAATTTAATTTAATGGAGAAAAATATTGCTTAATTTAGTAATACATACATTATTATGATTCAAATGGCCTCACTGAAATCCTTTTTACATAAGCAAATTAATTTTTTATTAGCTGAAAATAGTTTAAGTAATTTCTTTTAAGATGTTAAAAATCTAGATTTTGTATAATCAGCTAGATATTTTAATTAACAGCAAAATCAAAATTCTTAATGTATTCTTCCTATAATTACACGAGTTACTTTCTTACATTGTATCATTTTCCATAATATTGAAAACTTATCAATATAAATGTTTTTATTATAAGTGGGCAAATTATAATATATTGTGTATTTTTATTTAAGCATTTATAGTATTCTTTTGATTGTATTTTGCATAAAAATACAACTGTGAAGAAATTGAAACATTTTATAAATGTACTGAAAATGTTATAAATATTAATAATTTACTTTAATTAAAAAGTTTTAGTTTCAAGATTTTTAATGTTCTCTGCTATTTATTAAAGTAGATAGTCGATGTAAAAGAAAGGAAAAATTATGTATAGATATTTCCTTTATATATACATATATAATCTATACATTTTATGAGACTTTTAAGCCTATTTTATTAAGTTTTTAAATTAATGTCTGATTTTATTAAAGTGTTTCATGTGTAATTAAAAAAATAACATTTATGTAGATACATTTTTTAAATTTATTTTTCATATTCTGTTGAAATTGCAGACATTCTGATTTCTGTATTTCAGATTTATTCAAAAATAAATGCAGTTTAGTGGAATGATGAGCTTTCATTGTAAAAGTGTTTACAGTTTTCATTGCAAAAATGATTAATATAGACACATGATGGCAAAAAATGTTTAATATAGATTTTAGCCATAATTCAATAAAAACATGTTTCTAAATGAAACCTAATCTTTTTAAAATATCTTATAATTTACATTACAATTTTTAGTATCCATATTTGCTTAAATATGTTTAAAATGTCACTCAATAAGAAAGATCTCTTTTTGAATTTTTTTTTTTTTGCTTTGATCTACAATACTATTAGTTAAAATATCAACAAATTCCTATCATAAAAATTGTTTTGACAATCTATTGCGCTGATTTGACAGCCAAGGTTCAGTCGGGGCCGTCGCGATCTTGTTGAGAGAAATATGTTCGCGACGGCTCCGGTTCAGTCCACACTGATCTATTTATTATTACTTTTATTTTTTCTTTTCGATAATAATGAAGCAGCAGCCACTACCGTCATTATTGTTACGATTTTTAATTTCTCATTCATATTAAAAATAGAGATTAAATAACTTGAACAGCAACAAAGGAAGCGAAATAAAACAGCAACAAATGAAAACTAAAAGCGAAACTACGATAAACGTTAAAATATCGAATCAGAGAAGTCGGAACGTGTAAACACCACTCTCGGATCGATCGGACGAGAAACTCGTTTCTCGGTCTTGATGACGTCATATTGCAAATTCGGACGAGAAACTCGGACCGTGTAAACAGGCCTTTATTTACAAGAGACACACAAGTTTAATTGTTAGCTGTCGCCGCAGGCGAACTTCCCAATAGATGTCGCCACTGTGATCAGTAACAATTTAACAAGATTATTTACAATGATTTTTTACACACATATACAATTAATTTGGGTATTCATTATTATTATTTCTTTTCCGTTTATTATTGTTTAGGTGGATGGAAATGTTTGAGAGAGGTCTGAATCTCAAGACTGCTCTAGGTCTGTGAAAATGAACCAAGTCGTAAGGACTGTACTGTCCAATACCCTGAATCTCACTATTATGGTAATTGAGTATATTTTTCATATAAGTTAAAGGCCAGATATTTTAAGTAACGAGCTATGCGTAGGATGACTAGATTTTCTCTAATTTGTTGGTTTATAAAGTATTATTTTGAGTTAGTTATTAGTCTTAGAATTTTACTTTGCTTGGCTTCTAAGATTTTGATGTTCATGTCAGCTGTCCCTCCCCAGATTGGAGCACCATAGATGATAATTGGCCTGAGGTAAATTTTGTATATTAATAATTTATTGGTTAGCGATAATTTTGACTTTGGCACTAGTAAAGTATAGAGGGTAGTTTTAGCTGATATAAACCTGTTTTTAATTTTTATAATGTTGGCTTTTTAGGATACTCTTCTGACAATAGTGAGTCCAAGGTATTCAACTTTACTTATCCAGGGAACTTCTCTTCCCTCAATTTTGACATTTTCACAGGGTAGAATCTTTCTGGTAAACAGAATTGCCTGGGATTTGGTCGGGTTTACTTATATCCTCCATTTTAAAAGCCACTCCTCTACTACCTTTAAGGGATCAGATAAGTGTAGAATGGAGAGTTTTGTGGTTGCTATTCGTTGATAAAATGGCAGTGTCGTCTGCAAACAGGCAAAGCATAGTGTTGGGATTTTGCGGGATGTCGTTGATAAAAAAATTAAGTAAAAATGAGCCCAGCAGTGATCCCTGGGGTACGCCTGCTAAAATGGGCTTTTCCTGCGAATATACAATATCAAGCCTTACGGCAAATTTTCTATTGGATAGATAGTTTAATAATATAATTAAGATGGGGGAAATCATAACTAATTAATATAAACAGTAGACCTCGATGCCAGACACAGTCGAAAGCTTTTTCTATATCGAGGAATACTCCTCCAGTAGATTTTTATAGGCTATTCCTTTTGCTATTTTCTCCACTGCCAGGAGTAATTTTTGGGTTGTGGAGAGCTTTCTGCGGAAACCAAATTGCTGAGGGATTATGATGCTCCTCTGAGCATATAAGACTAACAGTTTGTTGAGGATAAATTTTGCAGCTATTTTGGCCATCGTCGGCAGTAAGGACAGTGGCCTGTAACTGGAGGGTAGGTTCCTATTCTTTCCCTGTTTGTGTATCGGTATGACCACTGCCTTATTTAATACTGTGGGAAAGTTTCCAATGTTGATGATGGCATTGATTATGTAAGTTAGTAGACATATTGCGCTAACCGGGGTTTGCTTAATTGCCTTATTTGTGATGAGGTCGAAACCCGGGCTCTTTTTAGGTTTCAGTTTCAGAATTATCTTTTAAACCTCAGATGCATTAATTGTCTGGGTATCTTGGGGGGTGTTATTTGTATGTTGGAAATATGAGTTAACAACATAATCGACATAACTTTAATTTTTAATGCTTATGTTATCATTTACTACGTTTTCTTGAAATTGCTAATCGAGAGAGTTTGTTAAAATTTCAACTTTTTCTTGGGTTATTATGACCAATTTGGAGGGGGGGGGGAAATCCCATATGTGAAGGGGGGAGGATGTCCTTTTTTGATTTTCTTTTCTTAACTGCTCTCCAGAAGGAGCTATTTTCAACATTTAAGTTGATGAGATATGAATTCCAGTTATTGCTATTTCGTTTTTCATTCCGTCGTTCTAAATCTATTGCTTTCGGAGTCTATTTCTAGATTTGATTAAGTTGATGATTTTGTCAGGAAGATTGTTGTTTGGTTGGGTGGGTTTCTTTGGCGTTTATTGGTCTCAAGAGCTTTCTGTATGATTTGTGACGTAGAATTCTCCGAGCAAGGTTTTCCCCGGAGAATTCTCCAGTAGTTTGCAACGGGTATATTGGCACAAAATAGCAACGTGAGACGCTTTTCCATTGGCTTATCATTGGACACTTGAGATCCCAGCCTGTTTGAGATTTGCTGACCATTAGGCAACTCCTGATCATATTCTAGATTGTCTGGGGCTTACCAGAATTTATTTTTTAACAAGCCCAATTTTAATGTTAGATTTTTTTAGAGTGACAAAATTTATAGAACTGATTTAGAGTTGCTTAACAATGGATGTATACAACAATAACAATAAATTTTATTATTTATTAATTTTTATTTCCAATGACAGGGTAAATGCTAAGAAAAATACAAATAAAACAAAAATCACAAAATAGACATGAGACAAAAACAGGACACATGAATACAGTATATAAACATAAATGAGACATAAATGAGATGACTGGAGTCATTGCCCCAATTATTCTCTGGCTAGCAAATAAAGCGACGATTCAGAGCTGCCATTAAGTGCAGCATAGTGGTGGAGGTAGGTCCTATTCATGGGCTCTGCCAAGTTGCAGAGCGGTGAATTTAAGATGCCAATGCGGTGCAAGTGTTAAGTCAGACAGTCATGACCTGTCAGGAGTTAATTTTGCCACAACTTCACGGCATGGATCATCAAGGATATTCAGAAGGTCATCTTTCCACCGCTTGGCTTTTATCCTTTCTTGTAGTTTAGAAGCTTGAATTCTTTTAAAAACTTGTTTTAGTTGTAGCTTTATAGTGTAGTAGGAAACCTCTGTGTTTTGGCTGAAGAAGTCCTGCATAGCTCTTTGCAAAGAAGTCTGTTCATTTCCATAGGTGTCACAGTGTCCAAGAACACACTGGAACACATGTTTCTTTCATGATGTCAAAATTTCCATGAGCTCCTAGATATGGAGAATTTCACAAGATGGGGGAAAATTGAGCTTATAGCCTGAATTGCAACCTGTGAATCAAAGAACAGAGCCACCCTGTTAAAACCATCAGGAAGACAAATTTTATTATAAATCAACTTATATGATATTTATTATGCTTGTAAATTATTTCCAACAAAATAATATGAAATTGTAGCTTGAAAAAAATAATTGGTTGTTGAATTTTTCAAAAATGATTAACAATATATGTTAAATACTTGTAAGTCATATTTCAAACAAATTGAAATTCTCATTATGTAAGACAAAAATAAAAGAATGCATTTGGTTAAAATATTCTCATATTTTTAAGATAGAGATGAATAAAAATTAAAAAAAAAAGCTTGCTGAATACATTGATTCACATTACATTGTAAGACAAACATAATATCATTTAATTTTATGCAACATTTAATATTAATGAGTGTGATACAATTTGAAACATTATTTTACCATTAATTTGAATGAATGATCTAGAATTAACTCATTATTTTGCAATATTATTTATTCACAAGAAACAATTATAGTCATAATAATTCTATTAAATATTTCTCAAAATGTTTACACATGTTCAGAGACATACTTAAACCTTTATAATAAATTTCAGCAGAAAATAAATCTTCAAATTTTACACTTCCTACTAAGCAAATCTGCACTTAAAATTTCAAAGCAAGTAAAAAATTATCTGAATAATCTCATTGTGTAGACAAAACATTTTACATTTTAAAGTTAAAGGAGGATGGGAGGCAAAAATGCAAAATTTACAGATGTTCATTTCCATAGAGAGAGTGGGAAAAAAATCAAACTGGAATGGATTCTAGACATCATATCTCAGTGATAGGTGCAAGCAAAACAGCTACTAATTGGATTACTTAAACAAGGAATGATTATTCTGAACAACAGATTTTGCAATAAGTGCATTTATTTGTAGCAAACATAATCCTATAGTGAGACCTCATGTTATAATAAATTGATAAATTTCACCACCATAAATAAGCATCAAATAAAGTGGATTAGAATTAGATAAATATTCTAGTTACATTAATACTAATATATTAATCTTAAACAAAATAGTAAAGAATTTACAGGAATTGTGAATAAATTTTTTTGTTGAAATAAAGAAAAAATAAAAATTTTAAATCAAAGTATTCTTTAAAAAAACAACAAATAACCATGATTAATAAAAATTAATTACACAACAAGCCAAAGTAAAAAAAGAAAGAATGAATTAAATATAACAATAATATTTAAACCGGTGAAAAAAAAAGTTCTTTTTAATATCCTATATGATATATCAATTTTTATTGTACAGCAAGATGTGGTATATAATAATTAGACAATAAATTTTAAAAATTTGAATCGTAAAAAATGTTGACTTCTGACTTACAACAAAAATGGAATAAAATTATCCAACATATTATTGACCAAGCAGCCAAATATTAGATTATACTTAAAAAATTGTAAATAATACATTCAACAAGAAATATATAAAAAAGTAAAATCCTCTTATAACTGACAAATAGTGAAAAAATATTAACATTTTTCATACATGTCAAATATACTAATTTATTTAGCATGTAAATTAATACTGGACAATCAGAGTAAAATTTCTGAAACTAATAAATAATGAAGCAAATTTGATAAAACTAAAGAAAATACAATTTTTATAAAATATTATTGAAATAAAAAAAGGACTATGTTAGTAATTAAAACAAGCATTTGTTTTTAATTGATGGGATTCTGGTCTATACATTACCATAATAATATTTAGAATATAAAATAGCACAAATTCAGTATTTTATAAAAATTCCAAGAATTCCACAAGGCTCTTCAAAATGATTAAGAAAACTGTATTCACTTTAATGGATATTTATAAAAAATGATGCAGTTAACATTATCAGAAGGGGTTTTTAATTGTACAGCTAATAATATAAGGCTGTACAAAATAAAAATACCATCTTTTTTCAGTACACATTCAAAATATCAAACAGCATATTTTTATTATAATATAAATCAAATGCATTTATTTTAACAAAGGAATGAAGTAAATGTTTATTGTTTACCTTATTATAGTGCCCTAATTTTGAAAAATATTTCAGTGCAATTCTTCATGAGAGTTAAAATTTTCAATATGTAGTACATTTTAATAATAATATTAATAATAATAAAAATATTAATTATGCAAATTTTTAGCTTAATTTATACAGTATGTAAAAATGCAAAATAACTCACTTTTCTGGAATAGGAATTAAATTACATGCTTCAGTGAAGATTTCTAAATATAAAAAGTTTACACAAGCAAAATTAAGCAACAGAAAAATAATCCAGAAATAATGCAATTGTAAACCTAACATAACGAAATTCATTATCAAAATAGAAGGGTGATATAGTTATAATTAATAAAGCAGTTTGATAATGATAACAATAAATTGAATTCATTTTTTAAAAAAAATCTAGATAATAAGAAAAATATAAATTAGAGATGGCTTTGTTCGTAGTTTCTAAATTTCGCTAAATTCTTTTCATATAATAATGGTACTCAATTACTTCAATGCAAGCATATTTTTTAACATATCAATTTATGAATAAGGTTTTATTTAATACAGAATAAATATCCTTGCAAAAATCAATATTATTTCAAGACTTTCATTAAACTTTTCTCCAGAAAACAAAATGGGAGAAAACTGTGAATATAATTAAAGAATGAGTAAAACCATTAATACACATATTAATTGCCATAGAAATTATTGCTTTTCAAATCACACTAATTTTATAGACCAAATTAGATACACTTTGCTTTTATGCATGCAATTAAAAAAAAAGCAATTTTTGAGATACAGTTGAAATTAAAGCCCAGAGGGGGATTGCAATAAGAGGGAACTTACCTAGTAGACTAAAAATACCTAAAATATAATATTAAATAGTTAAACATAGTTAATATTTTTTTGAACGCTTCATACTAAAATATTAGCTATTCTAAATTTTATGGAACCTAAGCTTCAATTAATCCGGTCTTTAAATTTTTCCAATTAAATTTATATATGCCCTGTTCTAGTGCTTGAATGCCAGAAGTATTTTTGTATTTTAATGCAAAAGATATACCAATATTTTTTTAAGAATCTAATAAACTGAATGTCACACTAATAAAGTTTTAAAGTACACAGATATAAATGTAAAAAAGAGCATGTGCTTGTTATTAAATATAATGGAGGTATTTTTACTTTCAGCACAAATACCTTAGTATCTAAACAGGCAAATACTTTTCTACAATATACACAAGCACTTATATAAGAAATTGATTACTAAGATAAGAAATTTATGCAAGGAAAATTTTTAAATTAATTCATAATTTTCTAAAACTAATTTTAATTGGATATTTTAAAAACCATCAAAATATGATTCTTATTTCTCTGCAAATCAGAACCTATTTAAATATTGTAATGAAAATAAAGTTGCCAAGAGTAAGTCTAAATACTAGTTAAATTCAAAAAGTTAAAGTAATCAAGAAACATGCAGTTAATTTAAAATTAAATTGTGTTTAAAGAGATTTATAATGAAAGTAAGTATTTCCAGGATTCTTGTAAGAACTTCAGTGCTTGGCAGCCCAACTGTAGTTGTGAAAGCTACGAATTATTTCAATCTTAAAAGCGATTCCCTACTTTCTACACATTTTAAAATAAAATTGGCTGGAATATTATTATCTTTGAGATGATCAGTTAAAAGTTTTATTTGATTTTTAGTGAATTCATGATTATTGTAGATGTAGTAAATATGATTTGTTCATTAAATATAATATTCCTATATGCTTTTAAAGAAATATTAGAGTTCCAGTATATTAATTTATTAACCTTAAAATCAAATTGATTTGTTCTGTCAAAATTATCCACATAAGTAATCAAATTTTTAACACTAATAAATAAATCTAAAACTTCAGTGCTAATATCAAATAAATTTGTTTTAATTAGAGAAAGTTCATTGGGGTAAATATATTTAGAAATATCTTCAAAATTTGAATTATTGAAGATAATACAATCATCAATATATCTAGAAGCAAAAGGATACTGATATAAAACATTTTTCAAAATAATGTAGACACAGATTTACGAGTATGCTGGAAAAATTAGATCCTTGTGGAATACGAATACCACAATTTGGAATAAATATATTTTCAACATTATAGATAAAATTATTATAAATACACAATTTAACCAAGTGATTCCAATATTCAAAATCAACATTTAATAAATTTTTATAATCTTAATAATATAAATACAATACACCGTTTAATTTATCAATTGGTATGCAAGTGAAAAGATCTTTAAAATCAAAGAAATTAATGCAATACATACTAAAAATCTAAAACAGATTTATTATTACTAATAATCCACAAGTAGCTTCAGATTTAACAATATTTTTTAATATAATATTTAGATACTTAGCAAAAATAATACCAGGTTTATTCATGTAAGATTTAGTTCTCACATAAATTATTCATGTAAGATAAAGTAATATATCTGAATTTTATAGAAAATTATGGTTGGTACTATAGAGGATCCATAAACAGTGACCATCCAAAGGAGGATGAATGCCTCAATTCAAATTGCTTTAGCAATCCTACTGATTTAAAATTTATCTTTGATAAATTAAAATTTAGAAAATTTGGCTTCAAAAAATGATAAACTTCTCTCAACTTTAAAAATTAATAAATTTCTGACATATCTAATCTATTTTATATTTGTAAAATAAACAACATTATTTTATCTCATTGAACACAATTTTTGTAAAAATAAGTATGTAAGTCAAACCTCTAATTCCTTAAATATCCACATTAATTTACTTAGGTCCAATATTAAAAACTATGACAGTAAAAAATTTAATCTTGAATTTAATCATTTTCAAATTCATAACTTTAATGATGCTATCATTAACATCATTGACATCAAATCTAATACAGAAATACATATTATAAAAAAATTAATTTATCATCAACTTGAAATCCTGTGCACCTTTCGGTCTTAATGAATTATTTAATGGCAAAACTATAAACTGTTCTAACAGCAATCCCTTCTTATTTTTTCCTTCTAATTATCATAAAACTAAGAGATTTAAAAAAGGTGGTTGAAAAATTAACAAATCTTATGCTAAAAAAGATATTAAAAATAACGTGGAGTAAAATAAATTCAGAAAAAATTTACAACTTGGAATTTTTTTATCAAATACTTATAATTGATAGCCTTGTTAAGTTTTTATAATGAAATGAACTAATAGTGATTGTAAATTTTTATATTCATGTTTAAATGATATATATTACAATAATCAACACTTTAAGATTTATTTTATGATTTAAATAAATAGATACAATAAAATTAAAATTAAGAAAAATATTTAGATTACATTATTTTACTATTAATTTTGAAAATTTAAACTTTGACAATATTAGATTCAATAGTTTTTCATTAATGACTTGTATAATATTTTTCCCATAGAAGATGTTACTGTCAAACTTGCATTTTCTTATGATATTCCTTTTAAATATAAAGTATTTAATTATAATCAATTTTGAAAAAAATATCTTCGCATCTAGAAAACTCAACAATGTATTTGCAATAACAATGATTTCAAAATTTTTACTAACCCTGATTGATTTAGGACACATCATTACATGTGATTTAAATGTTATCAACAATCATAAACTTAAAGAAATAGTACATAAAGGAACTAAATACAGACCAATTTTTCAAATAAATACATTTAAAATACTTAAAGTAATTTTACACATAATATTGATTCATTTATCTATAAAATTTCAAATTTTCATGCTACACATATTGACATTTTTACAACTTACACACCAAAACTCTTTAATAAAATTAAGAGTTTTAAACATTTGTATATGTTAGAATTTAGGGTTTCTTTATCAATTAAATCTAAATAAAATTATTTACAAAAAATGCATAGTTATTGGGGGTTTATCAACAGATGTAATAATGAAGTTGTCTTTAAGATTCTTGACGGCAGGTTTTAATGGGCCAAGTTAAATTCCAGGAAATGATAAATTATTATCAAAAATAAAACCCTTAATTTTAATTTATTAGGATTTGAAGATTGAATGAACTCAAATGCTTTATCTCTTGAAAAAACTGCATTCTTTGATGGCTATCAGATTAAGATATTTGGTATTAAGTTGAAAAAAATAATCTTTATTTTAATGCCTGGCTGCATTTAGGATACATTTATTCAACACTACAAGGGGAGATATACACCTACAATACTATACTACATGTAATAGCATCTTATACAGTGGAGACACTTAGTGGCTGTGTCATATTCGTTTCAAAAGTGAAGGGATTAAGAAACAGAGAGAGAAAGAGGAACATCCATGCCTGAACCAAGATTCGAGCAAAGGACCTACTGCTTTGAAGTTAGGGAAACTAACTTCTCTGCCATTGATTCCCAGTCGACAAAATAATGGGACAGGAAAAATGAAAATGTTGTTTACATTATAAACTGTCTCCATCAATATATTTTAAAAAATGACAGATATCAATTTGAATTACAATATTTTTTTGTGATTATGAACAACATAAGCAATGATATTAATCAAAATTGTAAAATATAAAAATTATGCTCAGAAATTTTTGATCTCTAAAAACATTTTTTCACATGAAAAATAATTTTATGAATAATTTTGATTTAAAATACAAATCAAATTATTCCATCTGCCAAAGAAATTCACTTCAACAGCAGGTCTGAATATTAACAATTTGGAAATCATACCTTATTACTAAAAAGATATATTTAAAAAGAAAATAATCAAAGTAAATTATTTTTTACTGAAAATATGATACTACATAAGTAGAAATATATTTTACTTGAATTTTTTAAACAAATTACACATATTACAAATAAATAACATTTTTGCACTGTTACCTAATAATAGGCATTTTGAAAATATGTTAACTAGTATGTCTTGGATTTATAAAAGCATGCAATTGTTATCCTCAGAAGTTGCTTAAATTCTAACTGCCTGCAGATCTTTTTCCATGTTATACTGTATCACATGCGACTTTGAAGGAGTAATATTAACAGTAATTGATTAATCTTTGCTGTAATCTATATGAAATATTTTATTAAAAAAACCCTAAATAAATCTTATTCCACATTATCACTTATAAAGAGTCAGCAGAAATTTAAAAGTAGATAGCAAATATTATGAAGAATTTACATAACTTATAAATTATTATGGAATGATTCACGCTTAGAAAATATAATTAAATATCACAATTTTTTATTAGTTTTACAAAATTAAGCAATAATTTTAAATTATTGATAACCAAATTAAGATTAATTAAGTGCAGTCTTAAAAATGTAATAGAATATGAAAAGTTAAATTTCAGTAAGATATAATGTGTTTTTAAAAAGAACTATTTTCAATATTTTATTTTAGAAACTGTGTCACTACATTTTGTTTGCAAATGCTTTTCACATATCTTTGACTATACATGTTATGATTGCGTGAACATGAACTCAGTTTAAATGATAAGGTTAAACAATAAAATTCTTTTTATTGTTGTTGCATATCATTATTTTTCTATATTTAAAAACAGTGTGACTTTCAATTTAAAAAATAATAAGAGCACTCATAAAAAGCATTTTAAAAATATAGTTTGAATATAATTTCATTATGTGCAATCCAAAACATGATATTATATATATATATATATATATATATATATATATATATATATATATATATATATATATATATATATATATATATATGCTGTAACAACAACACAACAAGGAAAAATTAACATATAAAAAGCCATCAAAGAAAGTTATTATAAATGTTTTTATTATAGTTATTTTAAGAATAACATGATGAAAACTATCTTTTGTTGGGGAATTTATTATAGGGTAAACACAAATGTAACCCACTGTGAAGAATAAATATTGAAATTTTCTCAAAAACTCAATGGTAGAAAGAAATTGGACAATTTTTAAAAGAATGTGTAAATGAATTGAAAAATGTTTCATCAAAAGCATTAAATCTTTTCAAAATTGTATGGATTTAGTTAAAATAAATGAAATTGCTTTTTGTAATCTTGAATCTATAGAGGTAAATTTTAGTAACATTTAAATTGCTGAGTGCAAGCAGCTAAACATATAAAATAAATATTCTGTAAGTTTAATTGGTTAATATTTATTTTAAAATATTGCGAAAAAATGAATACAAAAATATTTACTCAGTGTTCATTCAAGCACTTAATAACAATATATGGAAATTCATAACTAAATATCTACTCATTCTAGCATATTTTATAAACTGAAAATTATTAAAAACATTTCAATTTAAAAGAATACTAGAAATATGTCGTTCTTCAAAATATTTCCATCATTTTTTTTAAATAACATCGGATACTAGGTGACTAACAATTCACCACAACAAGGCCGGAAACTTCTACTCATTTGTCATTACATAGTGGATACATGTGAACCAAATCACAGAGGTGAGTAGCATTACCCACGCCATACCACCACAAACCCATTTACAGCATGGGCCACATTCATACATCATCACAGAAGAAAGGACAAATAAACATAGACAGGAATTAACATCCATGTCCGAACAAGGATTCGAACCAGAGACCCACAAATCTTTCTATTACGTCAGCAGACATTTTAGATGAATGTGACAAATGAACTTTGAATTTGAAACTTTTAGTTAAAGTAAATTAAATTCACTACTTTTTTTGCACTTTAAAGATTTACTGCATTTGTTATTTGGTAAAATATAGTTAGACAGTAAGTTCTCAGTTTATGTTTTATATATGAATCTCCATCCTTATATATACTTTGCCAAGTACAAATGATGAAATTATTTTTTAGTAATAATGATGTTAGCATTTAACTAAACATTTTAATTCATTTCTTATATAAAACTGAATTTATAAATTAATTTATTCAAAATTATTAAATTAAAAAACTTCTAGTTGAAATTTTGCTGAATTCTGCTTCAGAAGTTTTCATTTTTTGTTTCACTTTTTTAAAATTATTTTCTTATACTTCATGTCGTTTAGCATGTTTTTAGCTATTTTTCTATTTTTTTTATTCTCTATATACAGATCACATTTCATATTTAGTCATAAATATGTTTTGGTAGGATAAAATGAGATCATCATTAATAATGCTCTGCACAAATACTAGTTATTAATCACTCGAATCTCTAAAATAATCCTTAAACTACATTGAACTAGCAAGAAACACAAAGAAAAGATAATTATTATTCAGGAGATATCAGTTAAACATTCTCATAGAGAATTTAATGTGTCCACTAAGGATTTTCTTACATCCCTAAAGATATGATATAAAATAATGTATTATATTTTAAGTATGCATTCAAATGCAAACTAAAACTGTTTCAGATTAATTTTTGCTTTTATCCATCATTATTTTTGTTTGAAATCTAATTTTAAATGATAAAAAAACATTAATCATTTTTATTATTATTTGTTTTTCTAAAAAAATAATTAAGATCATTATGATACAGCATACAAGTGGATATAAAAACAAGTATTATGATGTGGCACATTTCATTATCTATTATAAAGCAAATAACAAGCATTATTTTAATCACTGGTTTAGTAAACAATTGTAATGAGAATTAAAATGCATGGTTTAATATATACTGAAAATTTTATGAAAAGAGGACAAAAATATAAATAATAGACTTTAAATGAAATACAAATTATCAACACATACTTTGTACAGTATTAAGTAAAAAAAAAGATTTTGTATTCTAATTGTTGCAAAATATTTACTTACCTTAATAAGAAATTTTCAATTATAGCAAGTCTCATTTTAAAATTAACGATTTTAGTACTGCTTGTTGAAAATTCAACTGATATATTTTGGGTGCAGAGTCTTTATGATTTCCTAAAGGGCACCTTGTTCGATAAGCTTCAGAAAAAATTACAAATTACTTTAAAAGAATCACAAATAACCTAATATTAAATTAAATATATTCAACAGAGCATAAAATTAAGATGGCAGTTTTTAACATACATTAAAATTTCAGTAAAATTAAAAAAAAACTGTTATTTAAGAAAATGTTTATTTTACAAAACATGAAAAAATTCTGTCACTATATTGTTTATTTATAAGTGTTTAGAATTCTCACACAATAAAAATTAGATTAGAGTTACAACTTATTTTTTTCGATAATATATAATGGATAAAGAATTACATCAGCATTTATTATTCAAAGCCTCTATACATATTTTTGCCTAGTCTTCACCGAAAAACTGAAGAAATACACAATTATGATATTAAAGGAAAATTTTCCCAAGGCATATTTGTTCAATATATTAGAGATGTTTATATTGCATATAAAATATGTTTAATCCTTTCCTTAAATCACCCAAATACAGACTAAAAGTGAAATTTCTTCAATCAAAATTAAATATTTATATTGTCTGAGCTTTTAATATTGTCTAAGCTTAACATGTTTTGCTTTAATAATTTTTCCATACTATCTTAAAAAGATAAATAAGCCTTTTTTGCATTTTTTGACAATAACAAATGAAGTATGCCAACCAATGACCGTTGTTACCCTCTTAACTTTGGAGCAGTTTCTGCTATATTTATAAAAGCAGTGTCTAGGCATGATAATATAATCATGCACTACTATATAAAACCATCTTAGGTGCAACATGGTGAAAAAGTGATTTACAGAATTGTAGTGCATCATCAAAGTTGATAGAAATATAGAAAACTAAAATTTAATTTTAGCTATGAATAAGTTTCCAAACACAGTAATAAAACAGAATTTCATTTTGCTTTTATAATTTTATGTGAAAACTAATTGCATTATAAAAATTAATAAAAAAGTATCCATTTTCCTAATAGTCTAATGTAATTCTTAAGCCAGTTATATTTCTGTACAGTATTAAAAATTTTAATAGATTGTCATCACCAATTTTAGAAAGACTTATATAAGAGATTTTATAAATTTTAACGAAGTTATTATCTTCACATTTCTTCAAAAAACATTTTCATTTGCAAATTAAAGTTACAATCACATAAAAAATCTTATACATTTAGGAATAATGTTGTAGCACTTCACTTCTCATTAAATTAGTAAATTCAAGAGGCAAACAGATAAAGATTATAAATTAAAATATAATATATAAGGTTTCACTTAGTCGAATTTAGGGACAAGGAAATCAACCAGCAAATACTACGTCAAAATACTTAATAACTTCAAAAAATTTAATCCCATAAAGGATTAAATTTTTCAAAATAAGATTCGCCTTACCATAAGGTAAGGCAAATCTTATTTGAACAAATATTTGTAACAGTAAAATACATGAAAAAAAATAAATTATTAACAAACTTCAAGAAGCCTTTCCACAAAAGATTCAATACAATATTTTTCCACTAGTCATCTAAATCAGTATCAACTTGTGGTTCATGAGAAAACTTCAGTAGTTTAAAAAAAGGACAATTGTGTACTTTGGTTTTATAAATAATAGAACAAAATTTTATAATGAGAAATAATTATATTCTAAAAGATAATTCTTACCATCAAATTACACAGTATTAGAATTAGCACTGGACTTGTGAAATATAACAATTCAATTCAAATTTCATTATTCAATTGAAAATTAGTCCCAATCAAAGATTTGGGATTTATTTTCAAATGAAAGTGATTAATTTTCCTTAATGAGTTAGATTTTTAATGTGAAGTCTAACTCATTAAGCAATAAGTTTTAGTTGTAATATTTCACTTCTCCCATTAAATTAATAAATTCTAACAAACACCATTGCTTTCTCATTTTGGAAATTATTATTGAAACATTGAGGATTAAAATTTGAAAAAAATATCATTCCTGCAATGAAACTTTTAAAATGTAAAAGAAGCAGATCAAAGTCTTTAGATTTAACTAAGGATATTTTTAGAAGACTTTACAAAGGTCCACCTGTTTACAAAATTCATTTTCATTTAAAGTCAATAATTGTTTGCTTACAAAAATATTTGCTTATGTTACAATGAAAATAACTAAATTAACTTGGTGTCAATTTTTGTAAAGAACTTGATACAACAGGTATTGTCTTTAGCAAATAATTTAAAAGTTATAGGACAAATTAAAGAAAATAAATTTTGAAGCAGTATTCTATGCTTTTTTATAAAATTCCTTTATATAATACATCAGAGTAGAATATGTATGGATATCTTGGTTAAGTGGTATAAGGTACTTATTTCAGCCAGAAATCTCTTTAGAGATGTGGATTCAAGTCCTATCATTCTCATTTGACTAATCATTTTTCAACATCAAATATTGGAAGAGTTAAACATAACAATGAACTAGAGGATTTTCACTCCTTATGAAACATGTCTTCAATTGTGACAAGATGATTATCGTTGGTTTACAAAGATATTTGTTTATGTTATAAAACAAATAGTTAAGTTGACTTCATTTCAATAAATTTATTTTTGTTACGAAACTTGAAACAATATGTATCTTATTCAGTTAATAATTTCAAAAGTACATTGTTTAAATTAAAAAATATAAATTTTGAAATATTGCACACTTTTAAGCTTGAAAGCTACATATTTTACATATGTGAAAATTTAGGGAAAACAGGATGTTTAAATTAATATCACATATACAAAAAAATCAAAACAAACTATAAAAAGATGAAATCATTTATAAAATACAGATAAACTTTATGAATAAAAGTTAGTAAATAAAAAGGTATAGTTTTAAATTTTGTAAGAAATGAATACAAAAAGACTATTCTGTTGATTCGACTGACAAAGCAGAACAACTATTATCAGTTTTTAAATAATGATTCAACACAAGTAAAAGAAAAAAATTAAATGAAAAAATAAACCAATAGAAGTATAGAAAATGGCTTAAACATGACTGAACTTTCATAGATATTAGTGCAAAAATGTTAGTTCCCCAATCGATTTTTCTGCATCATGCATTAAGAAAAAATTTTCATTGAATTATAAATTTCAACATTTCCTTCGAATTGTAAATTAATTTAGCCACAGGAAAAATTTAATTCAGAAAAAACAAAAAAGGCAGCCTAAAATTATAATTGTGGGCTGCATAAATGTTGCAAATGAAAAGCAATATATGTGTTTGAATAGACTGCAGTAAAATAATGAGTATTTGTGATATCTTTAGTACATAAATATACACAGGAGACAGTTGTTTACTTCTAAAGTTATTTTTCTTAATTATTCACTATATGCAAGATAATAATGTACTTCACTAATGAAAGTCAGGTAAACAGAGAAAAATGTTAGTTTTTAGAGGCCTGAATTACAGAAGCAACAAATTATGAACTAGATAGAAACATGATATTATGATAATAAGTAATCATGAAGTCTTCTCAAGAAATATGCAAAAAATGTACATGTCTAAAAAACTATCACTATTCAGGATTAGAGTAGTTGGATAAAAAAATAAATAAAATTAAAACTTTAGAATGATTTGTTTCCAAGGCAAACATGTTTTTATGAATTTCAGAAGATAAAGAGAAAATTTTATGTACTGATATACTATAAGAAGCACTGAATCAAAACAATCAAATTTTGATTGATTTTTTAGCAATCATCATTCTGTCATTTCATTATGGAAACAATAGTTTAACTCGTCAAACAGATGCCTGAAGACTTCACAAGTCACTCAGGAGCTACAAACCTCTTGGAAGATCACAATATTGCTATTGTAATCAAGCAAAATAGAAGAGTGATCTCCACGTGTGTGACATCAATGGTTGCAGCAAATGGTAAAATGATATCTACTGTAACTGGTCTGAAAATTACTTAAATCTCCCAAGTACCATAAGGATGGTTAAGGTTTGTTCATCATTCAGTGGTCATTTTTTGCACACAAAGGCTAATTAGACCAGGACCTACAATTTTAAGTGGATTTCAAACCATAAACAATATTCAAGCTCAAGGTATATGAACCTACATACTGTTGAACTGAAACCCAGAGCACTTCCATTCAGCTGCCATAAATATGTGCTTCTCTTTCCATCCGATCCTGAAGAGACTGATTAAAATGGTAGCAGTTGTTTTCTATCAATCAAAAATGTGTCATTTATTTACATTTTATTATTCCTTATATAACATTTTGGAAGTGAGTATAAGTGTTGTTATTGAGACAAGTCTCTTGTTGCTATTTTTTTAGCTTCATAACAGAATAAGTATCTCTAATTTTAGAGAAGATAATACACTAACTAATATAATAAGTTGAACAAAAAGTTGAGAAGTGGTTAAAATGTGTTTCTTTAAACTTTTGTAAGGTAAATTTTTATACTTTAAAAAATGGATTAACTTTTCATTTAAATCTATAGCTTAAAATCTTCATTATGCAATTTTCTTATCAGCTATTGTTTGACTTAATATCACAACTTTCCTTTCAAAAATGATAGAATCAAAGTTAATAAGCTAACAATTTTTATATTGTCCATATAATTCATTTTCATTTTTATTAATTTTACAATCTAGATTTTATCAAATTTCATTATGTTCATGCAATTTACTTTATTTAAAACTCCATCTTTAATCATAAAATAGTTTCAAATATATTTTTGGGGAAATGCATATTTAAACACATTTGTAATAATTAATGAACAAAAATTTTGATATAAAAATACACTAACTATAAAATAAAAGATATCAATATTTCCAATGAAATAATTTATTTTGAAAAGGAAAACACCTAGTTTCATGGATGAAATAAATAAGTGTAAGAACCAAAAATAACTTATTTCCATATTTAGAAAAGAAGGATATAAGCATATTCCCACACTTTTAGAAACTTAATATCTTATAACAAAGGCAGTAAAAAGATCATCACTTAGTTCATTATATTTCTTTCGGACATTGATTCTCACCCTTCAATCTTTAGGATAGAATAAGTATCAAATGATTATCCCAATAGCTCATAATCACACAATGCAATATATTTTCTTATATTTACCATCACACAGCAATAATTTATTAAGACTCATTTATATTAATAAAATTTTAAAATAATTTATTTTCCTTGTGTTTAAATTAAATCCCTACTAGCATACATAGAAATTAAAATTCAAGCATAGCTTATATTTAGCCAAAAATCAGATTACATAAAAAACAAGAGAAACATTTACACATAAGAAAGGCTATTAGATCCGACTAAACTCCTTAAAATGTTATGATATACTTAATAGGCATAATTTAATTAAAATAATAAATAATTTAAAAGAAATTACAATTTATATTACATTATTTACATGAAATTAGAACTTTATTATTAAGTAATAGATGAAAAATTCATACTATTTTTGTTTGAATAAAACAAGATAAAAAAACTAGCAGAAAATAATTGATTTTGTTTGAGATATATCTTGGACAAGCACATATCTTGTAATGTTTGTTTTGATTTTCCATGACATCATACACTACTTTATTTACGAATCAAATGTGAGCTTATCACACAATTGTAGCAAAAATTATACCATTTTTTTTTTCTTTTTATACTACATCTGTTTGTTGTAAAAGAAACATCATTTCTGTGTGTGTCTATTAATATAAAACTTTTCATTTCAAGTTTTATATAAATCAATGTGTGTATTTCATTTTTCTATTATTATTAATTTTAGAAATGAGTTAAATTTATTATTTTCATTTATTGATAGACAAATGAAACATAGTAACAACTCTATCTTTATTAATTTTTGCATGGTATAGTTTGAGAAAAGTATGCTAGTATGTTTTAAGACCAACGATATAATTGCCAATCCTATTTCATCCAGCAACAAATGTCTAAGCAAAATCAGTTACATAATTTTTGTTAAAATTTTAAATTTATAAATTACAACTGTTGATTTCAGAAAGCACCAGGATTTACATAATGCTGCTTTCTTGAAGTCTAATTTAATTTGCCATTTTGAGAAATGTGATTGATTATATACAATTTTTAATAGATATCAGTGTATTCAATCAAACTTTGACAACTGTGATCTCCAATTTATTATCTAAAAACCAATAAATTATTACCACTTTTCCTGCAAAATAGTTTTCATTCAATCACTGGTTTCTGTACGAATAGTAAAATTGGTCTCAGGTCCTACCAAAATCCATATGATCACAGTTTGAAGTTTCTAATTTTGAATAATGTAATCTATATAATAAACTTATAAGAGCAAGTTGGTTAAAAAAATTATAATTTTTTTAACCATATTAAATCATTATAAGCTAGTCAGGAAGAATTAAAATTGTTCATTTCTGTAAAAATTTAATTTTTTAAACAAAAGATGCTATTTCAATACTGTCATTTTAACAAATTTGTAGTATGAGCTGCACTGTAGCAATCCATTTCAGTTTTTGATGATTAAATGTAAGATTATCACAATAAACTAAAGTAATAGTTACTAATAAAAAACAATATTAAAAGAACAATATCTATGTAGGAAACTTAACTTATAATAGTGAAAAACATACAGTAATTTAAAAAGAATTGTCTTGTGATTAATTTCAATAGCCATAAGCAGTAAAAGGACTCAACAGTGATTCCATGTTTGAATAAAAATTTCAAGTAATGCTGGCTGCAGGCAATATTTGACAATTTTTGATTACTTTATCTTTTATTATGCAATTCTTCTCAAGGATAGGACAAAAATTTACATAAAACCAAATGAGGAAAGAAATTGTGATTTCATCTGAGCATATTTAACATAATGAAGGACCATTATACTAATATCTGTATATTATAAATATTTGTATTTGGTACTACTAAAAATATTAATCTTATCATTTGCATGTAACTTAAAATTATTAGTATTTGTGAGCGACATAATCCATTCCTCAAATAATATAATTGAAGTCTTTTCACTTTTCTATATATGTTAATTAAAAAAAATTGCGGTTTACATTAATTTTTGGGTGGTTAATTTAAGTAAGGTAAATTATACATGACAATAATTAAAAATTAAAGTAAATCTAATGATCAGACACAATTATTTCAAGAATATTTTTAAACTAATCTGTTAATAAATGTATGCACAATTTCTTTATAGAAATGTTAAAAGTAAAATATTTAATAAACTTAGTAAATCATTTTTTGTTCTTAGGAAATTTTAATTCATACATGAAAAAACATACCGATATTTTACAAACCCAAAGATTAACTTGCCTCAGCCAATAAGACCAAGGGTAAGTAACTTCACAGAAAAATAAAGATAGAATATTGCTAAAATAATTCTAAAAAATGGGAAAATATTCTGTTAAATTTATTACAGTGCTCTTTCTGGAATTGAAATAAGAAATCTGCTAAGAATAAAAAAAGATTTTTTTCCTACATCAGGAATTAGCCGTATCGGCTATTTTCCTTCTAGCAGCCCAATACAAAGTAGCCTTCATATGATAGTTGTCAAGCATAAGAGAATTGACATTGTCCAGAGATGGGCAAACGGTCAAATGACTGAAATTCATGGCCTCTCCTGTGAAACACAGGAGGCAGTCAAGATAGTTAAAAATGCCAATATGACAAAGATGATCTCAAAGGTAGTCATGTCCACTCCGAATTCTAAAATTTGCACTAAAAATTTGTTGTGGGAGGTTCATAGGAATAGGAGGGTGCATCAGTTTAGACTAGACTTTTTCTGTAGCCTCTGCTTCTGGCATTTTTTTTACAAAGGCATTAGTTGTTTTGGTAATTTCGGATGAAATTTGGTTGTATGAGACAGACAAAGAGGGCTGTGGGTGCAAGCATTCCTGTTTTGCCAGTCGATCCACTCTCTCATTGCTAGGTATATTGCAATGGCTGGGAATCCACTGAAAGAAAAGAATCCATCCATCATTAATAAGTCTATTTATATTTTTGTTTGTTCTTCACATTTCGATTGAAATTCACATTTCCTGAAAGGAACAGAGTGAGAGGATGGCTGCCTGCGAGTTGACAAGGAAGACTAATGATTGAGAGAATATTACAGGTCAAAAGTTTGAAAATAGCCTGTTCAATAGCCTTGAAATTTAGGGCATTCATCCCAACAGGGAATGAGCCCTCAAATAAATTTTCACAGTACCAGCCTGCACCAGAGGTACAGTCCTCCTGGGAGGAGCCATCAGTTTATATTGAGCCATTTATTTTTTGGAAATCTATTCACAATAGTTTCAAGAGCATAGGCTCAAAGAGATTCATTGATAGTGTCATTTTTTGTAGGGTGCCAATAGAGAGACTTATAGTTGGGATTCTAAAATTTGGTGGGAATTTCTCACCAAAACAAAAAGGTTGGCAAGGAAGATGACTTAGGCCATATTTAGTCATAAGGTCTTCTGCTCTCTTGAAGAAAGATCAATGATTTTTTAGCCAATTTTCTGCTGGAGTAAGGTTTTGCAAGAACTGGACAGGAAGTCTTCTACACTTTTAAAACTGTTTTAGAAGCTGCCTTTCTCTATGAACCCCCAGAGGTTCAAGACCAGTTTGAATCTCTAATGCAATGATGGGTGTAGAGCAAGCAGCAGAAGTAATAAGTCTCAGGACTTTATTTTGGACTTTGTCAACTCTGTCACAACAACTGGCAGAGGCAGTGGCCAATAGTTTACCCCAATAATCTAAGATTGGTCTAACATAGGTTTCATAGATAGTGGTCAGGACATCTGGTGATGAACCCCAAGTAACACCCGATAATTGTTTAAGGAGACCAAATCTAGCCTTACCTTTCCTTGCAGTCTTCTCTGCATGTTTTCTCCATAGTAATTTCTTATCATAGTGAATGCCAAGATATTGGAAATGATCCTGCCTGGAAAGATACCAATCACCGTATTTGATGAATATTTAAGATAAAAAAAAGAAAGGAAACAGACATTAAAAATTTAATTTTAAATTTGAATAAAAGAAAAAACATTTGTTTGCCAGTGATGATTATACTTCTTACATACACAATTATGAAAATTAAAAAAGTTCTATTACATAATAAGATCACATTTAATATGGCATAATTTACAAATTTTCTCAACTAAATTACTTCAGATCACTAATTACAAACCTATGATGTGTGTGTACCCGAAGTTAAATATATAAAAATTTAACTAGTACATAAAAAATTAATAGAAACACTGTTTTGGTTTTCAAATTAAAATTTTTAACATGTGAAAATTGTTTTTTTTTTATGACAAGAAAAAAAAATTTCAATTTAAGAGAATGATTTAATAATTGAATTAAAATGTTATTTCTTCCCAATATAAGATCAGTTTCAAATTTTTGATATATGCTAGTTTTAAAAGTTAAACTCGCCAAAAATATAAGTATAAAATAATATTCTCCAGCATCAACAGACTTTTGCAAACAAATTTCCCAAAGTTTATTTGCTTTAAACCATTTATTTTGTGGACTCAATGAATGAAAAAATATATTTATCATCTCATCAATTCTCATCATTGGAATGAATATTTCTATACAAATTACTTATATATTAGATTTAAAAAATAGACAAGTCCTACACAGCTAGATCAAGTGAATACAACAGATTTTCCATTACTTTGTTGATGTGTTTTTATTTCAGAAATTGATCATTCAATCTTGATGAATAAAAAATTCAATGGCATGTTGGAACATAAAATCTAACAAATCTAATATTCACTTGAAGAATTTTTGAAAGATATTTAATAGTGAATCAATTAGCTGTAACTGCTTTTAGTTTTTCTTGCTTGAGATGTCTTACACTTTTGAAGAAAATATTATACATTACTTTTTCAACAGCAAATTCCTTTTTGTCATTATGGGTGAGGGATTATTTTCACAATCATATTTTGTTTTATTGAAACATTAGAATGTCAGAAAGGAATACATATCATCACCAGTGATTTTAAAAATAGTGAATAGCCAATTTTTTTAAATTAAGGATTCTTTACTAATTCTGACACGCTCTTCTTTTGGTTGGTCAGTAAAATTATGGAGAATAAAGCTATTTTTCAAATAAATTTTTCATGAATCCTTTCACGTATGGTGGTAGATCCAATGTTAAACTCCTTCTGTATTATTTGGTTGATACAGTGATTATTATGGACTATCATTTTCCTCATGACAGATGTAGTGTAATGTTTTTAGAATTCCATATTGCAATTCAAATAAAGTTTCATTCAGCAACTAACAATTGTATATATATAGGGATAAACCCACTCTCCAACCAGCTAACAAAGTAACAAGTGGTCATACAAACTACAACTGAATTGAAGTTTTTATTCCATGGCCTTTGCGGTTGTTGGTACATTTGGTGCCAGGAAAAAATAGCCAACTTTAAAAGCGCTGGTGCCAATATCATGCCAGGCCTTGAAATATCATTTAAAAATCAATTTACACATGAGAAATTTGAATATTATACTTAATCATACACAACACAGATTATATATACTAATCTAAAGTAAAACAACAACAAATGTTTAAACAATTGGTAAAATAGCAATTTTAGAGATAAGTCTTTTGACAAAATTTCCATTTGGTAACTTCAATTTAACAATGCAAATTTTTTTGTCAGCACCTGGATATGTTTGTACAATTATCTAATGAGCAATTGGAAAATTATATATCTTCTTTTACTGACACAAAACAGCAATATAAACTTTGTTTAGGATACCCTTATGTTAGTTTCTATATTTAATCAAAAATTAACTACAATAATCTACTCCAGAGTGGTAAAATGAAAATGTTTCTATTATTCGTTTTTTGGGCAAGCTACCCATAATTTGATTAGCTAAAATTGGCTTGTTCTAGAAACAAGTAACACATTTGTGTACTATTTGTCTGTGTTGATTTCTATCGCTAATTAGCCAAAATTGTTGTTTAACAAGGTAGAGTAAAGAATTGGAGCCAACATACAAAAACTTTTAATGAAAATAGTTCAATATCAAGATAATATATTTATGACACTTAGGTAAAACTATAGGATGTGTAGCCTTTTTGCTTAGTTATAAATTAACTAATCTACCTCCAACATGTAAAATTTGATTTTTAGCCAGAAAAGGTTTGAAAAAATTTAACTTACTTTGATTCAGTATGTTTTTACCCTTTTTCAAAGCTGTTTTTTTCTGCACCAAATTCTTTAGCTTCAGCCTCCCAAACAAAAACATCACAAGCATGATTAAATATAGCACAGCTAATAAATTGACCAAATGTTACTTTTATCTGCAGCTTTTGAATGAATCTGAAAATAAAACTTAGAATTTGAATTAGTTTCAAATAATTATTTGACAGTTTAAAGAAATTATCAAAAAAGTCATAGTTGCAATAGATTGAACATAAGTATTTACTAATGGTTTAAGTTCTTTTGTATATGCAGGATCAGTAGACACACAATCATAGTGTGCACAGTCAAGCTT
Source organism: Latrodectus hesperus (assembly GCA_037975125.1). Classification (NCBI taxonomy): domain Eukaryota; kingdom Metazoa; phylum Arthropoda; class Arachnida; order Araneae; family Theridiidae; genus Latrodectus; species Latrodectus hesperus. The sequence continues at coordinate 46,859,184 of CM075861.1, read as the reverse complement.
AAATCACAATATAAATGCTTAGGACCTAGCATCCACAGTTTGCACTTGATAAGTTCATCTCTGGAAAAACCTCTTGACAATGGATCAGCTGGGTTGCTCTTTGATTTAACACTCCATTCAAATTTGCTTGTTAAGTTCATTATTTGGACAACTCTGTTGACTACAAAGCATTTAAAACCGGGAGCTGGTGTTTGTATCCATTAAAGAACAATAGTTGAATCTGTGTAAAGATGCACTGCATCAACATCAATTAACACTGCCTCAAGTCTTATTTACAAGTTTTAAGAGAAGCACGGCTCTTAAAAGCTCTAAGCGCGGGAGTGTTACTCGTTTAACTGGTGCTATTCTAGATTTACTGTATAACAAATGCACACTGATATTATTGAAGCAATCTTTGCTGTGGACAAAAATAAAAGCTCCATAAGCTTGTTCTGAAGAATCTGAAAAACAATGAATTTCCAAAAGTAGCAGGCAGTAGTTTTCTTAGGGATGACACAAGGAATTTGCAACAGGTGAATCTTTGGTATATTATATATAAAATTTTAATGTTTCTTTCGTAGGAGCTTCTATATCCCAAGATAAACCTAGCAACCATAATTTTTGAATTAGAATTTTGGTTTTCACAATAAGAAGACCAGCCAGACCCAAAGGGTCATATAATTTGGCAATGAATGGTAGTATTTTCCTTTTTGTTAAGATCGTCGGGTAATCAATACTGTTCAACGTTAAGTGAAAGCTATTCTGCTTAGGATTCCAAGACATCCTAAACGTTTTCACAGAAGCACTTTCATAATTTCCAAAGACATATTCTTGATCATCTATTGGTACTTGTGAAAGTAGTTTAGGATTGTTAAAGGTAGATTTATACAAATGCATTCCCCCTGCCTTCAGCATGCCTATTAATTGATGCTGAATTTTTAAAGATGTTTCTACATTTGGTGCACCACTAAGCCCATCATCGACATAAAAATAATTTTTAACTACCAGTGATGCTAATGGAAAACTTTCCTTTTCATCTTCTACCAGCTGAAGAAGAGTTTGAGTGGCTGAGCACAAGTTGCTCCGTATGTAACACTAGTCAAATGATAATTTTTCAATCCAGCATCTTCACTCTTTCCAAACAATTCAAAGTAAATCTCGCTGCGAATGGTGGATCTTTATTTGTCAGTACATCAGTTATGAAAGAAATCAAATGTTTACAAAATTGTAAAAGAGTTGACCAAAGTATATCATTTAACGAAATAACATTAGAAGTTTCTGCTGAAGCATTAAGTAACTCTAAGTTTGCTTGTACTTTTGTCTTAGCACAGCTTGGTGAGGAATATAATAATCAGGATGTGGAAGAACACTTTCGTCAACTTCTTCCATATGCCCAAGATCCTCATCTTATTTGAGAAAATCATGATAAAGTCCTTTAACAATTAGATTTCTATCAAGTCAAATTATAGTACTATTGAACCTTCTAATGGCCAAATCTCTATGTAAACCAAGTTTGATTTTATATTTACTAAGGGCATTTCTCAACTGTATAACGACTGCTAAAAGTCTCTAGAATGAATGGCCTTAAAATGTTCCATGCAAAATTTCAATTCATCACTCATAGGAGACTTTTTTTCCAAAGCTTCAACCTCCCATAATGACCTTAGTGTTTTGACTAGGTTACTCTTTTCTACAACTAAGGGACAAAAAGTTTTGTAGGTAGAATTACATGGCACACATTACCAGTAATTAAATACACACAGTATGTATTTTGGAGCAAATATGTTCATTTATTCTAATTTGACTAAGTTTCAAAATTTCATAGAAAGTTTTATCTCCAAGCAAATATATACTTTTGGTGGTTTAAAAAAATCAAGAGTCTGCAAGTATGATACCGGAAGGCAGTTGTAAATTGTGAATATCTAATTGTTGGGAAGGTAATTTTAAGAACTACTAAGAATTCAATATCTAACAAGAATTCATTGTCTTTACAAGAAATTACTGTCTTTACTAATTGTCTCACTGATACTAATAACCTATTTAATTCTCCAACTGGAATATTAATTTAATTTTTTATTAATCTCAAATATGTTACACAATCATTAGTGATAAAAGAAACTTGAGAGGCACTATCCAATATAGCTCTACACCTCTTAAATTCTCAATGATAATCTTTTACGAAAATAAAAGCAGTACTAAGATGTACATCAGCCCTTTTAGTTTGCGAAATAAAATTCAGAATCATTCCATCTTGCTTCAATACGCCAAATGAAGAATCGTCACTTTCGACTGGTGCCTGGTTGTGGGATGAAACACAGAAATTAGTTTAGAAACTTTCGGAATTATTTATGTTCAGTATTGGACGAATTTGTTTTGAGAAAGGCTGCATATCCATTCTATGCAAAAGAGAATGATGCTGTTGGTGACATTCAACACATCTAGATTTAAACAAGCATTCATTTAAATTATTGATGAATTCAGAGAGTTTATACACAAATTGTTAGATTTACAAAACTCAAACTGTTCAAGCACTTTCATTTTCAAAAATAATTGACATTTATACAATGAAATATTCAAATCACAAAGAATGGCATATTGTGAGGCAGATTTAATCAAAAAGGTTTTAGGTTTGTAAGATGGAAAGGAGTTTTTTCCATTAATATTACTAGGGTTTGAAAACTTGGGTTTTGAATCAAAACAAGCACACACACAGCTTTTAAGTTTTCTAATATTTGATACACTTTTTCTAAGAAATTTATGAGAGCATTCCAAGTTAGCATTTCATGAAAATCAACAGTTAATTGAAATTGTCTACGAGTTTATCTAGTTTAGCACAAATTAAATTTATTAACAAAATGTCGATAAATTTATTGTATTCAAATTCTAATCAATTCAAAGAACGAATGTTTTTCTGCAAATTATCAATCAATAAGCACACATAGTTCTAAAGGGTTTTCTTTTGTTAATGGTTGGTTTACAATTATTTATATTTTGAACATGGGTTTTAACAATTAGTTTAGTATTCTCATAATGAAGCTAGAGAGCATTAAACAATAACATAATATTATCATTTGGGACTGCACTTGTTTTGCAACACCTTTAAGGGAAGCATTCAAATAGTAAAAGTTCTGAGAGTCTGATAACGTTGGATTATATTATTAAATTTTGAAACTGTTGCTTAAAATAAATCCAGTTATTAAATTGACTATCAAATTGTGGTAAAGGAATTTCAGGTGATAAAATATTTTTTAAACAGATATATTTTTTAACTTTTGTTTTTAAGTTCAATTAATTTAAAAATAAAAAATTTTGCACTGACCTGAAATTCTTGAATCTCTTCGTCAATTTTCTTAAAAATTTTTCAGCTTCATTAAATACCTCGTCATTTTCTATGTCAAAGTATTCATGCTTTACTACTTCCAATTTGGTTTTAATATCCTCCAATGAATGTAGAACTGCATGAAGTTCAGTTCCTTTTAATCTTTTCGATGAAAGTTTGGATAATAGGGCTTGAAAACTGCAGCGTTTTCAATTCAATATCTTAATGGATGACATAATTCCTATTTGGTTCTCTGGCTGACAGTCATAATATGTAATGAACTTTTTTTAAAAAATTCCATATTGCAATTCAAATAAAGATTTATTAAATACTTTTCTTTATAAATTGGTAATAACCTAATAATATACTAGAATTATATCCTGTTATTTTGTTTCATTATTCAGGTAAATTTATATATATTACATTCTTATTAAATTATAGATCCTTAAAAGAGTTAAAGAAAAAAAAAAAAGAAATGAAGCACAAGAGAGATAATAAACCTCCTTACGTAAAGCATATAACATAACATTTGGTAAAAAGCCTATTTTAATATATTAAAATATAAAATCCTTTTCAGAATACATATTTAATAATTTTTTCAGTAGACATAAGCAGAATAGAATTTATATAAGCCACTATCTAAAGAATATTTACCAAATAATATAAATCAGCTCTTTTTCAAGTAAATTAATACTTGTTTTAGTTAGTTAAAATTTCTAATTACACATTTACACTAAAAAGATTTTCATATGGTAAATGCTTTAATTCACAATTTATATAGGAAGTACTATAAAAATATAAGAGGTATAGTTATAGAATAATACATTCATAGTAATGTTTCATTAGGTGATCTCAATTTGTTTTGTATTAAAATTTTTGTTTGAGATTCATACCCATTTTAGTAATTTTTTTTAACATCATTGGTTGGTATTTCTTGAAAGTTGCACAGTATTGAACTCTGGCATCACCATAAAACTCAATATATATCTGTATCTTATTAAAACACAAGTGCATACTATTTTAATTTCATGTACAAAATAATTCATGCCAATAATTAAAAACTTATAGAATAAGATTCTAATCAATTTCACTAAAACAATGGTGTATCCATACATTTAAATTCTGGTTATTAATATATTTATGCTTATTAATATTTTTAGTATATTCTAGCTTGATTTTAATTGTCTTTGAAATATTGTCAATAACTATTGAATATATAGTATTTTTGATTTCAATTTTCTATGTGTAAATGATTTATTTACAGCACAAGTATTGCTTAGGGATTTGGAACCTTTAAAAAATAATTGATATTGTCTAATAGTTAATCATTAAGAAATACTAAACAAAATATATTTTTCTAGGTTATTGTTATTTATAGCATTCATGTGAAAATTTTATAATTAATCAAGATTTTCTAGAAACAACTAATGAAAATAATTCAGTTTTTACAATTACCCTAGTCATTGAAAAGACAAAACATAGTTTGCTCTGCTTTTGTTTTATATTACACATACATATATAAAACTCAGAGATATATTCTACATTTTGATTAAGTTTACAATTTGTATGCACACATTATAAAAAATTAATTTGTATCAGTTTAGTCCCTACTACACCAATTTTTTATAGTTAGAAATCAGAAGTACAAAATAAAAAAGCAATGATTAAAAAACTAACAAAAACAATACTTTTTATACTATTAAAGATATTTATTAAAGAAATGATCACATTTTACAAATCTAAAGTACCATTTAAAACATTAGAATTAAAATTTCTACATGATACAATCTGGTAAATTGTGAAAGGTAAGTTATTTAAACAAATAATAATTCAAAACAAAAGTGAATATTACAGTTAGAATAGCCACATTAGGCAATTATATGACAAGCTGAGAATGACATAAATATTCGAGTTTCGTTAACAACTCTAATGTGTGCCAATTTGTTCTTTATAAAGGACAGAAAATATATAAGGAATAAAGATTAAGATGGCAGAATTTTTTTATCACTAACAACAAAATGATCATATTATTTATTACTTATTTTTTTCAGAAAATGTTTTTAAACAAAAATTGATGGAAATAAGCTACCAGAAATGAAATGGTAAAATTAAGTTACAAATTATAAGTCTTTTTTTTATTTTAATAACGACAGGCACTTATAAAATCCCATAAAAGACAAGTGATGATGAAATTAAGCTTTCATTAAAAAATTTAAAAATGATCTAAGCTTAAAAATTTAAACACCTACTACAGTGTTTAACTATCAGAGCTATCATAATCCAATTTATCAGTTGCAGAAAGACCTTCTACATCAACTTCTTGTTCAGTAGCATTTAACATGTTCAATGTAATATCAGCAGATTTAGCGCTTGGTTGAGATATAACATTTGAGGCACTTCTAGTTTTTCCCTGATTCACTGCAGGCTTAGCAGAATTTACGACTTGTTGTTTCCTGAGAGGAATGCCGGCTTCTTCAAAAGCATGCCTCTTCATGCTGTTTTTTATCTGCAGAAGTGTTCTATGTTTAATATGACGGCATAATTTATCCATATCTTCACCAAACTTGAGGACGGCTGCTTTTATTGCTCGCAAATCAGCTTCTGAAACGTTGTATTTAGATCCACATTCTGGATTTAACATATTTTCCAATTCACCAAGTCGAGTGAAAGTGATACCGACTTCAGTAAAAATTTCAGCAACAATTTGAGTAGTTGAACGGGTAGGTTTACTCATAGTTCTGCAATCAATGACAGAGAAAGAATATGTGCGAACAATTTAAAATAACTCTTAGTTAGGAAAATATTCAAGCAGTTTAGAGCAATCGATCACCAGTTTCAGTCTGATTAATTCTTATTACAAAACAGTAATAGAAAATGGCAGCACAACACAGCAATGGATTTCACACTAACGATGCCAAAGTTCTGAATAGAAATGGTCGTTTTTCAATAGAACTGTTATTTAAGAACAGTTATTTTTCATTAGAATTCGTGTTCTGATTCTTCTGGAATTTTAGAATTCGCATTCCAATTTTGTTAGAATTCGTATTTACTTTTTTGAGGTTCCCATATTTCCCTTATTCATATTCGTTTCCGAAATTACTGTTCTAATGTTTCAATTTTTAAAAAAATCTTATTATCTCAAAAAATATATTTACGCTATTTATTTATCAGGTTTAAATTTGAGATATGTAAAATTCTTCAAGAACGAATTTATTACGTCACAATGAAAGCATCTTCGCGCTGCATTAAGTCAGAATTTTACTTCATCTTGGTAACATTTTGTCGTCACCAAAAAAAATTCAGAATTTGAGACCCTGGATTATACGGCATCTGTCCCGCCTCATTTAGAATCTTCTCATGTTGTATCTCGATAGTCTTGTCCATGATGTTGACTGTCTTGCATACTATAGTTTAGTGCTTTGTTGGCGATAACTTGTAGAATTTAAACAATCACTTCTTATGGTTGGCAGTCTGGGCGGGAGAAGGAAAAGATGACTAGTGTCTCAGGACAGAACAATGAACGTTGGCTCCAGATGGGAATTCTATAGGCCAGGGGCAAAATTGGAAGAATTCGCCAGTAGAACTTCGGCGAGCAAGTGACACCAGAACCCGTCAGAAAATAAGCATTCCGAGAGAACTTTTAATATATATATATATATAAAAGGAAATTTAGTAAAAATTAAATATCACTGCAGAACTAGTTTAGATTTTTAAAAATTCAGGAATGCATTATATATTTTCTGTTTTTTATAAAATAATTTTAATGAAAACTATTTTAATACTATTTGAATTTTATTGATAATTTGCTTGCCATTTATTTAAAGACTTACAGTTATTTTTATTTAAATATTTATAGAATATAATTATATTCAAAACAATGATGTAATTCAATGATTTGATTAAATTTAGATTATAAAATATACACTAGTTTTGTTGAATAATGATAATTTTCAATATTTGCAAAAATAATCTAAATATAAAAAAATGTCAGGAAATAATAAATCCTGAGTTTCAATATAATAAATTAATAAATAGATCACATGACTCGATAAATAAAACTGATTTTGCCCATCAGTCAAAATGTAAATATATAATTCAATGCGATGTAAATAGTTTCATTGGTTCAATTGAACGATGACATCACGTAGCCACACACATGACACGATGTCATTATTTCTACTCCATGAAAGTTTTTGCCGGACCGAAGACTCTAATCCTCAATCAAAAAATGCTTACATATAATATCTTTATACTTAAACTTGATTTGGAACAGCAATATGTACATAAATTGTTAACAAATATTACTTTAATTTCAAATTTTTTAAAAATTTAATATTGAATTTATTTTATTAAAAATTTGTTACACCTAAGCAACTTAAAATATGAAGCAAAATTACTGTTTGAGTTATATATATTAAGCAAAAGTATCAATGTTTTCAATAATATTAAATACAATACATTTAAATGCAGAATATGTTCTTTTGTGTATTTTATCTAAATTAATTTAAAGATATATTTAAATATAAAAATTAAGATTTTGAATTTCAATTTATTTCCTTCTCATAAAAAAATTCATGTTTAGTGTTAATACAAATTATAACCCATCTCAGATTTTTCAAATGCTTTGTAAAATGAAACTTATTTCCTGGAATAGAAGATTTTTTATATTTGTCAAAATAAGTTATATCTTTTGAATCCCACAGATATCTTCGATCATTATAATTTCATAAAATTAATAAATTTTCCAAATTTTTTTATAAAAACAAAATTTTTATAAAATAAATTTTCTTATTTAAAATAAATTGCATTATTTATCTTATTTAAAATAATAATATTTATTTTAAATAAAGAATAAAAAATATTTTTTTTATATTTTCTTTATTTAAAATTTTTTTATTTTATCATTATTAATAAATAATTTAATAAAAAGATAATATTTAGTATTCAAAAATTCATTTAATAACTTTTGCGACGAATTTTCAGAAATTGACCTTCATTGTAAATATCTTGATAAAAGTTAATCGCAAACATTATTTCGAAGGGAGAAGAAAAGAAAAAAACAAAAGAAAAAGGTAAATAATTCGTTTTTTGTCGCCGGTGCCCTACCAGATATTTCTAACTTAAAAGGTCTCTCGGAACGCCTATTTTGTAACGTTTTCTGACGTCACTTGTTCGCCGAAATTTTGCCCTCGAATTCTCCAGAATATGGTCAAACTTAAAAGATAGAATAGTTTTTATCTCTTAATTATTGATCTCAATATTTATTATACGACATTAGTGTTTATTTATCGGTTAGTTCTGTAAATTCGTAATAGATGGCTGCTTAGCATCTAAGTTGTACAGGTATTCGGCAGATGGCGACGTATTAATTTTTCTAGATTATACCGTATTCGAAAATTAACGTGCGCGCGCAAGCGCGTGGTTGAATAAAGAATTTACATATATTTTCATGATGTATAATCAAACTATAACAATTTTTCGTGAATCATTTTCATAATTATACTTTGTATTGTGTTATTATTGTGCAGTGTTCTATCTATATATATAAAAATTTCGTGTCACGATGTATGTTCGCGATAAACTCCGAAACTACTGAACGTATTTTGATAAAATTTGTAACCATTTATAATATGGTCCAACTTAAAAGATAGAATAGTTTTTATCGATTAATTATTGATCTCAATATTTATTATACAACATTAGTGTTTATTTATCGGTTAGTTCTGTAAATTCGTAATAGATGGCGGTTTAGCATCCAAGTTGCACAGGTATTCGGCAGATGGCGACGTGTTTATTTTTCTAGATTATACCATCTTCGAAAATTAACGTGCGCGCGCAAGCGCGTGGTTGAATATAGAATTTACATATATTTTCATGATGTATAATCAAACTATAACAACTTTTCATGAATCATTTTCATAATTATACTTTGTTTTGTGTTAATATTGTGCAGTGTTCAATATGAATATTTTTAATATTATAAATAGTAAAATAAAATTTTAATTATTACTGTTTTTCTCTACTAATTTTTATACCACCTCGGCAACATATAAGTATTTCTTGATATAGCCTTTTTTATTTTTATCTTATAATTTGATAATTATTTATTTATTCAGCCGTACTTTTTGATTTACTTTATTTATTCAAATGATAAATTCTTTTAATTTTTTATTTCAGTATAATGACGCGGAAAAAATCTAACCTTAACAATCAGTCACTGTTTACAAGCTATAATTTAATATAAGATGAATAAAACGTAAATTCAGAAAGTATATGTTGATTTGTGCTTAATTTCAAAATTTCGATACTTTACATATTACTTTTAAATTTTGGCGAAACTTTTTATTCTTAATCTCATATAAATGAACCTATTTTAAATTTTTTTAGAAAATTTTAATTTGATTGTACCAAAGAATTAGTAAAAAATTGATTCAATATATTATAAAGCGTGGCTGGTCAGCTAGTATATATATATATATATATATATATATATATATATATATATATATATATATATATATATATATATATATATATATATATATATATATATATATATATATATGTATATATATATATATATATATATATATATATATATATATATATATATATATATATATATATATATATATATATATATATATATATATATATATATATATATATATATATATATATATATATATATATATATATATCTATATATATATATATATATATATATATATATATTGTACCGAGCTCCACGGGTTCGTGTTGATTGAGAGTTGAATAAAGCGACCACTTAATGAACACAAGACTTTTATTCGTAAAAACTTCACTAGATAAACAAAATTCCCGCTGTAACAATCACAATTATACAGCTACAATTCGTCAGATACAATAGGAAATAGCTTCCAATCACAGGTCTCAAATACCTCAGACAGAGAACAACTAGCAGTTACAACTAATCGTCTTCACTCACTGACTGTCTTCACAAAACTCTATTCCATGTCGGGCTGCGATATTTATACCTGACTTGGCGGAGAAATCTACAAATTTCGCCAAGGTTCTGGAAGCTTCTAGGCTATCTCGAAAAATATTGGACCTAGAGCTTAGGTGATGGATGTTTCCAGAAGTATCGATTTCTCGCCAAGTCGCCAAGAATCTCGCCAACCGTCGCCAAGAATCTCGCCAACTGTCGCCAAGTCGCCAAATCATTAGGAAATCCGCTTTTAAACTACAACACGTCTAAATACCGCAATTTTTGCCCAAAATGTGAGAATTTCTGATCTGTCTGAGATATTTTAAGACAAATATAATCATTATTTACAAATTTGTAACATTGCCCCCCTCTCAAGGACTGCACGTCCCGGGCAGTACAATCCCCTGATAGGAGGCCAAATTTAATATAAAAGAATTTACATTTCAAGAGGATACAGAGCACATTACATACACAAGCAACTAAAAATACAAGAAAATAGAAAAGATTAAAATTATCTATACTATTTACAAACAGACCATGGTCTACTGATTTTTACTCTACATTACGATAAGGAGCTAATCTATCATAATGTACTACCTTTGGTTTTGAAGCAGATGATTTTCTTATACGAACCACGACGTCGTTCAGTCTTTTTAGGACTGTGTAGGGACCTTCCCAGTTGGCTTGCAACTTTGGAGAAAGTCCTTTACGTCGAATCGGGTTCCACAACCAAACTTTGTCACCTTCTTGGAATTCATGTCCCGTCGCTCTTGTGTCATACCTTGTCTTCATTCTTTCGGTCGTCAGGTTGATGCGGTCTCGGGCGAAGTTATGGACATCTTCAAGACGTGCCTGAAGGTCTCGAAGGTATTCCTCTGGCGATGAAGATGTATCCGGTGGACGACCAAACTGAAGATCACAAGGGAGGCGAAGTTCGCGCCCAAAGAGCATCTGTGAAGGAGTATATCCGGTAGTCTCATGGACAGCACTGCGATATGCAAGCAGAAACAGCGGTAGCTTCAAATCCCAATCTTGCTGATTTGTGGAAACCATAAGGGAGAGGTTATTCAAGATGGTTCTGTTAAACCTCTCTACCATGCCATCCGATTGTGGGTGTAGTGGCGTGGTCTGCGTCTTGTCTATTCCGAGAATTTGACACATTCCTTTAAACACAACAGAGGTGAAATTTGTCCCTTGATCAGAATGAATTTGTAAGGGTGTGCCGAATCTGGAAACCCATTGTTGCACTAGAACCTCGGCTACTGTAGTCGCCTCTTGATCGGGGATTGCAAACGCTTCAGGCCACTTAGTAAAGTAGTCCATGACAACTAGTATGTATTTGTTGCCATTTGAGGATCGTGGTAAAGGACCCAAAATGTCCAATGCTATCCTCTCAAAAGGTGCTCCTACGTTGTACCGCTGCAACCTTCCTCGGCTACGTTTCTTCGGTCCTTTACGTGCCGCACAGTCATCACAAGATTGGCACCATTTCTCTACATCTTGTCTCGTTTTGCTCCAATAGAAGCGTTCTCGAACTTTCTGTAGAGTTTTCATTACTCCGAAGTGGCCTCCAGTTGAGCTACTGTGCAATTCTTTCAAAACATCTGAAATTCTTGATTTTGGAAGAACAAGCTGCCATTTAAAATTACGTCCATCATCGGACTCCCATTTCCTGTATAAGACACCATTTCTTATATGGAGTGAGTCCCAAAGAGCCCAATATTGCTTAGTAGCAGGACTGTAGGTGGAGATATCCTGCCAACTTGGTCTCATACTAGAAGATTCTTTCAATTCAAGAATTGGATTTATATCTGAGTCTTCTTTTTGGGCTTCCCTAAGTCCTTCATCACTCCATGGGTCTGGTTTTGATGGAGATGAAACAGTAACTTGGCGTACCGAAGTATTTACTAGCTGATAGTTCTTCTCTACTCTCGAACAATATCGGCAGCTTTCATTGTACGGTTTCCTTGATAGTGCATCAGCATTTCCATGAAGAGTTTCTTTGCGTTGACGTATTTCCATTTTAGAAATTCCACCATCTTTTGTTTTCGGACAGTATCTACGGACGTGTCCGACTCCACCGCAAGTCCAACACTGAATTTTTGTGTTTCTGCCACCTTTACTCAATTCTAAGCTACGCAATTTTCGCCGCAGATCTTCAATTTGCTTTCTTAGATCATAGTTCGTATCAGTAGCAGAGACGGCTCTGATGTAGTGCTGGTCTTTACGCGTGGCCGGCTGGGCAGCCTCTATCTTATGTGCGTAGACTAGGGCAGATCCAATATCTTTGACATCGGCGAGTCTAAGTGTTTTCTGTATCTCCGGATCCCTCACACTATCGATGAAGTGATGGAGAGCCAGATCTTGACGTGTCTCAGCTGGGCAGTCCGAAAATGCTAGATGGGAAAGTCGCTGAATATCGGCAGCCAATTCTTGAAGACTTTCACCCGCTTTTTGATAGCGGGACTTTAACTGTAGTCTGCTATATTCCTTAGTGCACTTATCTCCAAACCGCAGCTCAAGCGCACTCGATAGGGATTGGAAATCGTGTCTCTGCTCCTCCGGAAGCGTCTCGAGGATGTCAGCCGCGTCTCCTCTTAAAGAAGCCGCCAGGTGAAAAGCTTGGGCTCGGGGATTCCATCCATTAGCTTCCGCTACCATCATAAACTGGGTCTTGTATACTTGCCAGGATGATTTCCCATCAAATGTTGAGAGTTTAATATTGGCAAGGGAAGGCACAAATGTCACGTTGGGTTCCTCATGTTTGTTTGATATTTGCTTCTCCAAGCTTTCAATCTTCTTATTCATATTGTCTAATGCTTCTTCAACGTTTTCTTCTATCTCCAGAACTTTAGTTTCAACTGAAGTTACCTTATCTTCCATTGCATTCATCTTTTCCTGAATGATGTTGGAGAATTCTTCTTTAACACTTACAATGTCCTTCTTAAGTTCCGTTTTAAGTTCCTCCTGTCCAGATTTTATCTCTTTCATCATCTCGGTTTTAATCTCTTCTTGTCCAGCTTTCATCTCTTCTTGTCTAGCTTTCATATCTTCTTGTCTAGCTTTCATCTCTTCTTGTCCAGCTTTCATCTCCTCCTGTCCAGATTTTATCTCTTTCATCATCTCGGTTTTAATCTCTTCTTGTCCAGCTTTCATCTCTTCTTGTCTAGCTTTCATCTCTTCTTGTCCAGCTTTCATCTCAGCCATCTGCTCCGCTAATTTTTCGAGAAGACTTTTCATCAAATCCATATCCATTTTTCTTGTGACACGCTGCATCAACTCTTCAACCCCACTTCTGACACCAGTTGTACCGAGCTCCACGGGTTCGTGTTGATTGAGAGTTGAATAAAGCGACCACTTAATGAACACAAGACTTTTATTCGTAAAAACTTCACTAGATAAACAAAATTCCCGCTGTAACAATCACAATTATACAGCTACAATTCGTCAGATACAATAGGAAATAGCTTCCAATCACAGGTCTCAAATACCTCAGACAGAGAACAACTAGCAGTTACAACTAATCGTCTTCACTCACTGACTGTCTTCACAAAACTCTATTCCATGTCGGGCTGCGATATTTATACCTGACTTGGCGGAGAAATCTACAAATTTCGCCAAGGTTCTGGAAGCTTCTAGGCTATCTCGAAAAATATTGGACCTAGAGCTTAGGTGATGGATGTTTCCAGAAGTATCGATTTCTCGCCAAGTCGCCAAAAATCTCGCCAACCGTCGCCAAGAATCTCGCCAACTGTCGCCAAGTCGCCAAATCATTAGGAAATCCGCTTTTAAACTACAACACGTCTAAATACCGCAATTTTTGCCCAAAATGTGAGAATTTCTGATCTGTCTGAGATATTTTAAGACAAATATAATCATTATTTACAAATTTGTAACAATATATATATATATATATATATATATATATATATATATATATATATATATATATATATATCTATATATATATATATATATATATATATATATATATATATATATATATATATATATATATATATATTAATAAAGTAAAAAATTAATTATCATTGCAGAATTAGTTTAGGTTTTTCAGGATTCAGGAATGCATTATTATATTTTTTGTTTTTTATATAATAATTTACAGGAAAAGTATTCAAAACAATGATTTAATTAAATTTAGATTATTAAATATACACCCCATACAACACAATTTTGTCCTGTAGACGTCAATATGACATTATAAGGTAGATGTACTCTAATCCAGTAAACATCTCATTTTGGTCCAGTTTAGAACCATGGCACGTCAAATATTTACCCATTTTACATCCATTATACGTTTACAAGATGTCGGCATTGGACGATTATTGGACGAAATTTGGATGTATTCATACGCACTGTTCTATACTAGGTACTTTTAATGGATGTATTTTAGATATTTAGTAATACTTATGTAATATAATATATGGTTTCAGATAAAAGCTATAAAGTATAAATATGCTAATTTTTATTCATGTAATTTACATGATTATCAGATATAATATAGCAAAAACAATTTTAAATTTAATTGCGGAAAAAATATGGAAAATCATCAGTAAGTACTTACACTACCGTGCAAACTTCGATTTAAATGATCTGATTTCTCTTTTCATTGCTTTTAAAAGCACATGATGAGTTTTGATGAAATAATTTTATTTAGAGAAGACACGCAATACTATTGGTTATGTTATATTTAACTTTTTCTTTTAAAGGTACCAAATATTAATATTGAAATACTATAATCACTGGTGCCACATGCATTACTAAAATCATTGTTTTTAAAAAAATGAGCTAAACCAATAAGAAAAGTATTTATTTAAATTCTTGAAATCTTATGTACGCTTGGATGTAAGATATGGTAGATAGTTGTCTATGTTTTTGTTGTGTTATGTTATTTACAAATATAAAAATTAAACTTTTATTTTTAGTTATTTTAACTAACAATAAATGTTTTTGATTTTGATATTTGTAAATGAACGACTATTAATGCCGATGAAATACTTTTAATATTTGAAGAGCAGAAAGGTGAAAAATTATTTTTCGAATCTTTTCCACTATATAATATGACAATATTATCAGCATAGCAAATATTAGAAATATATATTGTTGAGAATTTGTTTCAGAAATAAATATTTATCACTTATTGTAATAACCGTCATAGATTTTCTTTTGCAATCAAATACATTGGGAAAATCATAATACTAATTTATCTTTATATTGTCACATAAATATTCATGCATATCATAATTAAATGTGAATGAAGCAATAAATATTTTAAACTATATTATAGATTACTGTATTAGAAGAGTCAATTTTTAACTTCTTGAAAAATTTTGTAATAATATTCTTGAGTTAAAATTTTATGGAATATCATCAAGTATTGAAACTGACTCCAGTTAAAGATTAACAGTAAATAAGATTTATTGTGTAAGTTTATTGAAAATAATCACTATTTCATTTCTCTGATAAACTCACTAAATTATTAAAAAAATAAATAAAAATTAAAACTAGTATTTTTGTGAGGTATAGGTAGGATAAAATTGATCTTCTAGAAAAGAGTTATTCTATATGTGATACATATTTACATGTTATTTTCATAATAACAATAATTTTTTCAATGGTAACATATTAACTGAATTTAAGATTGAAAACAGAAATTATGGGCAATGTAAAAATTAAACACGACATTCATTTACACTTAAAATGCTATTTTATTTAATTAATTATACATATGATTTCATTCACATTTATATCAAAACAGTTTTTGATCCATATTTCGGACAGTTAGGAGCAACATCAACCGTCTTAGGTAAAATATCTAAATCTTGCATCAACTGCTTTAACTTTGTTTTCAAATCCAACAGCTAGATATAAAGTTAGAAACGACAAATTCTTGAGTAAAGGAAGCATTTTTAAAGTAAGAAAAACGCCCTATAAAGTTATCAGAAAAATCCTAATATAATGAAGAACAAATAATCTTAGAACAAGAAAAAACGCTGCTAAATACGTCCAGTAACATTTTATAATGATGTGCATAACTCCGCTTATATTAACTCAATCACATTTTCCTCAGGCACCAATGGCTCCACCTACAACGCATCGTCACACAGTGCGATAATCACATGTCCAGTTAGCTGGGTCACCATGCTATGACTCTAATTGCTTAAATTTGGCGAAGTAGGCGATAAAATGTGTCATTTGGCGGAGCAAACACGAATATCATAATATCTCCTTGATGTTGACTATACTGGGAGTATTCACTGACATCGACCTAATAACCTTTGCTAGGTTTTGTTTTTGCACGTACAAAAGCAAATCATGACTGCCAAGTGTTTCTCGTATGTCTTGTTTATCAGCACAGGGGCTGGAAAATTATAAAAATAAATAATTCTTATGTGAGAGATGGAAAAGATCCATATACTTTATACCAAAGTAATGACGAAAATAAATGGCCAGAAATCAGCAATGGAGATACAGTAGATTATTTAGTATATTCAACACGTGGTATTACATATTGTCAGATAAAAGCCGACAAATCTTTAGAATCCCACAATTATTTCCC